>OZ059811.1:2627250-2864672 GCA_964057025.1 Standfussiana lucernea
CTGCCTTATTCTTCGGATATTACAGGCGTTACCTATCTAAAAGTCCAAGGAAGGTTTAAAAGGTGAGAATAGTACATTTTGATATAAGAGGGGAAAGTTTGTTATTGCGGCCGAGGGGAAATACACACACGAGCCGCAGGCGAGGGTGTTATGGAGCCGAGAACTGCAGTAACAAATGCCCACGTGTAGCAAACTGTACGGGCGAGCCGCCTTACCACGTGTGGAACTTTTATTTCCGCACTATAGTGCGGGGATATAAGAAGAAAACCGCGAGGGTGAAATCCATAGCATGTTGAATCTAATCGTAGTGCGATAAGAGCCAGTTTTCGAGGAAGTGTATTGAAAAATATAAAGAAATTGTAGTAGGTAGGTAGGTGGGTCGAGTAGTAAAAAATACAAGGAGTACCGTACTAGGTAGGGAACAGTGCATGAAACGCATGCCGACAGCTAGTGTGATATAAAAAATCGCTTACCACTGCCACAATGTACCCGCCATGACGTCATTAACCTGTCTGCTAGCTCCTTTTTAACCGACTTCAAAAAAAGGAGGAGGTTCTCAATTCGGTTGTATGTTTTTTTTTTTTTTTTTTTTTGTGTTTGTTACCTCATATCTCCGTCATTTATGAACCGATTTGAAAAATTCTTCTTTTATCTGAATGGATCTACTTCCCGATTGGTCCCATAGAAATTTCATCAAAATCGGTTCAGCAGTTTGGTTTTGAAATCAAAATAGCTGGAAAAAATGTCATCCAAGTAAAAGAAATTGCGAAATTGATACTTGACAAAGATTTGTGTGTGATACTATAACTAAAAAGGGTAAAATAAAAACTTTTTTGCAAAAAAAAAACCGACTTCCAAAAGAAACACAAAAAAAAGTGGAAAATAACATTACTTTCGGAAGTCGGTGCCAAAAAAGTCAATGAAACAAACCATAGTCACCGACTTCCGAAAGTAATGTTATTTTCCACTTTTTTTAGTGTTTCTTTTGGAAGTCGGTTTTTTTTTTGCAAAAAAGTTTTTATTATGTATTACATACAAACACGCAGGTGCTATTCGACCAAAACCAGCTGTACCAACCTGGCAGTGCATGATCCACGATGCTAAGGTACTCATCGGCAAACTATACTCCTACCGCTGTGTAGAGCCGTTGGTCCCGGCTGTCATTTGTAGATATTTGACAGTCGTTACAGGTAGTCAGTGACCCGAAAGTCTGACAACCAGTCTTGCCAAGGGATATCGTATTTATTACCCAGTATAAACCGGGTTGTGGAGGTCACATAGGCAGTAACTCCATGTAAAATACTGGTATTCAGCTGCAACCGGTTAGACTCGATGGCAATCCTACCACAGTTGAAAAAAGGCTGGGCAGATATAATATACTGGTTCAGGGAGGGCAATACACGACCACTTGTGAGGCGCCGCCGCGGCATTGTCGGGGAATGCAGTCAGTCCTCGAGAGAACGTGTCCCGTGTCACAGAGCGCATCGATGTCCAGAATGTTTGTGCATGGGGCTAGCCGTATTCGACGGTATAAGAGGCGAGTTGATCGGTACTAGCAGAATCGCATGTTCCAGAATCCACGTGGGTTACCATGATCTGTTTGTGCATGAATGTTTTAGTATTATTCCGAGAGCGGGAGTGGGATGGCGCTAGGCAGCTGTTTAGCGCCATCTCTTTCTAAAGCATTTTTGCACAAACAGATAATGGTAAATTGATAACCCCCTTGAGCGATGAGAGGCACAGGATGGAATTTTTAAACCCCACCTGGAGGTAAGTACCTACTCTAAATACTGGAGATAGCAAATTTTACTGAAAGGAAACATTCCTTTATTTTTTTAAAGAAACAAGTAACAACAACAACAAAAAAGCAAGTAACAACAGGTACGTGTGGCGACGACGGCAGCCACGACTGCTAGTCGAACTTTTAAGGGAGGCGCCGCCCGCTGACGCGTGCACTCCGCACGCTCAACCTCATAGCGAGTGAGATGGACCTATTTTATTGTTCTCTGAGTGAATTCACAAGGAATGCATTTCTTATCATTAGTTATAGATATTAGTTAGTATAGGTATTAGTTATAAGTATAAATTAAGTTATTATTAATTAAGACGCATTTATCGCATTGGGTTAGCCTGTAATAGTAAATGTAAGTAGACAAATAAATAAATAAGTTGCATTCAAAGATTTTCGAAAATTCGCTTGCCACACTCAGGAAGCGAACCAGCTAAAATCCGAAAAAATAACACTGTATTTTTAAGGCATAAATCGATAGGGCCAAGAATAAGGACAAAATCTCCCTATATAACAAACATGATAAATTTAAAAAAAGTAATTTAAAAAAGCAGACGGGAGCCATTCCATTTTTATATTTTCAAACTCAAATGGCTCCCACCCGCTTCCAACTTTTTCAAATTTAAAATGTGCTTGTTCTTAGCTTTTCAGTGTTTTTTTAACTTGAGTTTTTTACCACAGTCAGGTTTTTTAGTTTTTTTATTTCCAGCTTTTCAGTTTACAAATGTGAAATATTTCGCAGACGATTAGCCAAACAAATTTTTACCGCCTTCACCGCGTGGAGGTACTCCCAGTTTATGTTGTGTTCTGATTTAAAATTTATACCCGGTGCCACTTTCACAATTAATACGAATCTAGCGACACCTTTGAAGCTACAATCCATCGAGCCGTTCAGGCTGCAGAGCGTGCCAAATATTTGAATTTGGCGCCAAAAATCCGCCATTTTGTTTTTTTATTTTGATATACCCTGTGCCACTCTCACAGTAAATACGAATCTAACGACACCTCTCAAGCTAAAATCCATCGAGCCGTTCAGGCTGCAGAGCGTGCCAAAGAATTATACATATTACATACATACTCTCGAAAAACATAACCCTCCTTCTGTCGCAATCGGGTAATGAAAGGAAAACCAGGACCAAACCACCACCAATCAGACCCAGAACCAGAGTGGGAAAGAGCTGGCGGTAGAAAGCTGTCTATTTTGCTGGTTACTCATCTGTGAAAGGACTGGTGGACTTTCAGTAGGTTAAAAACAAAAAAAAAAACATTTTTTTTATAAAATGCAGTTTATTTACAGAAAATCACTTGTACAAAATTCATTATTTATTTTATTTCGTATATTTTTACAAATTAAAATCCTTATTATTAATCGGAGTATTTTAACACCCGTACGTCGTAAGTCTAACATAGTTTTTTTTTTGTCAAAAATACTATTCTTTCAGTGGGATTATTATTATTACATACATGTATAGTTATTTATCTTAATTATGTTCTAAAAGATTACGTGGTTTCTACTTAATACAGGATTTTTTTAATGGAGATCTAAGTTCTGTAATTCTATGTTTACTAGGCGACCAAGATAATTTTTCGTCGATAGAATGTAAGTAAGATAAGGGGCTAAGTGCCCACAAGTCCAATGTTGGTCTTACTACCGTTCAAATCCTTCAATTATCTGCGGATGAGAACCCAACCGACAGTCATTTATTTCAATTGGTCAGCTAATATACGATAAAAATTAATAGGACGCAGTACTTCAGTTTTACGGTCAAGGAAATATACGGGGTGGAAGGGACGCCGACGCACAAATGTTTACTACGTTTTCAGTACATCACCCTGACACCCCCTACATCAACAAAAATATCAGCTGTTGCATACATTTTGACCGTGTAGGTATGGCACTTTTGTAGGAAACAGCTGATTTTTTTTTCAATAACCAACGATAAATTTCCATGTGGGGTTGTTCAGAATGATGTACTGAGTATGTGGCTTCCGTTTTCGCATCGGTGTCCCTTCCACTCCGTATAATTTATTTATACACCCTGTATAGAACACACCTAAGTAAAACTACCATGCATTTTATACGACTGACAATAGTGAATTTATTACTGCTTATATTTTTATTTACAGACAATTTTAGTTGATATTTAACTCGCTTAACAATTTGTTTCCTTGACCGTACCTACTCGCTTCATAATTGTTATGCCAACTCATTCTAGACAATGAATACTCCTGTGGCCCTACCATGACGTATTGATGCAGGAATGGTTTAGTTGTATTCCAGTGTGGGAAAGAGACAGCTATACAGGATGTCTAGCGCTATCTCTTTACCATACTGCAATACAAACATTCCTGCATTAAGACGTCATGGTAGGGCCACTGACATAACAGAAGTTAGTTTACACACAGAATATAGCGTCAATCTTAGAACTAAACATATTCAATTTGTTCTAATATTTTGATCTCTTGACATACTAAGATTAATTTCACAAAAATACTGTTTTATAGTAAAATAATGTCATGAACAGTCACGGAAATAAAAGGTTAAGCACTTTTAAAATCTAGAGACACGCTAGGTCTTTGTGGTGGATCACAGCCACTCCCTGTCAACGAGAGAAGGGTTGTGTACCAGCTGTGGGGCATTACAGGCTGATAATGTTTTTGTTTAGGCAAAACTATACAAAACCACAGGTAATTTGAGCATTTATGCAAAGGAAGGCACACTGACGCACAAACGGTAACCACGTGATCAGTACATCATTCTGAACCGCCACACATAAAAAAATTTCATCGGCAGTTTAAAAAAACAAAACAGTTGTGCCATACATTTTCATTCATTTCATCGATAATTTTAAAAAAAGATAACAAAACAGCTCTTAGTAACACTTGTGACTTAAATAACCGATGAAAAATTTCAACACGCTTGGTGGAGCTTAGAATGATGTACTGAGACATGGTAACCATTTTTATCCGTCTGTGCCCCTTCCAACCTGTATATTTTTCATTTTGCCAAATATCTGTCGCTTTTTTATACAGTTCAGCAATTGTACCTTAGGTGCTTAGCCAATTAATTCCTTTACCGTCCACAGTTTACTATAATTATTTTGATCATTACACGCACAGTTCTATACACATATCTCATATCTCTAGACTGCATAAGCACTAAATTACATCAGTTCATAAGTATGTTGTGAATGAAGGCATGAAAGGCTACTTTAAAGGCTTTATCTTAAATACTATTACTCACTTTCAGTAACACTAAGTGATACTTAATCGATTGCCTAAATATCATTGCACTGTTGGACGAAGAGGTATCGTATAACCCGGTAACTAACATTTGTAGATCTTTGACAGTCGTTACAGGTAGTCAGTGGCCCGAAAGTCTGACAACCAGTCTCACCAAGGGGTACCGTATTACCCAGTACTGACTGGGTTGTAGAGGTCAGATAGGCAGTCGCTCCATGTAAAATACTGGTATTCAGCTGCGTATGGTTAGACTGGAAGCCGACCCCAATATAGTTGGGAAAAGGCTAGGCAGATGATGTTGGACTAAATTATAGATCAAGGAATGAAAGAAAAAAAAATGTTGCGCTGACTTCAAATAATATAAATCAACATGAATGATGTAACCAAGATTTAATAAAAATAGTTTGATTTAAAAGAGTGTCCATGAAGTTTCTTGCCCGTTCTTCTCCATAGCGATCTACGCTTTCGAATGGGCAACTACAGTACTTTCACAAGTTATTATGCCCTGTGACAGGGACTGTAGCTTAGTTTATTTTTTGTGTTTTGACATTCAAAAGTGCCTGTAATGGTCTAATTGAAATAAATGCTTTGAGGACAAGAGCAGAAAGATGAAGACGGATTTGACCTCTCGATGCTCAAGTGAGCGTTTTCTTTATCGTAAGGTTAGAGCCTAACCTGGTGTCAGAGTTTTAATGCCGCCCATGGACCTCTGACTTCGCTTTACATGCCGTCGAGAAATATCTCTCAGGCGTGCTGGTTTCTTCATGATGTTTTCCTTCACCGAACCAAGTGATAATTATACAATAAACATATGATTCCGAAAAATCTGAGATGCGTGTCTTGGGTTCGAACTGGAGACCTATGACTTGGCAGTCCAACGATCACACCACTAGGCTAGCTCTGCTGCTAAGTGAGCGTTGATAATACAAGTGTGCAGCATTTAGGCATTCGTTTAAGTATCGCTTAGTGTTTATGAAAGCGGGCGTAAGAGGCACATGCACGAACTACTGAGTTTACAAGACCTAGAGCATCTAGGTACTAGGAACGATTTATAGAGCTAAGTTTGTTCTGAAGAGGTTAGTAACAAATGGAGTTTTGATACAAGTCAAACATTTCTTAGGGGGACGTCCATTAATTACTTGAGCCGTTTAGAGGGGGGAGGGCGTCGAGCCGAATCTCACCCAATCTCAGGAGGCAGAGAGGGCTCTCGGCAAATCGCCAAAAATCGCTTCACGCAATTAATGGACGCCATCTTACTTTGTGTGAGGCTAACGTTTTTATTTTCATTTCTCTGACAAAAGATGCTAAAGAATGCAAGCGAGAAACGTAACGTGTACTTAATTAAAAGTGACTTAATGACATCCAATTACCATCAATATAGTATTTAAAACTTTTTTTATTGTTGTAGAAAACGTAATGGGTTTCTGTATATCTGTTTTAACTCCAACTTGCTCACTACGCACTATTTATATGCACAATGTTCGATAACACAATATTGTTTCTTGAAAATTGCTTTAATTAACTTATTTTATGCTTTCTTTCTTCATTATCGTGTGGTTAGTGCCTAACCTGGTGTCAGAGTTTTATGCCGCCCATGGGCCTCTGACATGGCTTTACATGCCGTCGAGAATTATCTCTCAGGCGTGCTGGTTTCCTCACGATGTTTTCCTTCACCGAAGCAAGTGATAATTATACAATAAAGCGAAATCAGAGGTGCGTGTCTTGCGTTCGAACTCGAGACCTATGACTTGGCAGTCCAACAATCACACCACTAGGCTATCACTACTTATATATTCAATGCTGAAATGGCTGGTAGGCTTAAGTAATAAGTTAAAATCTGCATTGAAATAGCCTTCGCGAAGACCTATATCAAATATAGCGGATACCCGGCGTGTGCTACTACGCTATAGTCGTAATGCATTGTTTTAGTGGTCTAAAACCATCTTCACGTTATTGACTTTCTAATGAAATCGGTTTTGGGGCACGTCGGTTGAATTATGACGGTTTAAGCTATATTTTTATTAACTTCGAACCTACAGAAACGAGAGAATTGCGAATAACATAATTTATTTTTATTTATTAAATAAGCGATTCCCTCATCATGGTAAGCAATTATAAACAATTGATAAGTGATTTTTAGGCACAATTTCAAAGCTGAATACGACTGTTGATCGGCCATTCTGACGTTCACCCTTTGATTATATAATGTCTAGATGGAGCGTCAAGTGCGCGCAAACGTGTCAAAAAGTGTCAACCAACTATTGGTTCACAAGTGCTTGCCCGCCAATCAGTGCAGATCGTGTCATACACCTAAAACTTATCTTATTTAATAAGTCTATTTTTTTATGTGATTTATGAGAATTGTAGTAGCTGGTATCATTATTTACGCACACAAAGACATAGACGCATAGTGTAAAACGACGCCTGCACGCACACATACTTGAAAATGTTGACTCGTTTTCTTTGATACGATTGTAGGGCGACGCTCTATCTAGACATTATATAATCAAAGCGTTCACCATAATTTCTGGGCTGAGACTATAGACAATTGTGACAATAGAATAGAACTTTTATGCTAATTACTATTGCCTCGTTAGTCTAGCAAGTGGCAAGCGCGGCTGCTGATCATGAGGTACTGCGTTCGATTCCCGGTTGTGCAGTGTTATTGGGTTTTTCCATTAGGATTTTGTCAGTAGCAGCCACGGAGTCTGATTTTGTGCCCGGTTGATGGCA
This sequence comes from Standfussiana lucernea, assembly GCA_964057025.1. Lineage (NCBI taxonomy): Eukaryota > Metazoa > Arthropoda > Insecta > Lepidoptera > Noctuidae > Standfussiana > Standfussiana lucernea. The sequence continues at coordinate 2,635,016 of OZ059811.1, forward strand.
ATGCGCTCGCTCCCTATTACATGGGACTTAAACATAACTGGCGAAATGTGGGTGTACTTGTTAGGTACACCTCTGCCTAACCCTTCGGGGATTAAAGGCGTGAAGTTATGTTATATTTTAAACTCGAAGGTTTATAGTTACTAACGCGGACATGTTTTTATTCGCTTTACCGAACATTGTACAAAGCTGGTAAATCTATCAATGACATCTCTTCTGGTATGTTTTACTTAAAATATTGTTAAATAACTTATGCACAGAAAATAGTCTTAATTCTACCCGCTTAGGTTCAAACCCCATTTGGTAGTTAAACTAACTGAAATGAGTGACTGGGTTGAGGAGGTCAGATAGGCAGTCGCTCCATGTAAAATACTGGTATTCAGCTGCATTCGGTTAGACTGGAAGCCGACCCCGACATAGTTAGGAAAAGGCTTGACAGATGATGCGGTGATTATTGGATAAGCTCGCCCCCTATTACATGGGACTTGAACATAACTGACGAAATGCGGGTTTACTATATGTAGGTGCTCTCTGCCTAACCCTTCGGTGATTACAGCCTTGATGTTTACTACCAAATGTGACTTTTATAGGGCTGCTTGCATTGTTAATGTCATGTCATTTAAAGTCATTTCAAAATTAATCATTTCTGTTATAAATTTTTCTCAAATAAAATGATGCAGAAAGCTTATCAACTCTAGAAGGCAATATTACCAATAATATATATTTTTTTATACAACGTTACTTTTAGTATAGGTGTAAATACAGGTACAGGTGGTGTATGTGTTCTGGTCAACGCAAATAACGCGTAACTAAGTAGATATATATATATATGTGGAAGCTTGTAATTACCAAATGTCCTTACTTATGCATGATATTAAATATTGTTATTAGTCTGTAAGCTTTCTTTAAAATTAAAAAAATAAATCGGCCAATAGGTTGTGCAGAATTTTAAAGTTGTCATTTTAGGTAGTTTTTTTTTTAAATATTATCCTAAATCATGGGATTTGAACTTATCTGTCGAAATGTGGTTGTATAATATTATGTCATGATGACATTTTTTTTTTCAATTATAGTATTTCTTGATTTGTTTTTTTTTTTACTGACAAACACATTCAAATATTTAAAAGCGATAGACGGTACAAGACGAAGAAAATCGTAAAGCAATACTTGTTATTACTAACAAATCGTTCTGTCAAGTGTCACATGCCCGCCTGTCAGGTAGCGTTCGTGTGTCAAAATCGAAAAATGTTCGGGATCAAAATTTTTGTATGACTACCTTCCCACTGTCCGCTCTATGAATCTCTTAAATCTCTTTGTTTACTTACAGACTTGTATTTAAAATCTTGTGTCAGTTTTGGTATTTTCTGTATATACTAAACAAAGACATACATTACGAGCGAGTCTTATAACAATCTTTGATTAAAAATAACGTTGCATAAAACTTGTAAAAAATCATAGCCTATTTTGAAACGCCCAACCACACAACATTTTCATATCCATTCTAAAAACCTCTAAGTAGTCACGATCCATTATAAATCCTATACAAACGGTCACCCATCCTTTTCTATGCCTCGCTTAACTTTGACACGCGTTTACAAAATGTACAGTTTACATCTAGATTCTAACTTAAACTTAATATTCTAATACTGTTGGTGTTTTGGTCTGAATTGTGATACGGGATTTCTTTCGGGCAGCCTAAAGTACGCGGGAGACACCGCGCTAAAATGGTCACCATGTATTCAATACATCATTCTGAGCCCCCCACAAAGAAGTATTCCGTCGTTTATTAAAAAAAAAAACAGCTGTTTCCTAAAAAACTGCAATACCTACACGGTCAAAATGTATGAAAGAGAAGATTTTTTTTTATAACCGACTAGAAATTTCTTTGTGGAGGGGTTCAGTATGATGTACTGAATACGTGGTTATCGTTTTAGAGTCGGTGTACCTTCAACCTTTATGTAGTTCTTGACATCAGAAGTATAAGGACGAATGTACCAACACAGAGAGTTTGTACATCTGACCTTATGATTCTGAGCATAAGGTAGGACGTTCAAATACAGAGAGTTTATACATCCGACTTTATGCATCATGTGTCAAAAGTTGTACTTGAATTTTCTGGCGCATAAATGATGTTGGTTGAAAAAGGAGCTTTTGTGATATAGTGCGGCATGGTTCTTTAACATTGACAGGAGGTATTGTAGATCATTGACAGTCGTTACAGGTAGTCAGTGGCCCGAAAGTCTGACAACCAGTCTTGCCAAGGGGTGTCGTATTACCCAGTACTAACTGGGTTGTGGAGTTCAGATAGGGAATCGCTCCATGTAAATTCAACTGCATGCGGTTAGACTGGAAGCCGTCCCCAATTAAGTTGGGAAAAACTTTAGGCAGATGTTTATGAAAATTGGCAGGAAGGCAAAGTGGAGATTCATAGATGTCTCTGCCTTGGAGTGTAAATGTGGTGTTGCCCCACAAACGATGGGACACTTGATATCGTGTCCTGCCGGTCCTGTTGTTTGCACATCACAGGAGCTGATGGACGCTAATGGAAGTGCCAAACTCGTCGCTAAAATTTGAGCTGATTTAATCTAGTTTACCACCGAGACGCTCAGAAGGAGAGCAAAGGTGAATTTGTCTGTGGAAATTGTATCCTTCTTTCTTTATCCTGTGGTTAGTGCCTAACCTGGTGTCAGTGTCTTTATGCCGGCCATGGGAATCTGAATTAGCTTTACATGCCGTCGAGAAATATCTCTCAGGCATGCTGGTTTCCGCACGATGTTTTCCTTCACCGAAGCGAGTGACAACTATACAATACGCACATGAATCCGAAAAATCAGAGGTGCGTGTCTTGGGTTCGAACTCGAGACCTATGACTTGGCACTCCAACAACAAAACTATGGCCAACTGCCATAAGAACCATGCAGAACTATTAAATATTTGGGAAATTGTGTTAAAAAAATGAAGATAGCGGATAGTTCCGATTCTAGCCACGCGCCAAAAGATCCTTGTACAGCCATATGTGATAAGATTATTTCAAGACTTTAGTCAGCAGATTATATTTAAATCTAGAAATAGTCTTTTTATACGATTTTAGGCTTATGTGGCGTGGGTCTAAGGCTAATACGACGATATTGTGATGATATTGAATAATAAACTTTATTTTCAGTGAGTTAAAGCGCATATTGGTCTGCGCGAATGCACTTAGCTCATAATTAAGTGTACTTTAAATATACAGAGTGATTTTCTTTTAAAATCTTTTGTTTTAAAATAGTTATCTATAAAAAAACAACCTGTTAATATACATGGTGTTTTTTACCAACTTTTTACTTTGATAGTTAACCTGATGTTTTAACACCCTGTTTAACATGTATGTTCGTCTGTCCCACGCCACCTCCCGAACTAAACTAAACATGATTACGTTAGCCTACACTAATAAATGCGTTTAGTTTGTTACCTTCGTGCGGGCATTTTTTTTTTTAATCTGAACTAATATTATTGGTAAAATTTGCAAGTTTGGATGTAGAGGGTAATCTTCGGAACTACTTGTTCGATTCCGAATTTTTTTTCACTAAAGGGAAGGTATATTATCCCCGCGCGTCATAGGCTATATTTGAAACGTTCCCTTGGGATAATTTTCGACCATAACGGGAGCGAAACCGCGGGTACTATGGTATATTAATAAATAGTTCTTGAATATGCGACGATAGGTAATAAAAAAATGCGGTAGCTTGGATGTTTGGCTGCCAGTCCTGCCAAGGGATATTGTGTTAACCACTAACTGGGTTGTGGAAGTCAGATAGGCAGTCGCACCATGTAAAATACTGGTATTCAGCTGCATCCGGTTAGACTGGTAACCGACACCAATGAGTTGGATAGGTTACATGGAACTTCGTACATAACTGGCGAAATAAGTCAGTACTATACACATCTGCGGATCCTGGCGACCAATGGAGGTGTGCTGTTATGTTATTTGATGTCAACTATTTCTATAAAAAATGCCTACACGACAGCAACAAACCGTATAGCTAAAAAAATACTAGTATCTTGTAGAATATTGTCTTATATAAAAATACACTGGTGTGCTATCTATCACACTTATTCTAAAAGAGGTGGACAGGCGGAGAGGGTATAAGACCCTGTTGTCAAAAGTCGACCTAACTTTTTGGTGTACAATATTTTTGTTAAAAAAAAATAGTGTATTCGGCTGCATCTGGTTAGACTGGAAGCCGACCCCAACATAGTTAGGAAAAGGCTAGGTAGATGATGCTGGTGACCTTGGATATTTAGGCCGCAACAGCCGTCGAATCGATCTCCAATTTTAAAATTTTTGCTGCTTAGTTCAAATAATCCATTTTTACTATATCTACGTATAGCGACGACTCGGGAGGCGGGTTGTGCGCACACGCACGAATTATTGTTCGACCCGTATGCTGGGTGCTTAGCAACGGAAGTGTTAAGCGACACTAGCCGAGGTTGCGCCGTGGACGATCATCTATTACAGACAGAGACCCTCCGTGCCTTGGAAAGCACGTTAAGCCGTTGGTCCCGGCTGTCATTTGTAGATCTTTGATAGTCGTTACAGGTAGTCAGTGGCCCGAAAGTCTGACAACCAGTCTTACCAAGGGGTATCGTATTACCCAGTACTAACTGGGTTGTGGAGGTCAGATAGGCAGTCGCTCCATGTAAAACTGGTACACAGATGCATCCAGTTAGACTGGAAGCCGACCCCAAGATAGGAAAAGGCTAGACAGATGATGTTGACCCTGGGCCTGAGTCTCATAAGTGGGAACGTTAAAGGCTGCAATATCATCTCGCCTGCTGTAATTTGGGACTTAAGGCGAAGTGTAGGTGTAAAATACACTTCTGCCTTACCCTTTCGGGTTTTACAGGCGTGATATTATGAAAAATAGATCTTTAGTTAGGTAGAGTTTTGACAATTTTAACTAATGTTCTGTTTAGCCATTCTCTGAAGGCACTAATATTACTGGAAGGATAGAGGTACCAATTGCTGACTGTCCTATTGAAAATATAGTTCTCTGATTCTGGTTTTTTAAGGCTATATCTATGCCTAAAATATTCCTTTAGTACTGCAATATTCACTAATCTAGATAAAGTGCTTGGAATATTCAAAAAATGGAGATATTTTCTACAAATATAAATGTTATACTATCTCACACAGTTATAATCTCCACTTAAATTGTAAAAGTGAAGGCAGCAATTGGTGCACCTACCCTACTAATTTTTTTTTAAAGTTACTATTTCAGCTGCCTAAGATTATGATAAATGCACTATTTATGAGTAGTTAATAGTTTACGCAGAGTATATAATGGATAAAATACTTCTTATACAAAATAATACTACATTTTTCATTTATTATGCTCTTTAAAATTACTGGCCTTATGTTGGCAACATTTATTTAAAAAATATATGTTGTAAAAAGTTGCCAATATAAAAAATGAACACGTAGTGTTGCTAGTTAATTCCTTAAGACTTATTTTTTAAAAGCTGCGTGAAAGTCTTTTTAAGTAAAATGGTGTTTAATAAATAAATTGTCTAAGTGAAATATTAATATAATATTATAACTAATTATAAGCATGCATTAAAATCACCGCCCTAAGAACAACATTTGTTCAGGAAAAACCGGAGGTTTCCGGCTGTCCGAAACGCCTCTAAAAGTCGATTTAAACCTTAAAAACTACATTAAAAATGTTGCCAACATCTACACTGGGCTACCATATCACTTAATTTTGGAATATTACTTTTCGATTGATCACAAAATCCTACCAAACTAAAAAAGTATTGCCGTACTAATTACTTAATCAAATAATCAAATCAAAAACATTTGAAAGAAACAAAAGGGCTACCAACTAAACAATCACAAAAATACCTAACCTAATGCTGCCATAAAAAAAAATCACATAAAAAAAACTACCAAAAAGTTGCCAGCGTCGGAGAAAAAAAACTACTAAAATACAAAAAAAAATACTGTGGGTTGCCAGCGTCAATGACAAAAATACTACTAAATGCGTTACCTTATTCTATTAGCTATTAGGGGCGGCATCTCGCCATGTACTGAACCAACTAACGTTGAACATGCCGGAATAAGGGTGTTTCCTCTTCTTGTGCAGACGGAGGGACTCTTCAGAAGCATACCAGAATTGGGGGAACCTATCGTAAGGGTACTTCACTGGTTCTTTCACGAATGGCTCTGCAGGATCGTCTGGAATACAAAGAAGTAATACATTTGTTAAATGTTGCTTGTTGATATTATTTTGTTGCTAAACAAGTGTGCGGTATACTGGTCATCATCATTCGTCTGCCACCAATTCATTTGGGGTCGGCGGAGGAGCTCGTGGCTAAATAATAACAGCCGCTCGGATCAATCTTCAGGTTAAGCCGCGCTTGACTAGGTTGGTCTGTGGATGGGTACCATGGGACCACCCATTACATACCGAGTTTCCTCTGTGCCTCGGAAAGCGCGTTCAGCCGTTGGTCCCGGCTGTCATTTGTAGATCTTTGACAGTCGTTACAGGTAGTCAGTGGCCCGAAAGTCTGACAACCAGTCTTGCCAAGGGGTATCGTATTACCCAGTACTAACCGGGTTGTGGAGGTCAGATAGGCAGCCACTCCATGTAAAATACTGGTATTCAGCTGCATCCGGCTAGACTGGAAACCGACCCCAACTTAGTTGGGAAAAGTCTAGATCATATATGGCAGATGATATATCTATTCTGCCTATACTTTAATAATGCTTTTTCCCACAGTTATGGCTGACCGGGGATTTCCTTCACCATTTCACGAAAGTTAAGAAACAGTCGCAAATGCTGTCAAGTCCACCTGAATTGAAGATTGTCTAACCTACTATGTTGGGACATAGTTGGGAAAAAGCTACGCAGATTAGGGGTCGGCGCAGCACGTATTCTTCTTCCATATTTCTCTACTACTTGTTAACTACACATCGTACACAGTCCATCCATCGTTTCTTTGGTTATCCTCTACTTTTAAAATCTAAAATTATGGTAATCATTTAAATTACAGAGATTTTCATTGAAGGTCTTTGATGTCTCTATCTCACTTATGAGTGAGACAAACACGAAATATCTCGTGTGCATAAGGCTTACTTAATTACTGAGAAGTATTATCCGACGAAGCACGAAGATTTGTAGATCTTTGTCAGTCGTTACGGATAGTTGAAAGCCTGGATGTCTGACAACCAGTCTTACCAAGGGGTATCGTGTTACCCCGGGCTGTGGAGGTCAGATAGGCATTTCATAGACTTATACTAGTAGTAGAGTTTAGATACCAGTGGCTCTACTATGACGTCTTAATGCAGGAATGTTTTACTTCTATTCCCGTGTGGGAAAAAGACAGAGCTATACAGGATGTCTAGCTCCATCTCTTGTTTGTATAGTATTAGCAGTACACCACTGACTACCCCCCCTTTTTTTCTATTTCATGTTCGTACAGTCCATCCAAAGGTTGTCTGGAAGAGATCGCTATCAGCGATAAGACCGCCATTGTAACCATGAAATTAACAATATTGTATAACCGTTCTGTTTCAATTTTGGTGTACAATAAAGTATATTCTATTCTATTCTCTTTCCCACAGTACCTATCACGTATGAGGAGTTTCTCTAACTAATTTACCTTGATAATGATTGGGTACCGTATTACCCAGTAGTAACTGGGTTGCGGAGGTCAGATAGGCAGTCGCTCCATCTATACTAATATTAAAAAGCTGAACTCAGGAACTACTGGTTCGAATTGAAAAATTCTTTTAGTGTTGGATAGCCCATTTATCGAGGAAGGCTATGGGCTCAAAACATCACGCTGCGACCAATACGAGCGGAGCATTAATCAAAAATGTTACGCAGACGAAGTTGCGCCGGTCAGCTGGTGTAAAATAATGGAATTCAGCTGCATCCGGTTAGACTGGAAGCCGACCCCAATAAAGTTGAGATAAAGGCTAGGCAGATGATACTTACAAGGAGGCAAACAGTATAGACAGAATATCCGATGCTTGCGACTCTCGTGGGACTCCAGGTGCTTCTTGTGATGTTTCCGGCGCGTGGAGACATGCGGGCAGCACGGGCACGGGATGGCGAAGTCTTTGGGCACGCAGCCGTGGCGCTCCGCTGCGTGCGTGATGAGGGTCGAGGCGACGCGGTAGCCCTAGGTGAGAGGAAGTTATGGTAAGGCTTTGAGTCCGGGTCGTAGCAGTTTTTCATACATTTAGGTCAACAGAGCAATGTATTGTATTGTATAACGAGCTGGTGGTACGGATGGGAAAATCGATTTCGGAGGTCGAATCGACTACTGAAAGTAATGTTATTTTCCATTTTTTAGTTTTTTTTTAACCGACTTCGAAAAAAGGAGGAGGTTCTCAATTCGGTTAGATGTTTTTTTGTTTTTTTTTTTGTGTTTGTTACCTCATATCTCCGTCATTTATGAACCGATTTGAAAAATTCTTCTTTTATTTGAAAGGATATACTTCCCGATTGGTCCCATAGAAATTTAATCAAAATCGATTGAGTAGTTTGGTTTTTAAATGAAAATAGCTGGAAAAAATATGTCATCCAAGTAAAAGAAATTGCGAAATTGATACTTGACAAGGATATGATAACTAATAAAAAGGGTAAAATAAATACTTTTTTGCAAAAAAATAACCGACTTCTAATAAAAAACACAAAAAAAAACTGGAAAGTAACTTTACTTCCGGAAGTCGGTGGCAAAAAGTCAATGAAACAAACAATAGTCACCGACTTCCGAAAGTAAAGTTACACTTATTTGAGTTTTTTTTTTTTAAGTCTGTTATTATTTTAGTTGTGTTGTTGTTTGGTTGTGTTGTGTGTGTCACACAAACCCTTGTCAAGTATCAATTCTACATTGTAACTAGAAGTTCTTAGCACGTGACGACGAAGAAGAAGAAGAAAAAACGCATATTACAGAGTATAAACTCATAAAGTACTGAAGCAAAGTTCATGCAATTTACATGGGGCCACCGCGCGAGCGTCCTCTACTAAACGAAAAAAGAATCAATTAAATCTGACCAATACTCAAAGAGAAATCGTTATATTATATATATATGAAGGATGCTGGTCAAATACATAACCACTTCCTGTTTAAGTTGGTAAAAAACAGGTTCGATGTGATGTTATATTATTTTGTTTTAAACAGATACATGAAATCCCCAGGATGCACGTAGAGTCGGGCAACATATAATTAAGGTTGCAAATAAAGATACTAACCTTAAAGCAGTGTTCACACTGGTAGGGGAAATCCTTCCACTTGGGGTTCTTTTTCCGGCTGAACACCATCTTGTAGGGCTCCGTAGGGAACCAGTCTTCAGGGTCGAGCAGCAACTCTACCAGCTCAGTTCCTGGAAACAATGATGAATAAAATACAGGGCGGAATTGGTAATTTAAAAAATACATAGATTTTGACCAAGTAGGATTTTATGGGCACTCTGCCTGAGTAGGATTTTATGGGCACTCTGCCTGAGTAGGATTTTATGGGCACTCTGCCTGAGTAGGATTTTATGGGCACTCTGTCCGAGTAGAATTTTATGGGCACTCTGCCCGAGTAGGATTTTATGGGCACTCTGTCCGAGTAGAATTTTATGGGCACTCTGTCCGAGTAGGATTTTATGGGCACTCTGCCCGAGTAGGATTTTATGGGCACTCTGTCCGAGTAGAATTTTATGGGCACTCTGTCCGAGTAGAATTTTATGGGCACTCTGTCCGAGTAGAATTTTATGGGCACTCTGTCCGAGTAGAATTTTATGGGCACTCTGTCCGAGTAGGATTTTATGGGCACTCTGCCCGAGTAGGATTTTATGGGCACTCTGTCCGAGTAGAATTTTATGGGCACTCTGTCCGAGTAGGATTTTATGGGCACTCTGCCCGAGTAGGATTTTATGGGCACTCTGCCTGAGTAGGATTTTATGGGCACTCTGCCTGAGTAGGATTTTATGGGCACTCTGTCCGAGTAGAATTTTATGGGCACTCTGCCCGAGTAGGATTTTATGGGCACTCTGTCCGAGTAGAATTTTATGGGCACTCTGTCCGAGTAGGATTTTATGGGCACTCTGCCCGAGTAGGATTTTATGGGCACTCTGTCCGAGTAGAATTTTATGGGCACTCTGTCCGAGTAGAATTTTATGGGCACTCTGTCCGAGTAGAATTTTATGGGCACTCTGTCCGAGTAGAATTTTATGGGCACTCTGTCCGAGTAGGATTTTATGGGCACTCTGCCCGAGTAGGATTTTATGGGCACTCTGTCCGAGTAGAATTTTATGGGCACTCTGTCCGAGTAGGATTTTATGGGCACTCTGCCCGAGTAGGATTTTATGGGCACTCTGTCCGAGTAGAATTTTATGGGCACTCTGTCCGAGTAGAATTTTATGGGCACTCTGTCCGAGTAGAATTTTATGGGCACTCTGTCCGAGTAGAATTTTATGGGCACTCTGTCCGAGTAGGATTTTATGGGCACTCTGCCCCTGTCTCTGAAGCAAAAGCTAATGGACATGTGTATTCTCCCCATCTTGACCTACGGTGCACCAACTTGGTCTTTGACTAACATCCAAAAGTCCAAACTCAAGGTTTGCCAACGTGCTATGGAGCGCAGTATCTTAGGTGTAAAGTTAACAAAGCGCTCCAAAACGCAAATCAGTACCACCAGAAGTCGGCGTTGTTCATTTGACGCCAATTTCTGAATCGCTGTGTTAAGATTTTCCGTCATAGAACGACCCTCGCCGGGTAAACTTCATCAATGTCGGTTTTTACGTGTCTTTCGTTTCGTGTTGTAAAAGTATTTGGTTTCATATTTGGTGTATATTAGAATATTATAGTGGGCTAAAACTGTGGTCTAAAAAAGTTAAATAGTTATTGTAAAAGTATTTGGTTTCATATCTATACTAATTTTATAAAGCTGAAGATTTTGTTGGTTGAACGCGCTAATCTCAGGAACTACTGGTTCGAATTGAAACATTCTTTTAGTGTTGGATAGCCCATTTATCGAGGAAGGCTATATGGCATCACGCTGAGACCAATAGAAGCGGAGCATTAATAAAAAATGTTACGCAGACGAAGTTGCGCGGGTCAGCTAGTATAAAATAAAACATAAAACTAACCAAGAAATATTGTGTGACAGAATGCTTTTTTTTTTGGGTGGGAAATCATCAAATGACTTCTCCCGCTCTGGGTGGAGCGGGAGGGCGTGTCAGACTCTTACTGACTAAAACCCACCCGTGTTCCTTCACTTGCCTGTGCAAAGTTTCCAAGGGCCACGGTAACTCTTTCGAACAAATCCGCAACCCTTGCAGGCATCGGTCCTAATGGACCCCGTCAGTTTGTGCTGACATCTCTTTGAGGCGCGCGTGGAACACAACGCGCCATCGACCCGGGCCTGGTCCTTACCGGACGGCGAGCTACCCATTGCACGCCGTCCGCAAGCCCGCGCCTACGGTGGCCGGGAATCCGCTTGGGATTCCCGAGTGACAGAATGCTTGGTTGGTTGTCTTCGTGAAGGGTCTATTTACACGTCATGACCTCAAACTTTTGGCTAAAAATGGTATAACAATTACCTTCAGGTACTTTGATGTCCGGTATAGGTTCCGGAGCAGGCAATATTGGAGCTGGTGCCGCTTGTATGGTAACCCCGGTGATTGTCGTGTTGTTGGCAGCCAGGAGACTCGAGAGTATCGTGTTCTGAGTCTGTAAAGAGGACTGATGCTATTAGTTATAGATAGAACTTATTTTGACTAACAATATATTCTCCTGCAACACAGTTTTAACTATCGCAGGAGTCAGGGAATTCCATTGCATATGTGTACAATGTTTTATGTCAATAAATTTTTTTTTTTTTTGAAGCGAGTTGCTAATTTGGTCGACAACTAATTTCGTTTTTATATGGGAATGCTTTGTTGGTCCACTCGCAAGCGCGGCTGCTGAGCATGAAGTCCTGGGGTCGATTCCCCGGTCGGGCAAAGTGTTCCATTAGGCAATGGAATAACCCAATAACACTCACGCATTTCTCAGTAGCAGCCACGGAGTCTGTCGCGAGTAATAGAGAAGAATGGAAGAAGAAGACATGCAAGAGAATGATGATGTTAGTAAAATATTTATTTACCTGTAAAATCCCATTAAAGCTCTGTGACAGCTCCAATTTCTCTGGCTTCGGCTTCCTCTTATACCCCTTCGGAGGCCCTCGTTTCTTGGCCACCTCTCCATTCTTTTTATACCTCACAACTTCTCCGTTCACAACCGGAGTGATCGTCAACTTGGCTGGCAAGGAATACCGGTTATGGAGATTCTTTACTAGACTTTCTCCGTTTGGCGGTTTAGTTGTGAACGCTAAAGGATTAGCTAGATTCAAAGGATTGTTCACGAAGTTTGGTAGCGTGTTCGTAGGATATATTGACAGTGATTTTGGTGTGTTGAATGCGGGTATCTGGTATACTTGTAGGTTCAACGGGGAGTATTTGATGCGTTTGGCCTCCGGTTCGTCATCTTCCTCAGAGTCTGTTTGCGTGATGCTTAAAGGGTCTTTGTCTGAGGAGAAGGCAGCTGCCCGTTCCTTCTCTTGGACACAGAACATCTGGAATGATATTGAGGTTATGTTAGTAAATGGTGTAGTTTTTTGGCTACCGATGGGAATGTTGTATTTGACTGTGTTCTTCTTTAGAGCAACAAAATAGATTTTAGACTTTTTTTGTCATGTAGTTTTGTTTTTTTTTTTGTTTATGTTAAGTACTCCATGTAATATTTAAAAAAAATTAAATATATAAGTGCTGTGCACACCTTTAAGTGACAAATTCACTCTAGATTTTAAGTATAATTAAATAAATAAATAAATTGTTCAGGTTTCTCAGGTTTTCAATATCCATTTCCGAATTATTTTAACAGCATCGCTTTTTTTATTTATTTATCTTTAATTCAGGTAGATTACTCATAAATGTGTTAGTGTTAACCAGCAATTACTCAACTGCAGAATAAAAATTGTATCTTATATAATACTAGCGACCCGCCCGGCTTCGCACGAGTGCAATGTAGATACTAATGTTTTCTCTACTATAATATGCATGTATTATACATACAAACCATCCTCTTGAATCACTTTATCTATTTAAAAAAACGCATCAAAATCCGTTGCATAGTTTTAAAGATCTAAGCATACATAGGGACAGACAGACAGCAGGAAGCGACTTTGTTTTAAACTATGTAGTGATAACTTTAACTAATAATACTTGATTACACCACCTCCTGGCGACACCTGGCAACAGTACACGCACTGCACACTGGTGCCCCATTAGGAGGCCGTCAGTTTTGCTAGCAACAACGCTCAGAAGACTGTTGTTGCTGCCCTGCATCCAACGCAGTAGTGAAGCGGATCTTATGATGGTGAAATTCGCCAGCTTTTTTATGAATTTGCATTAATATGACTGCTAAATATGGAGATGGGTATGACGTGATGAACTGGATGTCTTCCTTGAGAATTGGAAAGAAGTAAGACAGAATCGTGACCGTTGGAAGGAATGGAGAGAGGCCCTAGTCCAATGATGGCGAACGAATGGCACGCGACACAATGTTTTGAGCGTGCCACCGATTTTAACTATATTTTCCTATGCCTACCGGTCATTATTTTCAGAGATGAGACATTAAGGACTCAGTAAGAAACCGTTTGGAAGATGACTCCAGTTCAGCGTGCATTTTTACTGTAACTCACTTTTTACAACCCCAATATAAGTTATTTATCATCTGATCTGCAACACAGAAGTCACACTAATGTTACTTTAATTTGAGTTACACATATAATTGAAACATGTGTTACTACGTATACAGTGCAAATTGTATTTTTTTGTAGTAAATAAAGAGTTTTGAGTCATTAATTTCCCAATAATCATGAAGTCAAAATTATTTGACAGCACATCAATGGCCTCATTAAATATTTTTTTAGAATAAATGGCATGTTGATCCATAAAGGTTCGCCACCCCTGGCCTAGTCCAACAATGGGACAATATGGACTAACTAGAATAGGATCTGAGGAAACAGATGCCATAGGTACAGTAGTACTTGTTGCAAAATAAACATTAAGTATCCTAACTCTATGCCTAAGTCAGGTAATGTGTAATAGACTACATCCATCAGGAATTTATCATTAGCAGCTGGATTTTAGATTTGTGGCTGGTTTGGTTGATGACAATAGGCTCGCCCCCTGTTATATTTGACCATCACTGTCTGGTGAAATTTGGATGTTCTATTGGCACCTCTACCTGTCTAACACATTTGGCTTACAGGCGTTTTATTAAGTTATTTTCGTAATAAAGACTCTGCTGATGCCATTTAATTAATATTCTGCATACTGTATGTATGTATGTAGCATTTCTAAAATGATTGATATAATTAATTGCTTTACTTAATTAACTGTGATTTACGCAAAAAAGCGTTTTTCGTTTAATAAAACTCATAAAAATACAAAAAGGTAGGTTATAAGTTTTGAAACTGATCATTGACACTGAAAACGGGTTTTTTACCATGTTTACTATTTATTTGTTTGTAGTATAGTGATAAGGTAGGTATCTTTACACAATCATGATCTGCTTCCAAAGATTTTGGTTTTTTTTTTTGCGCGAAAATTGTAAAACTTGGCAAGCAAGGTTTCATTACTTACTGGTGATTTAGAAAACTATGGCAATGAAAGTAATTTCCGTCTTTTGTCATAATTACGGTTAGGCAAATAATCACGTTCACCGAATAGCGGTTCGCACCAAAATTGTTACGAAATTATGAATCATTCGTCTAGCATCCTAGTTCCGTGCCAATATAATTTATGAATATCTAAAATAGAAAGATATTGCTTAAAGATATAAAAAAAGAAAGCGGATACAATAGAACAGACAATAATACAAACTTTTATTCTAACGTAAGAAATCGACGCTACGTAAAAAATCAACATTCGAATTTCAAAACATCATATCACCTCACTTTGATGTAGATAACACGAAACTTGGCGAAAATAACACATAAATAACTTCTAAAGCTCACAAAATGGCGTTGTAATTCATAAATGTAAGAAACAATAAGACTTCTCATGAAATAACTGCACACGGGTATACATCAGGTTGATCTAATTATATTATTATGTACTTATTTTGAATGAAACACTGACCTTTACGGGTTTTTCTCACAGTATGAGCCAAAATAAGGTTATTTGGATCACATTAATGGCGTTTTCCTTTGATTTTTATTGTTTCTTAGTTAAAATTATAGCGAAACATGAAAATAAAAGGTTAAGTACACCCGTATAATAATAACAAGTTCTTTTGTGTAGTGATGAGGCAAGCCGAGTTAAGAAGTTACAGTCACTCGTCTGTGGTGACATCGATTTCGACTGATTGAAAATCTTAAAAATGATTTAATTTAACTTAAAAACACTAAACAATTTTATATCACAAACAACAATTCATATTATAACCATGTGGTTTTTTACAGTAAATAGGGCAGTGCATGTAAAACTAACAAGTAATTCTTTGGGAATTTTATGGGTATAGGTTGTTTTAGCTACCCATATAAACTGAATACAACCATTCCTTTGCTTGAATTGAAATCTTCATTAATTACCTAATTTTCTAATTAAATTAATATTAAGATTCAATCGATTTTGTACAAAACTCGATTCAATTTCGAAAAATTAAATTTTTGGACATCACTATATGAAGCTTCTCGTCCGCGCATTCAAAGTTGCATTGTAAATTGTTGTAAATGAAAATTAAGCTTTAAGTCATTGGAATAGAGATCAAATTCATATTTAATATGAGTTACTGTTTAACATTCTGTGATTGGATCAATTTCAATCTGGAGCGTCTTATTTATTTATCGTTCGGAAACGTGGAGAAATAAAATCATGCCGTAATATTCTTCGTTTTAAAACTAACTATAGTTAATAATGGTTAAATTCAGTATATTATGTAATTAAATGAATTAAATTATTTGTGTTATTTTAGAAACCAAATATATATAAATAAAAATTATAAATAGTCCCAGAAATGACGTCTAGATGCATTAATTTAATCTTTATTCATGACCATAGATACAAAATATGAAATAAACCCGCACTCTTCGCACTACCACAGAGAACGTATAAATATAGACACTTCTAAAGTTAGTTGTGCTGTACCAGCGCCATTACAAAAATTGTACAATTTCATTTTCTTTGTATCTAGTGTGCGTTTGATATTTAATTTGTCGAGCATTTTCTGACTACGCTTGTATTTGATTCACTATTATAGAGGAGAGTACAACAAGTACTACAGTGCCATCTCTGCCACAAAGGAAGAACTATCAACAAAGTTATCCGCACAGTTATCCGCTATATAGGATAACCCAACAACTATCGGGCAGTGTCGAGGACCGTGGCGACGTCCCGGTAATTACCCTCCCCGACCCTTGCTCGAGCCAGCCCGCGATGCTGTGCCAGTAGTTTTAAACCAGCCCCAAAATAATATCACCACTCAGATCCAGCCTGTCCCCTTGCTGCCCTCCCCCAGTGACGCCCTAAGCCGAGGTCCAAGCCCCACAGGGGGTGCCCTTAGCGTGTAGTCGCTTAGTTTGTAAGTTTTTTGCCCTGGTTGGAGGCCTTAAATTCAAGGCATCCACAGGATATACCGGTTAAGCAGGCGACAACCTCCTAGGTTGAATTGCGAGATGCCATTAAAAAAAAAAACATATCGGGCAGTAGTAGCCCACGTCTGCCCACCAGACACAACACCCGTCTGGTCGGAGCAAAGAATATAATAATAAAAAAAAACTCAAGTTTAAAAAGCTAAGAACAAGCAGATTTTAAATTTAAAATAGTTGGAAGCAGGCGGAAGCCATTCCATTTTTATATTTTCAAAAGTTTTGAAACTCAAATGGGTCCCGCCTGCTTCCAAGTTTTTTAAATTTAAAATGTGCTTGTTCTTAGCGTTTTAGTATTTTATAAACGAAGTTTTTTACCACACTCGGGTTTTCCAGTTTCAGCTTTTTTTATTTTCAGCTTTTTAGTTTACAAATGTGAAAGATTTCGCAGACGATTAGCCAAACAAATTTTTACCGCCTTCACCGCGTGGAGAGGTACTCCCAACAAGTTGTGTTCTGATTCAAAATTTATACACGGTGTCACTTTCACAATTAATATGAATCTAACGACACCTTTGAAGCTAAAATCCGTTCAGGCTGCAGATCGTGCCCTTTGATTATATAATGTCTAGATAGAGCGTCGCCCTACAATCGTATCAAAGAAAACGAATCAACATTTTCAAGTATGTGTGCGTGCAGGCGTCGTTTTACACTATGCGTCTATGCCTTTGTGTGCGTAAATAATGATACCAACTACTACAATTCTCTCATAAATCACATTAAAAAATAGACTTATTAAATAAGATAAGTTTTAGGTGTATGACACGATCTGCACTGATTGGCGGGCAAGCACTTGTGAACCAATAGTTGGTTGACACTTTTTGACACGTTTGCGCGCACTTGATGCTCCATCTAGACATTATATAATCAAAGATCGTGCCAAACATTTTAATTTGACGCCAAAAATCCGCCATTTTTTTTCATTTTTTTATACCCAGGTGTCACTCTCACAGTAAATACGAATCAAACGATACCTCTCTAGCTAAAATTCATCGAGCTGTTCAGGCCGCAGAGCGTGCCAAACCATTATACATACATACATACACACATACATACTTACATACATACATACATACTCTCAAAAAACATAACTCTCCTTCTGACGCAGTCGGGTAATCGCAGAAGAGAGCCCTCTTGTGCCATTCGAAGCATACTGATTCGAAACGCCATCTGAATTTCTTAACGGGAACTAAGGCTCTATAGGTAGATAGGAATGTATGCATGTATTACCTTCTTCTTACATAATTATATAGGTAAATATTTGTTTACTTAATTATAGGTGGTCATTCAAATTTTCCAGATTTTTTGCAAATAGCAGCTGTGTTTACGTCGTATGTTGATCATAATGCGATTTGCGAATTTAACGATGCGATACATTTACAAATCACGATCATTAAAATTTAATAATTGCAGGAGCTATTATAGATATTTTAAGGATCGTGATTCAAAGTAAACGAGTTGCAAGTTGCAAGTAAACGAGCTATAATTATAATCGCGAATTGCATTTTGAGCAACATACTCGTACGATGTGAAAATATTAATATCCGGGTAGTAAACCAAACAGGACAGAGGAGAAAACTCAACTCCACGTTTAATACCAATAATTAAACACAAAATGGACACACGAAACACAAACAAGGGCAGGCGCAAGTTGTGGCGACCATTATTTGATGTTGCCAGAATTTATAAGGTAAACAGTAAGAATTTCAGCTTCGAAATATAAAAATTTGGTAATTTTGATGAAAAATTTAACAATTATTTTCTAGAAATATACTGTAAATTAAATTAGAGCACTAAATTATTTGTTTTTCTTTTTGCCATCAAAGTTGGGATCAGAGACATCTATCAATAGTTCACTGTTAAAAAATATAGATGGCGACTCTTTCTTCACTGAAGTTGTGCCTGTTTTAACTCTCCCCCCTGGGTCGGAGGATCCTCCCTTTTCTATAGGGGATGTAGAACTTTATTACACCCTGTTTTTCCTACTCATTTAGTGTTAGACGACTAGACAAACTTTTTCCATGGATTCAGTAGGTAATTCTAGACCTTTTAATATATTTTTTTTTTAATAATATTTTCGGTATAATTTGACCGTGTATGTTTTTTTTTTATATTGTACGGCTTAATTTATATTTAATGGATTTAGTAGGTAATTCTAGACCTTTTAATTTTTTTTATCAAATCATCTTTTCGGCGTAATTTGACCGTGTATGGTTTTTTATATGGAACGGCTTATTTACGAACGAACGATTTTTGGAACGAGAATTTTAAGATCTGTGGGGTCTAGTAACATATCTGAATTATAAAGCCAAGGTCAGTTTGTGTCACATCGTTTCAATTCTCGACTGTCTCGTTGGTTTAGTGGCCGCCAGCACGACGGCTGACCATGAGGTCCTGGGTCCGATCCCCAGGTTGAGCAAAGTGCAAAGTGTGCAAATTGTTATTGGGCTTTTTCATCAGGAATTTCTGTCTCAGTGCCTGGTTCATGGCAATAGGTTGGCCCCCTCTTACATTAATTGTACTATTAGGTACACCTCTGTCTAACCCTTTGGGGCAGACGGGCGTGATGTTATGTTATGTGCCAATTTTGAACAGATTACTCTATTTTCTGATTGCGAAGGTACTTATTTCACAAAACTAAAGGGTAAAAAATACACAAAAATGTTCGATAACCATTTTTATTTCAAACTTAATCTAATCTCCAACATCATTACAGAGTGCTTGATTTTCACAAAAAAATAATAATAATAAAAAAAGAAAAAATAAATTACTAAAGACTAGATGACAATGCTGTACATGACCAAGTTCTGAAAAAATATTAAAAAAAAAACAAAACACGATATCACATACCACTTGGTCTCACCTATTTGTATAACGACTGAGAAAGGTCGAAACTATTGATATTTTAAACAGAATATATCAAACAATTTTTGTTTTCAAGAAGTTTGGTATCATAAGCTTAATAATGAACGATTCTTTCGCCAAAGTAAATATAACAACCCTTACCGATTTATTTACAACATTTTCAGAGTCGAAAAAGTTATAAAACACTATCTGAATCTATGGTCACCTTAAAATGAAATCACATTCACAGTATTTTTAGAACTAGTCTAAAAGTTCTGGCAATACCATAGGCATAGAGATGGCGCTAGACAGCTCTGTCTAGCGCCATCTCTTTCCCGCACTGGAAATAGACCTAAAACATTCCTGCATTAAGACGTCACAGTAGGGCCCATGATCATCTCGCGACATTAGAACGAGTAAATGTAGTTTCAATTTAATTGACTTCAGAGTTTACATTAGACTGACCTTCGGTTTCTGAAGAACAATTAAAATAGATTTTAATATATCCTCAAATTCTTATGCCAAGTGATTTGATTGGCCGTTGTTATCAACCAATCACAGCAGTTAGCATGACATTTGACACTATATTAGATCATTTTTATTTGAAAACCGGCGGAGCAATTCTGCAACATACTTACAATACTGTCATTCAATTTGACAGTTCAGTATTCATTGCGTTATTTACGTTGTTGAGCAAACGATTTTTTTTTAAACAGACGAAGCAATGGATTAGGTTTTTGATCGTGTGTTACGCAATTGTTATGCAGATGTAGATTTTCACCGTTTTAAATCAACTTTCTCAGTCCTATACAAACATTCCCATTCATACATTTATATACATTTTTCCACTAAATACTACAAGATTTGGCTTTAATAGTCTGTTTTACTTTTTGTCAAACTGGTCACCTCGTTTTGGTATTAAATTATTATTATTATTAAAAAAAAATGTCTTATGAATAAATAAATAAAGTCTAAATTGCGTTGCGTTTGTTGTTACAATGTTCAAATATTTTGAGCAACATAGATAGTCATGAAA
Source organism: Standfussiana lucernea (assembly GCA_964057025.1). Classification (NCBI taxonomy): domain Eukaryota; kingdom Metazoa; phylum Arthropoda; class Insecta; order Lepidoptera; family Noctuidae; genus Standfussiana; species Standfussiana lucernea. The sequence goes on from OZ059811.1 coordinate 2,655,567, forward strand.
AATTAAATTTAAAATCTTATTTAATAATTTTGCAGAAAAAACATCAGTTCGAGAAAAACTGTCTTTTGAATAGCTAAGTATGTATTCGTTTTTTTTTTTAATTAAATTAATGTCCCAACACACGCAACGCAGTACATAATACAAAAAAGTCAGATTACACAATTATTAAAGTTTATTTCATAAATTAAAGTAACACTGAATGAAACTGGCTTAACGTTTGGTTTCTGTATTGGTAATCAAGGAATGGTTTTATTATTTACAACGAGAAGGTTCAAGTTGAACTCGTGTTTAAACGTTCGTTAAATATTGAATGGCTCCGGAAATCAGACTTGGATAGATAATGTACTGGCTTTCTCCTGAAAGCCTTGGCAGAATCACAATCTAGGTATGAAGATTTCGACCTTTCGCTTGTTTGCGTCAATAATGACATAACTCGAAAAATAAGAAATACAGGACCGCGTTTTTTTAAGTAAGACATTTTTTTAATTATATTCCAAATATTATTATGCATAGAAACCTTTTATCAAAAGATGAAAGATTTAATTTACGTATTTCGTTACTTAATTTAATAATTAATTTCGTTAACTGCAAACAAGATCGAAAAATCTAAATTTTCTAGTTATGCCACCCTTTTCGCAAACGAGCGATTTAGTAATAAAATTATTAAACGTTTAACACGACAAATCAACTTGAGATTAAAAGTACAAATTAAAGAAATATTCAGTCCGAATAACTGAAATAAAAGATATTTATGTTTTATTAAAAAATAAATGCATTAATTATTACAAGGGTCAGTCATAATAATTTTAGTTAGAAAAAGTACCAGGGACACATATCTCGCAAAGAGGTTACTATTAATATCATTTAAAGTCAAAAGAATTTACGAAAAAAAAAAATACAATTGCATATAAAAAATGATATGTCAACAATTGCTTTTTATGAAAGTTGAGCATTTAAGGAATGATAGACAAAAGATACAAAGAAATTACGTCATTATCATCTACTTATAAGTCAAATGTATTTAAATTGTCAATCGAAAGACGTTTTCAATCATGATGGACAAGTGTTTCTAAAAACAATTACTTTTTTCAATTACACAGTATAATTTACACATTATTAAAAGTTTTCGACTGTAATTCATCAAGAATCTAGTCACTACCTAGGCGGGACTATTTCCAAAACCTGTAACTGCTAAAGAAAAAAAAACTAAGATAAAACCTTTTTGTTTAAAGCTCAGCAATGCCTATTGTCGTTATGCGGTAAAAAAAAATGCGTCCTTCCTCACAATTTTCTACCATCGATCAGAGAAATTTAACACTGGCAACACAGCATGGTAGCTTTGGTAGATCTACCGGCTTCAATAAAGCTAAATTTCCGATCGATGCACTTCGCTTTTAGTGCGAATAGTCTTTTATAAGCTAGGAATATTCGAGAAATATACGCGTTGTGTTTAGAAAATCGTTTGGAGGCATTTTTGAGGAACTCCCGTTATTTAGAAATATCTAATAATGCTATAGTATCCAGTATGATAAATAAGTCAACTTTCGAAGTTCAAAGTTACAGTAAACTGATTTCCGATACAGTAGAAATGAGTTTGTTTAACTATAACTTTCTTCGAACGTCAGCTGTCTTTGGAGTATGTATAGTTTAAGAGACAGTGATGAGAATGGTACAATTTTATTTTCTATTGCATTTTTTGTGGGTAAAATAACTGAAAACGTATGGAGTTATTCGAATAATTGTTTTGTCAGTTTTTGTCAAGTATTGGTTTGTATAAAAACATTTTAAAATTAAATCAACACCGTCTCCTAGACTATTCGCGTTAATAGTAAAAGATTATGATATGATTATTATAATTAATAATTATTAAATGCTTATAATAGTGTCATGGACGTAATTACAATAGTATTCTTTTAATTTCACTAAAAATGTTGTGTCCTAAAAATCAAAATTTAGAATAGCTCCATCTATCGGTAATTTTTGACAACCATAGTCAACATATGGGTTTTAAAGTTTTTTTTTATACCATCGACAATTATTATGAAACAAAAAAAATAAAGACACATGTATAAAGGCAGTGCTACACCGAAACGAATTGTTATATTATATAGGTATAAATGTGTTTTAATAACTAGGAACCTATCTCTTACTCTAGCATAACTACATTATATACATTGCATAGCCTCGCTTTTCAAATTGGGGCCATTTTCAAATCGTTGAAAACAAGAAAGGGCATGAATCTAGTTAATGTTCTACGTTACACCGCTTTTCATTTAGGGGCGAATTTTAACGTCATTTACTTATTTTTGAGTATATTTTGTCGTAGTTTCTTTAGTAGTTTTTCTTTTATTTCTTAAGGGGTTGAAATCAGGAAAATCATTAACAGTTCCAACAAATATTCTTCATTATTTTGTATGTCAACAGCACGGCGGTCAACTACATATTCACCCCCTTTGAACCCCTTAAGAAAAATGTATTTAAATAGGATTTAAATGTCATAAAAACGATGTCTATTTATTTTCAAGATTATTAATCATCGTATAAAATTCCACCCCATCACAAACGATAAAAAATTGGCTACTACCCCTTCCTAAAACATGACAGTACAAATGTGTAACTTGAAAGAATAGTTTTTCTAAGAATCATGAAAAACAGAAAGAGGTTGAAACTACCCTTTTCATGTAGAAGAAAAGTATACAATAAGAGATACTTAGTAAAGAAATATAATAGATATTTGTGTTTAGATGATTAAATCTTCAAACTTACACATTCAACTGTCACAAATGAAAAAAAAATTGAACAAAGTAATTATTTTTCGCTATAAAATGTCACCGCTCTATCCAAACTTGGCAATATTTATTCAAAAAATATTATTTAGTCATTTTAAATACCAGACGTAATATTGTCCGAGTATTACCGCCAAAAGTGACAGTGACAGTGAATATTTTCTGCACAAAAGTTGCCAACATCAAATAATTTATTTATTTAACCAATCATAGCCGTCGTACGTCACATCCGCCGCTATTTTGTATTACGTCATTTGAATAAATAACCGACTAACAAGCGAACCGTTTTTTATATATTATTATTATTGATATATTATTTATTTCTAATTGTTCTTTTTTTTTTGTACTGAATAGTGATTCTCGTCTGTTTAATTTCAATCTTATCAAGTATCAAAATGTTTTCACAGCACCCACCCTTTTTTACCCAACCTTAGGTGGTTCACGTTTTTACATTTCACCCCCTTACAACCTCTTTCCAGTACAAAAAAAAAACATCCCTAACCTAACTACCAAATATATACACAGATTTTTTTGGGATTACAAAACGAATTTGGCATCTAAACACACACATCAGGACTTATACGTACGGATCACATCTTTGATTTGTGCCCGACAGAGGGGGCATTGGCCACCGCCCTTGCCCCGCCACTGCTGAACGGCACAACGGTAGCACATACACATATGCCCACACATGTAGAGAACTGAATCAATGGGATTCTCGTAACAAATGGTACATTCTGTTCCTGTAAGATTGCCAGTAGTTGCCCCTTCACCGATGACAGAGTATATAGGCTGGTGTCGACTTGTCGAAGGTCCATTTTGAAGTCTGTCAGCCAGTCTTAGAGGTTCTGTGTGGCCGTTGGGCAGCTGTGCCTGCTCGTTGATGTTGTTTTGGCTGGTTGATGAGCATTGGTTGTCGGTTCGCGGCCTAGGCGGCTGGTAGTTGCAGGTTGCTGGCTGGTTGATTGGGAGCCCTGTGAGGCAGAGCTGTGAGGTCGTTTGGATCGGCTGGAAAGAGAGATGAATTCATAAGTATATTGTCAAAAAAGAGAAGAAATCATGGATGGGAAAATCATTAGATACAGGCCATCTTCAATGGTAATGATGACAATCATAAAAGACAAGTAGCGACAGAAAAGATAGACAACAGTATGTCTGATTAAAAAATTACGTTGATAGGGTGACCATTGCTGTGTCTATAAAATACTCTTTTAATTTAACAATTAAATTAACGGCCATCTTCAACAGAAGAAATCTCAAAGGTCCCTAAAGAAATAATAACTTCAACTTGAACTCACCTCAATATAATGCGCGCTAGCAAGCGTCAAGCCCTGTTGATTAGCATTATTCTGCCCATTTTGAGGGGGCAGGCTGACCACCAGGACTGTGCCACCAGCCCCTGCAGTAATAGGTCCAGCAGACCCCGTGAGCACCCTCAACTGTTGAGGAGGAGTCTGAGCTTGCTGCACCACTTGAGTGCTGAGCATCCTGACCTTCTGCGTAGCCCCATATATATCTACAAATGCCCATAGCCTCAGAGTATGGTCTACATGCATCACAGTGACAGGAGTCGACCCGTTTCTGCTCACTCTCACTTCACCGTCTAATGTCAAAGTGACAGCTAATTCGTCGCCTCTTCGGAGGCCGTTTGCAGCGTCCCGTCTGACAACCCAGTATTCGGGGCGGTCTAGGAGTAACTCTGCATCGTCAGGAAGATCGCAGGGTCTCAATGTGCCTGGATCGCAGGAGGTTAGACCGATGGCTAAGCTGCCAGCGTAGGCTGCCTCTGTAGATAGTATCTGGACTACTATAGTCTGTCCGGGGCGCATCGGACGCGCTGTGAAAACGTAACCTTGGCAGAATTCCGCATCAGCTCGTGCAGCGACGCCTCTGTCGTTCACACACTGTACATTTCTGCCCTTAGTTCTGTGCAAGGTGAGAGGTACTAAGGGATTTTGGTATCTCGGCGGAGGTAGCGATTCTTCGACAGTCAACGACCTCATGCTGCCAACGAGTCTATCTTCATCCAAAGGACTGTGTCTCCTCTGGCTTGGGGCTCTCGGGTCAGCGAATTGGACTGCTGTGCAGTTGCCGTAGACATCTACTAAGGCCCAGAGAGGGCTTCTGGTGTCCACGCCCGAGAAGAAGAGTCCTTTATCTTCGCCATTTACTCCGAAGTGGACGTCCCCAGTAGAATTGACGTAGTAGTATAAAATGTTGTCTTTCTCGCAGAATCTTTCGCCGAGGGCTTTGGCCCAGTTGCCCGGTTTGTTGGTGAGGTCTGGGCAGGCGTATTTGGGGAGCGCGTGAGCGAGGGTGGCAGGGTCGTGGTTCGTGAATCCGAAGCGGATGACGCCGCTCCAACTGTTTGATATCTCAACGAAGCGGAGGCACACCTGTAAGACGAAACGGAGAGGTTAAAAATGCAAGAATCGTTTTTACTTTGTTCTTGAACTAACAGGTTTATCTATTAGTTACGGCTTGCTTTATGCGGATCCAATTGAAATGAACACTTGAGCTTGTCTAACATTAAGAAATATGCCTAAATTCAGTTTATAAAATTCTCTAGCGAATGATCGAAGTCATGCTTCAATCATATATTTTTTGCACCTTTAATTGACTTCAATCTTATTGGCAATATGAGCAGAACATTTAACAAGGTCTCTTATAAGACTCCGACCTGTAAAAACCTGGAAGATACACACCTTCTCATTGACCCTGACAGGCCTGGCACTAAAGGCGACACCCTTGCAGAATGACTCCACGCGCCGGGCCATGGAGCCGTCGCGGGAGACTCTCACGTTCTCCCCATGGATGGAGTGGAACCCCAAGGGGGGAAGGTTGTTCGGAGTACCACCGGTGCACGAGGTGCGGGGGGCTGTAACAAGAGAGACGAGGGTTTAGTAATGAGGTTTGATTCAAGAAGATTTTGCTTTATTAATTGTTTAACTGCTGCTATGAAATGGTTGAGGAACAAAGATAAACCTTTGTAAAGGAAAACATTGTGAGGAAAGTGGCATTTATCCTATTCCTAAAAAAAAACGATGTATGACATCGACAAATCCGCACTGGAGGCATTCCAAGCCCAAGTCCCAACAATGGCAATATCTATACTAATATTATAAAGAGTTAAAATTTGTTTGTAAGTTTGTATGTAGGGGTAATCTTCGGAAATACTGATCCGATTCGAAATTTTTGTTCACTGGTAGAAAGCTATATTATTCCTGGGTGCTATAGGCTATAAATTATATTTATATCATGCTTATTAGCCGAGCTATCACAACTTTTGCGGACGAAGTGCTAGATAAAGATATCTTCATAGTTTGACGTAACGGTCAATATCCAAAATCGAAACACAATGAGAGCGAACGTCGCAAGCGCAGCCATTACCGTAACGAAAGCGCTAGAAACATCGCGAAAAAAATCAAGAAATTTTCTTCTTCACAGCAATATTTCTTAAAAATTACAAACCGGGTCATAGAGCCCATGACAATACAGAAATTCTTGTTCCCCTATGAACGCCATTGTATCTCCCCCTCGGTAAGTATAATTCCCAATATGGCGGCGCGTCACCTGCGCGGCAGATGTACGCAGTGCGCAGCTTGCCTATGCGCAGACGATGGTCGACAAGGGCCTTTGCCTTTAATTATTTTTGGGGCATGTTTCTTTTTAATTAAGAATAAGTAGGAATGTGGGTGTAAATTGGCACATCGAGTTTTTTTTTACATTTTGGCGCGAGCTTTGTTCTTGTGTGACAGTATCTTTCTGACGCTCGTTAAGTTATTTTAGCCAGAGGACGGTAAAACTATTTTATTACAGTACGTTTTAATAACTATGAATAAAACAAAACAGTTCATCATTTAGTTCTTAGATCTGATAAAATACTATCTTGAGTTAGATCAGAAATCATGGCTGCTCAACTTATTTTACCGGCGGGCCATCTAGTAAGTAAAACTTGCTATAGTAACGGTAGATACTTACCTATTCAGCTTTTAACATTGAACTTCAGTTAATTGCTTATTGTTTGCTGGATATTGGCTTACTGAAAATAGGTTCGTAAGGATCAACAAGTTTTTGGGATATCTTTAAATTTTTTTTTTGACCCTGAATTCTGTTTTCGGAAGTCTGTCGTCAGCTGACCACTTTCGGCCGGCCAAATCAAATGCGTTGGCGGGCCACATTACGGCCGGCGAGCCTGGGGTTGAGCAGCCTTGATCTAAATAATGAACCGACTCCAGTTCTCTGGCCAGTCAAAAAGTCCGTGCAAATTGCTTGCGTCCGCAGTTTACATTCGCGAATTTGACAGCTTCAAAATAGTCTTGGAGTCTAGTTGGAGAAAAACTTAGGTCACTGGTAGTCCACTATTAATCTGGACTAAGAACTGCTGTCGCCATCGCGAGAATATTCTGGATGAGGCTGGCACAAGAGCGTGGAGCTTGGCACAAGCAAAGAGAGGCCTATACCAAGCAGTGGGTGAAGTCGGGCTGTGGATGACGATGATGCTGAACTGGTACTGAGAATTGCTTAACAGAAAACCCAAAAACACTTTGTCCGATTGATCTAGTTCAGGGGTGGCGAACCTTTATGGCTTAACATGCCATTTTTTCTAAAGAAATATCTAATGAGGCCATAGATGTGCCGTCAAATAATTTTGACTTCATGATTATTGGGAAATTAATGATACAAAACTCTTTATTTACTACAAAAAATACAATTTGCACTGTATAGTAACACATGTATCAATTATACGTGTAACTGAAATTAAAATAACATTAGTGTGACTTCTGTATTGCGGATTAGATAGCAAATAACTTAAATTAGGGTTGTAAGAGGTTACTTTTATTACTAAAAATGTAGGTTTAACATATCATCATCTGCCTAGCCTTCTCCCAACTATGTTGGGGTCGGCTTCCAGTCTAACCGGATGCAGCTGAATAGCAGTATTTTACATGGAGCGACCGCCTATCTGACCTCCACAACCCAGTTCGTACTGGGCAATACGATACCCGATTGGTAAGACTGGTTGTCAGACTTTCGGGCCACCGACAACCTGTACAACTGTCAAAGATCTACAAATGACAGCCGGGACCAACGCCTTAACGTGCTTTCCGAGGCACGGAGGAAACTCGGTATGTAATGGGTGGTCACCCATCCACGGACCCACCTAGGCAAGCGCGGCTTGACCTAAAGATTGATCAGAGCGGCTGTTATTATTTAGCCACGAGCTCCTCCATATAGGTTTAACACATAAATTACCTAAAAAGATTTTATCAATCCTGTTGATCGTCTGTTCATTATGAACGCTTCAAAACGGATCGCTCTCAGTATCCCTCACCAATATCCAACAAAGTCATTATCAACTCATAAAACAAATGGCGACACCGTCAAAATTACTCGCTAAACTGCGCGCGGCGCGTGTCCTATTACGTCACTTCCTATTTAGGAGGAAGTGACACGTGCCTGCACAATGGCGGCCCCCTTGGTTAGTCGAGGGTGAAAGCTTTATTTGATAGGGGCTGGAAACTTGTGTGGTATTGCACGAGGATGGCGGATCTTGATTTTAGTTACATCAGCTAACATAACATAACATCAACTGTAACTCCCGTAGGCCTAGGCAAAGGTGTATCTAATAGCACGCTCACATTTCGCCAGTTATGTTTAAGTCCCATGTAATAGGAGGAGAGTCTATTGCCATCAATCGGGCACAAATCCAGACTCCGTGGCTGCTACTAACACCCGTATCTATAGTCAAGTTAAAGTAATTACTTGAGCTTAAGTAATTACTTGTGCAAGTTTTGTTTATGCAATAGACAAGAATTTAAACGAAGTAAGAACCGTCAAAGAAAGCAAAGCTAAGAATTGTAACTTTTTACAGTTCTAACTTCAAGCAATTACTTAATTATTATAGTATAAAAATCGTATCTTAAAAAATGACATTCACTCAAGTAAACACTTTTGACTCGTTTATAGATACGGGTGTGAGAAATTCCTACTGACAAACCAAATAAGACAAGAATATAATATAACAATAGAATGAAATAACTTCATGAGCGAAACAGTTAGGGAAGTCGGTGTCATTTATCCACGGAGTAAATACAAAGAGGAGATGGCCTAAGCAACTGTGCACTGTGATTCTCAACTAGGTCCTGACGTTATCATGTGGGCGTGACCTTAGTCAGTGTATTGTTGGCGTTCGTCCTGTGCACAACTTTGTGAACGTTCCTATTTTACAGCATTGTTCGCGCTAGACGAAAAAAAGAATGAAGTGTTGTGTTTTGTCTTGTAAAAATTACTCGGATAGACGTTCTGATGCTATGGATGGCATCCCATTTCATTTGTAAGTAATTTTATGCGTAATTTATTAAAATAGTTCTAGAAAAATCTCCTAGCGTCGGCGTTTACAAACATAATTCTACCCGACACTAGATGGCGACACTTGGTGTCATGGAAACTAAAAATATTTAGGTATGTAGACCTCAGAACTAACATATTTTAATAACATTAATGCTGAAATTTGTTCAACATTCATTCCTAAAGACCCTTTAATGGCCAAAATGTTATTTTTGTAGTTTTCATATCATTTTGTAAACAGGCCGCCATCTATCGTCAACTATGAACAATTACAAACATACTGGCTTTGTAAACCATCTTGATAAGTCTTTTTAACAAAATAAGTCATTTAAATATACAACATTATTCTTGATTTACACTAAACCTGAAAAGGGGTCATTGTACTCATCTTTTTCTCGAAAAAAAAATCAGCTGTTCCCTACATTTATGTTCGCATAACTCGTCAAAATGTAGGGAACAGCTGATTTTTTTTCGCAATAAAATCACAATTTAAATTAAAAAAATACGCATCAAGATGGTTCGCAAAATTAATTTAAAATAAAACAGTACTCCCCGGTACGAAAATTCTGAGTACGACCCTGTTGCATCCTGCACTTAGTGACATCTAGTGTGAGATAGTTACGTAACTACAAAACAAAATCGACAGAACGAGCGAATAGTTTTGCTATTGACCGGTAGATGGAAAATAGAGAAGTGGGCGGGATCTAGCAAGATCCCACCCACTTCTTTCCCCCTCACCCCGCAAAGTGTCACGCGTTGTTTCCTAAGGAAATCTAAATAGACCATCTCCTCTTTGTATTTACTCCGTGCATTTATCTATCAAACATAACCCTTAACCCTTTTGGCGTCGCCGTAGTTGGGTAAGAACTAAATCAAGGGCACATAAGATTTTGCATCACAATTGGTTCGCTAGATTAGACGAAAAGACGAACCTTATAACAAAACGAGGATTAACTATAGACTGGATTAACTCTGCAAACAATACATCTCAGTTAAAGCATGTTTTGTAATAAGGATCTAAAACTTTAATGTTTTTGTAATTTTAACTCCGTCTAAAGCTGCATTTACTCTATTATTTATACAACAACCCTCGCGCCCTCCGAAGAGGGATAATCACAACGTACTAAGGCCACACATACATTATTAATAGAATGACCCAAATACCTACATCGTTGACTACCCTCATCGCTATACATCTGTGTTTATTATCAAATATTCTCAAGGGTGTGTAGTATAATAAAATGCCTATTGTTCGATTGTCGGGGGGCGAAATTTCTTAAGGGGTGAATTTGGAACACTTGGCCAAGTGTTGTTCGGTAATCTTGTTCTTTAAGCATGTCACTTTAAGAGCAATTGATAGGTTAGAATTAGGAGACGCAATCGGAAGACATACTTTTTTTGCGCATGTTTAAAAAATTTTGCAAAGTTAAAAAGACTTATTATACATTTGTCATAACAAAAAACCTATAATTTCCAAACGACACATTTCATGAATTGAATTGTTATGTGACTGTATGTGTGTAATATTGCTATTACGAGTCAGTGATACTTGAAATATAAATATTTATCTATTTCGGCAGTTATATTTAAATCCAATGTAGTAGGGGCGATTTATTACCAAGAAAGGAGGTGACTGCTGAGATGACGAGTAATAGAGAAGTATGGAAGAAGAACACATGCTGCGCCGACCACAAATGAATCGGGATAAGGGCTGGAGAATGATGAGGGCGATTTATTACCATCAATCGGGCACAAAACCAGACACCGGGTGCTGCTAAAAATATCCTAATAGAAAACCCAATATCACTTTGCTGGACCTAGAAATTGAACATAAGACATCATGCTCAGCAGTATCGCTTGCAACCACTATATTTCTGGAGCATTCAATTATTATTTGTGATACAAACTCGAAAAAAAAAACATCCGAGAAGTCCCATTTTTCAGGAGTGTTACCCCACTCATACTCAAAGCATTTATTTCAATTAGACCATTATAGGCACTTTTGAATGTCAAAATACAAAAAAAAACTAAGCTACAGTCCCAGTCACAGGGCATAACAACTTGTGAAAGTACTGTAGTTGCCCATTCGAAAGCGTAGATCCTATGGAGAAGAATGGGCAAGAAACTCCATAAAACTACTCCACTCGAAACCACACGTAACAGAATATCAAAGAGTCAGCTTTATCCACTCAACATCCGATTTCTAAAGTATCCGATTTCCTATAACTCCCCCAATTCGGAGATCAAATCGGAAACATCCGGCGGAAGTGATCCCCTTATATCCACCCACCCCTTGGTGGTTTTTTCTACTTCCCAATCAAAAGCACCTGGTTTTTGAAAGAGCTCTGTTTCCCTCATTTTGAAGTACCATCTGTTTTTAGACTAATTTGCATAAAGTTTCGGAGTTTTAAAAAAGGGCCTGTTTAACAATTTATCTCAGTAAAAATACTGAATAATATCGAAGTTTTTGCAGATCACCAATTTTATAAAATTACCTATTAATTAAACACTGTTTTAAGCTTTCACGGTTTATAACTGAACTTACACTATCACTTACGGGATATCAAATAAATATATTTAAAATATATATATATATATATAAAAATTAAATAATATCAATGCTAAAAATGTAAAAAATAAACTGTAGTCACACACAACACACAACTGTGTACACAACAGTTTTTTTTTTACATTTTTATTTATTTATTTAAACTTCATGTACAATAGTGGTACATGGCGGTGGATTGCGTAAATTAATTATTACAACAAAAAAAAAATGTAATTTTTGTTTTGAAAAATAATAAATAAATAAAATAAATAAATAAATATCGCTAGACATTACACACAGCGCCATCTAGTGCCACACTAAGCAACGAGGCTTGTGTCGTGGACACTAGATAGTTGATATACTACATAGATACTTTTTGTTTGTAAATACATACTTATTATACATATAAACATCCATGACTCGGTAACAAATGTCCATGCTTAATCACACAAACACTTGCTCCTACCGGGATTCGAACCCGGAACCCTATGAACGTAAGGCAGCCTCACTACCGCTGCGCCATTCGGGTCGTCAAATATCTCTGGTCAGCAAAGTTATGTTGATAACTTTGATTACCCCTAAACATCAAACCCTTAAAAAAAATCTTTATGATTTTTGTCACTTATCGGGGTTTCTTTTCGATGGAATAAATAAAAAAAAAACATTCCATCCTAAAGTTTTTTTTTTTTGAGAAACTATCGTTTATTTAATATTTTGATGGTTCGGAACAAAAAAATGATTGCAATGACGAGAATAACAAGTGCTTTACGGATTCGTTAAGGGTCTTTTTACACTCTTTATACAAGGAAATCTTGTCCAAAATTCATGCTCCTCGACCCAGCCTTTTTAAACTGTGCTTCATCTGTCAGTAAATGATCGTTTTTTTTTTTATCAAACAGAAGATAAAACTTGTCTACAGCCAAACAAAACCCTAGTCTAGGTTCTATTCTAGATCTAGACCGAGATTGACGTCAAACGGTCCTATAGTTAGCCTGAGATTGCACCAGGAAGATTCGATGACGCAAGTAGTGACATTTGCTCTAGCGCATAGGAGCGTCACGATGAATTTATTGGCTATGGTTTTCTTTTTTTTCTAATGTTGAAGGCGGGTGTTACTGCCTGTAGGATTGGCTATGGTTTCATTTATAAACGTAATAATAGTTTAATAGGGTGAAATTCAAATAGTAAACGTACAGACAAACGGACATAGGTGGTCGCAATAGCAAAACGAAAATAATCCCTACTGATACGACATAAAGCCGTCAATGTCAAATTGTTACCAGTCCCTTCCCCGCTGTCTGTCCCTATGTATACTTAGATCTTTAAAACTACGCAACGGATTTTGATGCGGTTTTTTTAAATAGAGTGATTCAAGAGGAAGGTTTATATGTATAATACATGCATATTATTATTATAGTAGAGAAAACATTAGTATCTACATTGTACCCGTGCGAAGCCGGGGTGGGTCGCTAGTTGACTGTATACCTGTAAGGAATGTAGTGCAGTAGAAATTATTGAAAGAAAAAAAATTAAACAAGGTTTTTCTTGGTTTTATTTTGGCGATTGGACCCCACTCTCTTGTGATAACGATAAGACACATTATCCTTATCCAATTTACTGCACACCTAACATTACTTTCCACTTATTAATCATATGCTAAGCCTTTTTCCAACTTTATTGGGGTCGGCTTCCAGTCTTACCGGATGCAGCTGAATATGCACCAGTATTTTACATGGACCGACTGCCTATCTGACCTCCACAACCCAGTTTGTACTGGGTAATACGGTACTGCTTGGTGAGACTTTCAGGCCACTGACTACCTGGAACGACTGCAGAATTTCCACATAATGTCACATCCATTTGTCTCCCTCTATCTACCACCACCATCCCATTCCCGTCAAGGTCCACTACCCATCCTAACAAACGCTAAAAAAGGAAAATCTAACACCGTGACACCCCTGATCAAGGAGCAGCCCTAACAGCGGAGATCCACGCCACTGCGCCGGCGCATCCGGTAGTAGAGGAAATCTAATATAATTACTAGTGGGTACTGTAGATTGTTAATGATTTTGTAAGATCCTTTGTGTGTTATAGGTTTGAATTTCCGTGTTTTTTATATCGTGTGGTTAGTGCCTAACCTGTTGTCAGAGTTTTTATGCCGCCCATGGGCCTCTGACTTGGCTTTACATGCCGTCGAGAAATATCCCTCAGCCATGCTGGTTTCCTCACGATGTTTTTCTTCACCGAAGCAAGTTATAATTATACAATACGCACATGTATCCGGAAAATCACAGGTGTGTTGCCTTGGGTTCGAACTCGTGACCTAGGACTTGGCAGTTCGACGGTCACACCACTAAGCTATCACTGTTTATTTCCATGTTTTTAACCGACTTCAAAAAAAAGGAGGAGGTTTCGATTTAGCAGACATCTGGTCCCACCTCCTAAGGCTTAAATATACGAATCATTGACACGAGGAAGAAGTGAATGTTTATTCTGGCTTTCAGGTGAGCTACAGGGAGACAGGTTTGCCTCAACAGGTCCTATACACCAACTGTTTGGCACTACAACTATGTGATTCTGACCAATCCACGTCATCTTCTCACTCCTCATGATGACTGATCAACAACTAACAAACACAATGAAGGCACAATGACGTCCATTTCGATTGTCCGCACCATCGGGGGAAGGTGCGTCGTAAACAATGCATTCGATGACGTTCTTGCGTACCTCTGACGTTATTTTCGACTGCTGGAATTTATCTCGGAAGTGATAGTGTTTATAGTAAATTTTGGCTAGTACTCCAGCGGGGTAATTGTGTAACACACTTACATCGGCTTTCATAGCAGTGATAGCCTAGTGGTGTGACCGTTGGACTGCCAAGTTATAGGTCTCGAGTTCAAACCCAAGACACGCACCTATGATTTTTTCGGAATCATGCGCGTATTGTATAATTATCACTTGCTTCGGTGAAGGGAAACATCGTGAGGAAACCAGCATGCCTGAGAGATATTTCTCGACGGCATGTAAAGCCAAGTCAGAGGCCCATGGGTGGCATAAAAACTCTGACATCAGGTGAGGCAATAACCACACGATATAGAAGAAGATCGGTTTTCTTGCTGACACATTTGCGTTGTTGAGCAGACGCATGTTTATGAAGCATAGAGAGAAGATTGGAAGGTTATGGAGGAGACTTACCCAGCACTGGAATAATATAGGTAAAAAAATTAAGCACTGGATTAGGAATTTCTCTCAAAAGCCTTCGGGCTGTGATTGGAAGTGTGATACGCAATAGAAGTGCCGATTGGACTGTATTCGTGAACGATTAACAGTTCGCTAACCACAATGATTGCTGTTTGTGATTTCGATAGTCACATATCGATACAAAAAGCTTAGTTTTAAAAGAATCAAATTCTATGGCTTCAAGTTATATTGTGTTACAGAAAACCATAGTTGAAGGAGGCTTTAATTTAGGCTAAGTTGGAAGCAATTTAGATCGAGCGAAAGGCACTACGATATTAAGATTTTATCGATATTTATAGCCTTACTAATAGCAACACACAAGAAACTAACAGATCGTATACGATCTCAGTACAATGAACTTCATCCATCGAATCTTTTAATATCTACGTTGCATCATTTTGATTTAATAACAAACCTTATTTTTAGAACTCCTTGAGCGACCATTCATTTTCTTCAGTAGATCTGAGAGGTTATGAACTGGAGGGGGTCAGATAGGCAGTTGGTGCGTGTAAAATACTGGCATTCAGTTGTATCTGATTAGACTTGAAGCCTACCTAAACATAATTGGGAAAATGCTAGGCAGATGATACAAGAGGTTATTTCTGTCATATTTTTAATAATAATCGATTGGCTATAATGTCAAAATCCCGCGCAAAATTATCCCTAAAAAGATTAAGGCCATAATTTCGTAATATCGAGACGAAATTGGATCAAAGATGGCGGCCGCTCCCTAGGGGTCGTATTCGATTTATTTTTAATAAGGGGTGCAGATGCTGCGTTGTTACACCCCCGCTGTTTGTGAAAATCCTATTATCTATGTATTATCTTGAGTCGAGTCTTTGAAGACTTAACTTTTCGGTTTTTGCTACGGCTACATTGTTTTTGTAGCTTAAATCTAGCCGGTGTCATTGTATGGCTTCTCATAAGCCGATTTCCTGCACTTTTTTGTGCTCTGATTTCGATGACGACGAAAAAAACGGTGTGGAATATAGACTCAGAGCAATTTGGATAGCAATTACATCGAAAAAACGTAAAAAGTAGAACCATAACCACTAACTGTCAAAAACAATTGAATATCAAAATGGCGGCAACCATTCACGTTCGAAATAACTCAATAAAACATTCCACAATAATAAAAACTATAAAATTCAAAAACATCACATTCGAAATCAATTAAATCTCAATAAAATCGGGACCGTTTCCGAGCGGAACAAACTGAATAATTGAATTAAGAATTAAAAAAAAAACCGGAGCATGGAAATCGACGCTCTGCCTGTCCGTCATGCTGGATAAGTCTTCAGGTCTATGACCTGGCTGAGTTCCTTCATGCCTTTGCTTATTGCTATACAGTTTAGAAAAAAGAACATGACTTAGATTGTATGAAATTCCTTTGTGGGAAGAGCATGGAGCCATTAAGTACTACGGAAAAAGGATTATGGTAGGTTCGCGCGTTTTTTTTTTAATGTGCATAGAGTATTACCACAAGGTAGTTTTTATAAAAGAAGGTTATTTTCGAATGACCGTTGATTGGCTGGGTGTGTAATAGTGATTGTTTCAATTATTGAATGCAGTTTTTATGTTAATTGAGTTTTTATTTCTTCTTTATCGTTGCGAAATGAATTGTTTCGTGTCACTGTCAAACGAAATGAGATTTTGAGGCAAAGTTAGGATGTAGATGTAGGTAACTTGCTAGATATTAGTAACCTATAAAACTTAAGATTCCAGATCTTTTTTTTTGGAACAAGCCCGCCACACTATTCCCAAACCACTGCAACTCCTGAAAGCGAGAATCAACAGTGGCGAACACACGAAAAGCGCAGAGACAATGAAGCTCGACGAAGTCCCAGAGAAACGATTTAACTGACTTGGATCCCGCAACGAATTTAATCAGAACAGTATAGCGGAGGAGTAGGAAAAAACGATCGATTCTAGATCTTACGAATAGGTTTCATATTCCACCTATAACATTGCCAATTTGCCACTGCTGGGGAGTTATCCACCACACGTGCCCATTGCGGGTTGGCAGATAAACCTACCACCATAATATTCCATGGTGTTTTAAAAAACTTTCGTTATTATCTCCCATCTCACTCACACGCTATACCTATCCCTCTCTTTCGTCACGCTACACTGCAGAGCATGCGTTCACTTGGTCACGCTCCGTGATCATAGCAGACAGTCGACACACGCGAATGCAATCTATGGCAATATACCACACTGTAACGTTCACAGCTAGGTTGTTACTTTATTACATGACCGTAGATATGGCACAACAGAACCATCATCATTCTCCAGCCCTTGTCCCAATTCTCTTGGGGTCGGCGCAGCATGTCTTCTTCTTCCATACTTCTCTATTACTCGTCATCTCAGCAGTCACCTCCTTTCTAGCCATATCATCCTTAACACAGTCCATCCATCGTTTCTTTGGTCTTCCTCTGTTCTTATAGCCATCTACATTCATACTTGACATTTTCCTCATTCCTCCGCGTAACATGTCCATACCCAATTATAATCGATTACCCCACAAATCAGTCACCGGCGGGGCCTCTTTAAGACTTCCACTTATGCACAACAAAATCTAATGTCATTAATTATTCAAAATAAGCTCAGAATCAACCGACATTTAAACGTCAAAAGTGACATAAGACAGAACGCCCGGCCTTCGCCACTTCCTATTGTGTCTGCGGTGGAGAACTGGCGGAACAAACTCTCCAGCAACACATCTGTTCGAAGAACTTGATTTTATACACAATATAATACATCGAGTTTTGGAAAAAGAACACCTTTGTAGAGCGTCATCTTTGACTTTAATAACTGGGTACACTTCAGTCAACTTATTTGTGCAGGCGCGAAAACACACAACAAAAAAAAATTTACCAAGTTGGACATATCGTTGAATTTTTCTTGACGAGCGACGTCACCTTGAACTGCACACTGAAAGTGGTCATACTGTAACAGTCTCTTTCTTTGGCTCGATCTATCAAAAGAGTCGAGTCTTTAAAGGATCCTGATGAACCTATGGTTCCACTACACCGGTTACACTATTCTAACATTCAGTCACGGAACGTGAACTCATGGAGTCATGGCCTTTTAATGACGTAATGATTACGCTTTGCAAAAGGATTGGTCATCGCATAGTCGCGGCACATTGTTTTTTGCTAGCTTATTAATCTGTTAAAACACGATCTTAATAAACGGAGTAACTAATCATGATTGTGTAGCTTGTAGATCACACTTAAAAATCATAGACATCAAAAGAGAAAAACTATGTTTAAAGTTTCCAGGCCAAGAAGCTGTCAAAAACAATCTTGCAAGAATACAACTTACACACTCACAAGTAAAAATAAATAAGCTCATAACAAACCATTACCACTCCATATTAATATAAAAGCACTTTCCCTCCAATTTTAAACGACGCGGGGGCGGCCATCTTTGTAAATAAACAATGTCTACGTGGGGCATAGACTACAGAGTAGGTACATACAGACGAAGTAACAAATGTGGTGCAGATGGCTAAGTTCCACGGGGATTTCTTGTGGTCCCTTTATTTTGAGTTGAATTTATGTGGTTATATGTATCACTGTTCCCCCATGGGTAGCCAGAGTGCATTTTAAAGATACACCACAGAAGGACACATGACAGTTTTGTTTTGATCTATTTTTAAATTTGGAATGTGATGTTTTTGTTAGAAATTTGGTATTACAGTGGACTTGAAATCGACTGCTATTTACTTCGATTTATACTTGTAAGGGCGAATGTCACCACTGAAACCAAAGGGAATCAGCACATGAAAACTGCGTTCATGAGCTGTCAGTGACAATATTCCATAACAATGATGTCACTGACATCTTCGAACGCAGTTTACATGTGTTGATCGAGTTCAATTTCAATGTTGTAATTCGCCGTTAAGACGAGAATCTTCGTGTTATGGTTAGGATTAAGCCTTTATATTTAAAACGAGAACGTAATTATCTTTAACATGTATTTCTCAAATCTAGAACAATATTAATTACTTCTATAATGACTTCAAAACAAGAAACACGTCCCCAGTTACCCAACCAACCTGTCACTTCCGATTCAAAGAGAGGATACACTCCACCACAGAGTAGAAACAACAGCTTTCCCAACCGTATCGGGTAACGGATGAGGTGTGGTTGGTTATGGTACGCAGGATGATGACCATCGACAACACCGGATGGTCACGGGTTCGGAGGAAATAGAACTTGTTATTAAAAACCACAGACAAGATGTCGAAACGGTTGGATAATGGTGCTTGATTGTTAAAGTTGTTTTTAATACTACGGTAGGTGATTGCGAAAATCGAAAGTAAGGAAAGTGATTTTTCCTGCAGGTATCTTTTATACACAAAAAAATAAAGGTGACTGGGCAATAATCGATGAACAAATTAATGAGAGTGGTGACTACGTAACATGGAGAAAAAAAACTGTCTTTCAGAAGAAAACAAGGAAATCACCATCATCTGCCTAGCCCTTTCCCAACCATGTTGGGGTCGGCTTCCAGTCTAACCGAATGCAGCTGAATACCAGTATTGTAAATGGAGCTGCCTATCTGACCTCCATAACTAAGTTAGTACTGGGTAATACGATACCCCTTGGTAAGACTGGTTATCAGACTTTCGGGCCACTGACTACCTGTAACGACTGTTAAAGATCTACAAATGACACCCAGGACCAAAGGCTTAACGTGCTTTCCGAGGCACGGAGAAAACTCGGTATGTAATGGGCGGTCACCTATCCACAGACCAACCTAGGCAAGCGCGGCTTAACCTGAAGATTGACCCGAGCGGCAGTTATCATTAAGCCACGAGCCCCTCAAGATAATAAAGAAAATATGTTTATTTGGTAGACTGAAAACTACATCAATGACTTGGCATGAACAACTGAATTAATCAATAAACTGTAGAAAAATCTGCTGCAATTGTCATTCTCAATCAGATTAAAACTAAAGATCATGATAATTACAATTAATCAGACAAACATATTTCTTAAACCCCTAACGATTCTCATATAATTGACGACTTTCCAACCTATAAAAAAGCTAAATATTATAAATTACAATTAATAGTGTAATAAATCATAGATCAATTGGTAATAATGTAATGCTAGCTTACAATGCGCACGCACAAGGCTTTCCCACGGTAAATGATCTATAGATCACTTTTATCATCACGCTTTTAGTACTGATGAAATAAGTAGTGAGTGTAGATGGACTGTGTGAAGGATGATGTGGCTAGGAAGGAGGTGACTGCTGAGATGACGAGTAATAGAGAAGTATGGAAAAAGGCATGCAGACCTCAAATACATTGGGTTAAGGGCAGGGGAGTGATGGTGAGGTAAATAAATGTAGGAGAAATTGGGACCAGATAGGTGAGTGACGTTTAAAAGATCGCGAGGGACAAGGGTAAGACTCGCGCAGACCAAGGAACTATGACACAGAAGAGAGGCCTTATTCAACAGTGGGTTAGAACAAGGCTGCTTATAATGATAATGAAGTTGGAGTAAATGATGTATTTATTTGGCAGTCTAACACATACACTAACGATGACATTGACAAAAACAAAACCGTCCAGTTTCATAAGAGACAATGGCCCAGCATCGGCCAATGTGTACAGCATAGACAGCCACCAAGAACTGGTCAGCGTGTGAATCATCAAAAAAGTCACATCGCTTACCGAGAATAAGACCACACAAACGAGTTTTTAACAATTCCATTGAGAACTTGAAGTGATCTTACTTAATAGAATTTCTTACATTCAAGATTGTATTCCATCCCAGTGACTCAAGACTGGTTTTTCGTTGCAAGATCATTTTCTCATGAAACTACTATACGGTTTAGTTGCTTTTTTGTTAATTTGTAATTGTAACCTAGTGTGTAAAGAGCTATGTTTACGTCAAGCACGATCCGATTTACTTGCGATGTTTTTGAGAGAAAACTTCAATTCAAAGAGAATGAAAGTCAAAAAGACAAAGAGATACAATCGTTTCTAAAAACAGCTATAACAGTCAACGAAAAACAAAGACAGTATAAATATTATTATTCAAGCGTAAACAATAATTGAAAACAATGAATGTATCTGCTGAGATGCAGATTCTGAATACAAAAGCAAAAATAACACAATCAAATGGATTGAGTACTGAAACACCTGACAACGTTCAAAAAAACATCGTGAGGAAGCCAACATGACCTAGAATTAAAAATCCGAAGACATGTGACATCTACCAATCCACACTGGGCCCGCGTGGTGAATAACAGCCCACTCCCTCTTATAGAGCCCATCAATGAGAACATTACGGGCTGAATCTGCTTATGATAGAAGACTATAGACAAGCTTACTGAAGAAAGTTGGAAAAAGGAGATTTCCTTTTCAAGGAAAATTGTGGACCCATCTCTCATTGAGGCAGTTGTAACATTATAGGCGGATCGTGGTACAGAATCCTTTCAAAAAGTTTTTACGGTCCAGCAAGGATCTCTAAAACAGGACAGGACGATGTCTATTATAACGGTAAGGCATCCTTATTCCCACGGCTGTGACTTTTATTTTCATGCGCCATCTTTGTTTTTTCTTCAATTTTATTACTTTTAATTTTGCCTTCGTAGAGAGTAATGATATGTTGTGGGAATTTAATTGAAGTTGTATTACGTTTAGTGTCATGATTGGGTTAGGCTGTGTTGTTTTTATTTTTGTTTATGATAGTCTCGCCTCTTTTATTGGATGTTTATCCCGTGGTATACAATGTCGGCCAGTCAGTTAGGCGGTAGCGGGGATTGTTATGTAAAACAGGAAGAATTAAGATTTTGGCATTAATTAAGACTATAATTATCATTGAACCCCTTAAGGGGTTAACCCCGAAGAATTTAGCCCAGAAGCATGGAATTTGTTTCATTTATCATCTGTGTTAATTTGGCAGAATTTGAGCATCATCGAATAAAGATACCTATTAGACCGGGATCATTCCCAAATCTTATATCCGTAGGATTGTCAACATCAATATTCAGGAATTCAATCATCTATCAGTTAACTATCATAGCGGTAAATTCTAATTTTAAAACGAAGCCATCATGTCCTATTGTGTTAAGAACCATTACACCCAACTAGTTGCAGTTACAACTTGTCCCGTGTGACAGGATATATTCTTTTTTTATATTTTTTTTCACAACGCGTGGGAAGCGCACTTGTTCTGCCTATTTTTTTCTTTTTTTTTAACTTTACCGCTAAGCGAACCTTCATAATTATGTCTGGGTGTACTGTTTACAGGGCTTTGTTTTTTTTAAAGACTAGTTCTATGCTGTGTAATTTTAGTGTGGCCAGTTACTTAGTTATTATCTTGGGACACTTACAGTCCAGTTGTTTTGTATTTTATTTTAGTTGAGGGCTAACTGTTTTATTATAAGGACTAAACTGGCTTTTTTTGGCTTCTTTTAAAATAATATTGATAGCAGTTTTTCATCAAGAGGAGGTCTGTGGGTTATAATCAGAAGAACTCTGAACTCAATGAGATGCACTTCTTCTCTAACAGTTATTACTGGCCGAATGCATATCACAGCAATACTAGCCATTAAAAACTTTTCTAAATCAAACAAGGAATATGACACGTGACGTACAAGACAGAACAGTCCCTAATCTACTTTCACCAAAAACAATATCAATATATCGATACGAATGACAGATCGACGCGAACGAAAGGTGAGGTTCCCACGGAGCGTGTGACTGTGCGAGCGAGTGCCACTAAATAGAGCGGGACGGAAGATGTTGCGACACAACTAGATAGTAATGCCGTGAATTCTGTAAGATGCGTAAAGTTAGGCAAGATTGTTGAAAGCGTTCAGTATAGGGCTGTAAGGAGAAGAAGCACTCTAACAAATAAATAAAGGATGGACGGATAATCATGGCTAGGAACAGGACTATAGAGATGAAAAAATTGAGGGAGAATAAGACACTATGGAAAGATTACATCGACTAGAAAGAGGAGATGAGGAATAATAAACGATAGATGCCCCGAAAGTCTGACAATCAGTCTTAACAAGGGGTATCGCATTACCCAGTACTAACTGGGTTGTGGAGGTCAGATAGGCAGTTGCTCCATGTAAAATACTACATCCGATTAGACTGGAAGCTGACCCCAACATAGTCGGGGAACGGCAGACTCGCTAGAAAGGGGATGACTGGAATGAAAAAAGACATGCTACACATACCACGAATAAATTGGTAAGCATAAGAGCAGAAATAAGATGATAATATTGTAAATTTATTTGACACACTTTCGATTCCAGCTTTGGCAACCAACGCTACAATAAATGACCAAGACAACACTACAAATGATTAATATTTAGTCAAAGTAGGCTACAACAATAACAAAGATGAAGACATAATGAGATGACAAGTAATAAAGAAGTATGGAAGAAGAAGACATGCTGCGCCAACCCCAAATAAATTGTAAAAAGGGCAGGAGAATATTGACGATGAGCAACAAAATACACCTCGTGAGAAAAGTTCTCCAACCATTGATGCTTTTTCAGTAACTAAAACGCACACCAATAACAAGAATGCCACAATGGATAACTAAGTGACTCATTGTTGAGCGCAACAGAATAAAAATAATGTTTTGCTTTGTCCTAGGCGTGTGAACTTGGACATCAGCTGAGGATAAATACTATGGCGCTGTATACATAATTGAAAGAACAGCAAAGCAGGTAGATTTTAAGAAAGAACAAGATAAGCATAAGACAGAAAACTTATAACGAGATGACAGGTAGTAAGAGCTCGTGGCTAAATGATAACAGCCGCTCGGGTCGATCTTTAGGTTAAGCCGCGATCGCCTAGGTTGGTCCGCACATAGTTGATCACCATACATACTGAGTTTCCTCCGTGCCTCGGAAAGCACGTTAAGCCGTTGGTCCCGGCTGCGTCATTTGTAGATCTTTGGCAGTCGTTACAGGTAGTCAGTGGCCTAAAAGTAGGGCAGTCAGTGGTAAGGGATTACCCAGTACTAACTGGGTTGTGAAGGTTATCTGACCTTCAGTCCAGACCTGGTTCAGACCTGGCAGTCGCTCCATGTAAAATACTGGTATTCAGCTGCATCCAATCAGACTGGAAGCTGATACTGGTAGCACAGATGTGGCAATATAAATAGGAAAATTACTTAGACATGACATAAGGAAAATTATTTTACAAAATACCTTATTGCATGATTTCATCTCATGACAACTGATGAAATATTTCGCCATAACATGACCAATTCTTTCCCAAAGTACCAAAAGCCATTTTTCTCAAATCATCTCACGTATAAGATCTCGGCTATAGATCACTGCGTGCCGTAGATCATTAGCTGCGCCCGCGTCGATCGTGATACGAATTAAACACGAAGATACACGAAGATGAACGAACGATGCGCTTGCCCTTGTCCAAATTTTGATGTTTCTCCTTATAATGGTGTGAATTTTTTTGTCTGCTTAGAGTTGAGTTATTCGCCTTGAAGGTAGTCTTATAAGACTACCTCTTACCAAGGAATCCGTGTAACTGGGTTGTGGAGGACAGATAGGCAGTCGCTCCATGTAAAATACAGGTATTCAGCTGCATCCAGTTAGACTGGAAGCCGATCATATAGTTGCGAATAGGCTAGACAGATGATGACGATTGTCCTTTGTTATGGGTTGCTAGGTTTATGCACCTTGACAGTTAATATGTTTCTTTTGTTATTAAAGATCTTCATCAGGAAATCTATTTTCGAGACTATCCATTAATTTTAAACCCTTTCTTACCAAAGACACTGGACGAAAATAGACGCTTTATTGTAGATCTACCCGGACCATCACTATAAAGAGTTCTTACTATCGTAATGCCAACTTAACCGCTACACATTTATACGTATTCACCTGTTGCGTCTAAAGATCACTATTCACTACAATAGTGCAGTGAAAGGTGGATCTTTTATACACCTGAATAACCCGTTTCCTTGACACCTTGCGTGGGACGCCAAGCAGCTGATAACTTCAAAATAGGCTGTTCAAAAGAACAACCCTTTGTCGATTAAAAATAAAACATAATTTGACATTTGACGTTCTGCATATGAATACTCTATGGTAAAATCGGCAAAGAACAACCCTTTCTTTGCTCCAAAAAAAAAAAAAAGAAACAAAAATTTCAAATTTCGATTTTTCGACCGTGGGAATGGAAACGTCAAATGAAAATACAATTTTATTTTTGCTTTCGTGGAATACGTGTTTGAAGAGATATCGTCTTTATTTTTATGGTCACAAAGTTCGTGTTTTGGTTTTGTAACTGCATTTCTTTTGTGGTAACATTACCGAATTCTATTTGCGTTATTTTTAAAGTGAATGTTACCTTAGTTGGAAATAATACAGTACATTTTCGTACATCGTAAATGAATTCACGCTTTTGTCGAATCACTACAGAGTATTTCACACACATTCTAATTACGTTCGTGAATATCGAATTTGAACTGTAACATAGACCAATAAGGTGTATAATTGAATATAATGCAAGCATTCACAAGTTTGTTCAATGACTACAGGGTATGAATAGTAATAATTGTTAACGATTGTTCCCGCGTTTTCAAGATGGCGTCGTCGCTTCCGGGATATTATAACTATATTATAGAATATTTTATTACTTATTTGTACTATAAAAGGCAATGCAACTGTAAAATAATTTGCATATTTAAAAAAAGACTTACATTTTCGCCAAGCATTCTAAGAAACTCAAGTAAGTAAATATAAAGGACACTAGCCAAAATTCATCTTTAAAAAAAACTATCACAATTACCCGACCTTACAAAAAAAAGCGAGTAATGAGTTTAACACGCATGTATGTATGCGTGTGGTCTATCTACAGAACTGTAGTAACAGTATAAAGGCAAGAGCGAGGTCACAGGTCGTGGGAGAAGCTCGTGCGATGTTCACAACTGGTCTTGTACCTGATGTACCATAGAAACTAGTTTAGAGTACAACCCATCTGTGATTCGACAACGGGAAAGTATGGAGAGGTATTGGTTTTAATACTTACTAGCGACCCGCCCCGGCTTCGCACGGGTGCAATGTAGATACTAATGTTTTCCCTACTATAATTATGCATGTATTATACATATAAACCTTCCTCTTGAATCACTCTATCTATTAAAAAAACCGCATCAAAATCCGTTGCGCAGTTTTAAAGATCTAAGCATACATAGGGACAGACAGACAGCGGGAAGCGACTTTGTTTTATACTATGTAGTGATTGGTTATGTTCCTCAGAATGGTAAGGTGCATAGTACTCGCAACTAGCGTGCGTTTATAACCAGATGTACTATAGAAAATAATATAACATCTCGTATGTAATCCCCGAAGGATTGGGCAGAGGTGTACCTATTAGTACCTACACCCACATTTCGCCAGCTATGTTTAAGTCCCATGTAATAAGGGGGCGAGCCTATTGCCATCAACCGGGCACAAATCCAGAGTCCGTGGCTTGTACTGAGAAATTCCTGATGGAAAACCCCAACAACAATTTTCTGACCCGGGAATCGGACCCAGGACTTCGTGCTCAACAGTCGTGATTGCCACCAAAAGACCAAAGCAGTCAACGATAGAAAATGTATAAAGATTGTGGCAGGTGGCATTCTAGTTTAAAAGCACTGGAGTGCCACCCATGCTTACCCCTTAAGAATATTACAAGCGTGATTCAGAAGAAAGTGCGCAGTTTTTACGATGTACAACAATTTAAGAGTATATACAAGGGATATGGACCATAAAATCTTAGAACTTTCACTGCCAGACTATCAAATTGGTTCCAACTATCACTTTGTTAATTAGAATCTAACATACATTGCAGATTCTTAGTACATTATTCATACTTGACAGATGCAACCCAAAATAAGATATCACATCCAAAAAAAAAACGTTTTTGCAAAAAAAAAACCGATTTCCAAAAAAAAAACACAAAAAAAAGTGGAAAATAACTTTACTTTCGGAAGTCGGTGACTATGGCTTGTTTCATTGACTTTTTTGGCACCGACTTCCGAAAGTAAAGTTATTTTCCACTTTTTTTTTGTGTTTTTTTTGCAAAAAAGTTTTTATTTTACCCTTTTTAGTTATCGAATCACACACAAATCCTTGTCAAGTATCAATTTCGCAATTTCTTTTACTTGGATGACATTTTTTTTACAGCTATTTTGATTTAAAAACCAAACTGCTGAACCGATTTTGATAAAATATAAATTAAAATAAAAAAAAAAATATAAATTTCTATGGGACCAATCGGGAAGCAGTTTCATTCAGATAAAAGAAGAATTTTTCAAATCGGTTCATAAGTGACGAAGATATGAGGTAACAAACACAAAAAAAAAAACACAACCGAATTGAGTACCTCTTCCTTTTTTTCGGTTAAAAAGACCAGGACAATATAAAATTATAAGAAGGTTTGCTATAATCAAAAATTTGAACTATGCACTTCCGAACGTTTGAAAGGTATTAAAGCCAAGGTTTTAGCTAGAAAAATCAATGAAGTGATTATGGAAAGTACCAGGGCTACATAAAACGAAAGAGGTATTATGAAATCACAATAGCTTACAAATCAATAGGTCATGATCTTGAACTAGTTTCGATGGAACAAATAAACAACGGTTTCTAGTACAAAACTCATGAACCTATGGATCCTTACGAATGAAAAGTACTAGGGCTACACGAATCGAAAGAGCTTCCATGAAATAAATGTCGACAGTCACGGTACAAGATGGTACAGTAACATTGCAAGCATTACTTTTACGGCCATCATCGATTAGTTGCACTTGTAAAAATCCGTTACTTTAACAGTTTGGTTTTAAACGAGATTTAGTTCTTATTTTCATTAGAATTTGGCTAGGAACGAGGAAGAGTTTGAATGTAATGACTCAATGAATTAAAATATTTATTGAATGGCAATAGGGGTCATTTTGGACCAGACGAGTCCTTGAATGAAGATCACGTAGCGTGGGACCCCCATCTAGATGGTCCAGACAGGAATACGCTGGATGTAATAATTAGTGGAAATCTAAGTCCACCAGTGGACCGCTTTCGTCAGAATGAAATTGAGTCGTATTAAATAAGAAGGTCCTTTAAGGAGTCCTATATGGGAAATGAATCTAAGAACTAAGAATCATCATCACCTACCGAGCCTTTTCACGACTATGTTGGGGTCGACTTCCTTTCGAGCCGAATGCAGCTGAATACCAATATTTTACATGGACTGCCTATCTGACCTCTACAACCCCGTCAACTAAGAATTAAGGTCTCAAAATATAATTTATATCTTTCAGAAATAAAAGTTTGAAACTATCTAACAGAGATCCACAGTAGCGCCATTCTCACAAACATTCATATCAATAAATAAAACCCAAACGTTTCCAAACAGATTCGAATTTCAAATATTCGGAGCGGTTCGGCCGGGTAAACATTCCCGATGTTTTCTCACGATCATTAGAGAACGATTTCGGCTGTGCTCGGCCGCTCTCGGCGTTCATTCGGACACCTTCGTAAATTTTATGTTTAGAATACCGAATAGTAGATGAGGTTTTAATTAGATGTCATCATTTTTAAATTGGAATTCAGAAGGGAGAGACGTTTATTGATTTTTGGGATTATCATGTTTTCTAAGTAGGGATTAGTATGGGATCAAATTCTTTGTCATCTACATATATTTGAATTAATTAACGACATTAAAACAGAAATTTCTTCAGATACTGTTTTAGTTTTATTAATATTTTCAATTCTGCAACCGTAAATAAAAGGGTGCATCTGGGAAAATGGAATAGACAAACACGAGACAAAGGTACATAATGTACTAGCTGCGCTTTTTTTGTTTAACAAGGCCTATATTTCTTCACAATGATTTTCCGCAGATAAGACCTTTTTTGATAACGACGGCAGAATTATCTTTTCTTCCAAAATATGCTGTAAAAACAGCAATTTCTTCAGTAATATAATATCTTTAGCTTAAACCATGTAATTTTTTTCACTGATCTTTCCTAACAAAACTTCAATTTCCTCAATAATTTACACCTCATACGGGTAGCAGAAGCAGCTGACACAAATTTCTTTCTTTGCCAAAAGATCCACCTTTTAAACCCAGAAATGGGCATTGGCCATTGGGCCCGTCCCACAAAAACTCCGGGACAATTCGGTCCACCTTTAGTACTACAAAAAGCCCGCATCTAATATCAGGACTCACCTGGATATCATCTGTTGTATCGCTGTCCTTGTCGTACACACAAAGAAGTGCATCTTGCATCTTGTTCTTTGATTCAACGGTTAAAACCAGCTGTTTTCGAGTGTTTTTTCTAGCTGTTTTATATCGGGTAAGTATCTATATTTTGGAATTACTGGAGTATGTAGACATATTGTTTGGATAAACAAATCTAAATAATAATGAACATGACAAAAAAAATCTGGGCTTTATAATTTAATGAGGAACTCCTCAATAAGACCAGGGGAACACCAAAGATGGATGGATGGACTGTGTGAAAGATTACATGGCTAGAAAAAGGACAACGACTAATAGAGAAGTATGGGAGACGAAGATATGCTGCGCCGACCCTGAATAAATTGGGGTGAGGACAGGAGAACAATGATGTAACAACAAAAATGGCAGTACTCTTTTATCTTCTAACCCTTGCTCACAGGGGTCGGCTTCCGGTCTAACGGGATTTTATTCATACCATGATTAGGCCACTTCTTTCTTCTTTATCATGTGGTTAGTGCCTAACCTGGTGTCAGAGTTTTTATGCCGCCCAAAGGCCTCTGACTTGGCTTTTACGTGCCGTCGAGAAATATCTCTCAGGCATGCTAGTTTCCTCTCGATGTTTTACATCACCGAAGCAAGTGATAATTATAGGTACAATACGCACATAATTCCGAAAAATCAGAGGTGCGTGTCTTGGGTTCGAACTCGAGACCTATGACTCGGCAGTCCAACGGTCACACCACTAGACTAACGTAAAGACTTTCGCAATCTCATTCAGGCATCCAACAGAGTTTCTTTCGACAATTGCTATCACGATTTGAAAGCCAACTTATTCAAGGGCAGAATCTTTATCTCGATTCGTCTGCATCTAGTTTTTTTAACTTTCCGTACAACACCCATGTCTATAAATTTTTTCGCTCTATGGGTTACGCGCAAAATTGCAATACAAGTTTTTTTTTCTAGACGCACAGGCATACAAAGGCCTTTGGAAGGTCGCCGTTGACGAAAAAAAAAAACATAAAGGACCAGCTGGTCTTAAATGTCGTATAGAAAATGAAACGGTGTAGTTACAGCAGCTGACTATTCGTAATAGCAGGGTTGCCAACCAAAGAACGAAAAATATAAATAAATTCGAAAAAGGACCACGAGCTTCCATATTTTTTTCTAGAAAGATCAAAAAATTAAAAAATGTTTCGTGTTTTCTAGAAATAAGCGTAGATTAAGATTAAAGTTTAGTATTACAATATGCGACTTTTATTTCTACTAAGATTTCGCTACTTAGTAGGATAACACGCGATAAAAAATATACACAAGAATGGGGAAATAACCCAGACCCATTTAATACTTATATCAATGTTAACAACAGATAAAACCTACCGCTGATACCGTTACACCATTGTTTTCTAAAACACAATCTCTGCTTATTTACCTACTAATTTAATTAAGGAATTGACAAAGATAAGTTTATCAAACTTGACCCTCGACAGTTTATGCGGTACGTATATCCAAATAATTTTGGACTTGCGCATCTTTACATCTTGCCGATAACCCCCGAAACGTTAGGCAGGGGAGTACCCTATGGAGCACCGCATTTCACCATTCATGTTTTAAGTCCCATGTAATATGAGGCGAGCCTATTACCATCAACTGGCCACACATGCACTCCGTGCTGCTACCGTTTACTCCCATTTATCTTGTCCCGAAAATACTTAAATCTGTTTTCCCTCAAACTAGTAGAAAAAACAATCCAAAAATAATCTTCTGCCACCCCTAGCTTGCGCAGGCGCACGCCAACAAGATCCCGTTGCGAAACAGCTGTTGAAGTTTGTAAATAAGTGCGAGGGGGCGAAAGATACTTCTGTAGTGAGCTAGAGCGAGATGGCAACAGGACATATGCTCCGGGCGATAACGAATGCTTCCGAACGTTCGGTAAGTACATAAAGTTTTACCCAACTGAGCAAACTTAAGTGATAGTGTTTTTTGGAAAATATTTGTCATAGTAAGTGGGTGTAATCTTTGGGTACACGCAGTTTTTTAGGGTCTTCCACCTGGCTTTTAGGCTCGTGGTAATCGTGGCATACGTGTATTTTTCACCTTTATTGTGTTCGTTACCTCATATCTTCGTCATTTAGGAACCGATTTGAAAACAAAATTCTTTTATCTGAAAAGATATACTTCCCGATTGGTCCCATAGTTTCATCAATATCGGTTCAGTAGTTTGGTTTGTAAATCAAAATAGCTGGAAAAAATATGTCGTCCAAGTAAAAGAAATTGCGAAATTGATACTTTGACAAGGATTTGTGTGTGATGATAACGATATCTAAAAAGGGTAAAATAAAAACTTTTTCGCAAAAAAATAAGCGACTTCCAAAAAAAAACACAAATAAAAAATGGCAATGTCTTTTCTTTCGGAAGTCGGTGGCATAAAAGTCAATGAAACAAACAGTAGTTACCGACTTTCGAAAGTAAAGTTATTTTCCAAATTTTTGTTTTTTTTTTGAAGTCGGTTATTTTTTTGCAAAAAAGTTTTTTTTTTACATACATACATGAAAATATCATGAGGAGGGTTCTGAGTATGAATGTTGATGGGTATAAGAGTAGAGGAAGACCAAAGAAACGATGGATGGACTGTGTGAAGGATGATATGGCAAGAAAGGAGGTGTATGTGGAGGTGACAAGTAATAGAGAAGTTTGGAAGAAGAAGACATGCTGCGCCGACCCCGAATAAATTTGGATAAGGGCAGGAGAATGATGGTGATGACATGGACTTATGCCGTTTTTCCATGAGGGTGCAGAAACTAGGATAATATCAGACCGATTGGAATATTACTGTGCCCGCAAAATAATGATAGGCCATCAAGCACAGAACAGACCAGTCCTCATTTCATAAAACAAAACAATAAATAGATAATAAAATAAAGCGGTGGGAAAAAATTACAAAACGGACGGGATACGATAATGTATTTCCGTTTAAAAATAATTATAAAACAATTATATTTTTAATTTAGATTTTTAATGTAGGCAACTCGGTCTTACTATCCGGGGAAAAACAGTGTTGATTGGAAGAGACAACCCGATGGACCATCGGAAACGCAGAGGTGTTAAAAGTGTGAGCCAACCATGTAGGTAACTTCCAACCTTTAAGTAAATATTCATCATCAAACATCCTTCTAGAGCTCGTGGCTAAATAATCACAGCTGCCCGGGTCGATCTTTAGGTCAAGCCGCGCTTGCCTAGGTCGGTCCATCGATGGGTGACCACCCATTACATACCGAGTTTCCTCCGTGTCTCGGAAAGCACGTTAAGCCGTTGATCCCGGATGTCAATTGTAGATCTGTGACAGTCGTTACAGTTAATCAGTGGCCCGAAAGTCTGGCAACCAGTCTTACCAAAGAGTATCGTATTACCTAGTACTAATTGGGTTGTGGAGATGAGATAGGCAGTCGCTCCATGTAAAATACTGGTATTCAGCTGCATCCGGTTAGACTGCAAGCCCACCCCAACATAGTTGGGAAAAAGCTACGCAGATGATGATCAAACTTCCTTCTAGTACAAAAACTTATAAGTACAACATCCACTCAATAAAACCATCAAAACGACCATGCTACTCAACCACAAAACATTATAACTAAAGGTAATTTCTTTACAAAAAAAGACCGATGCATCACGAACTCCTTACTAAGGTGTAATTTCGACCCTGTGTTTCGACCACACATCGCAATCACGATCTCAAAGCTCCAAGCACGAGGCAATACGAGCGGGTAGAACAAAGACGAAGAAATAAACAAAATGGCGTCGACTGTCAAAAAAAGTGTTAGGTTGTTAGTGTCACGTTTCATGCAGAGAAGGGGGTTAGTAACAACAAAAAAAAAACGATTAAGTTGTGTCAAAAAAACGTCACGTGTTTTATGTAAGACTAGCTGTTGCCCGCGACTTCGTTCACGTGGAAATTTTGATGATTATGAGTGAGAACAAAAAAAGAAGATAGCCTGTCCTTGGATAGGATATAATCTATTACCTTGCAAAATTTCGTTACGATCCGATCTGCCGTTTAGTCGTGAAAAGGTAACAAACAGAGTTCCTTCCGCATTTATGATATTATTAGTAAGGATGGTGTTTTGTGCGACAAAATATTATACATTTCAAAAAATCTATTTATATCCACACAGTAATTAGGCACCGCGAAAATCGTCAAAATAGCAAAACAACCTTC
Organism: Standfussiana lucernea; assembly: GCA_964057025.1. Classification (NCBI taxonomy): domain Eukaryota; kingdom Metazoa; phylum Arthropoda; class Insecta; order Lepidoptera; family Noctuidae; genus Standfussiana; species Standfussiana lucernea. Next base: position 2,688,941 of record OZ059811.1, read on the forward strand.
ACAGTAACGTTTATTAAGTTTATTTTATACAAAGTAGTATTTTTTAGTAAATATTTTAATTAGTCTTAGCTTAAATTTTTTAACATTGATTAAAATCACAGTAAGAATTAGGTTACGAAAAATTTTTGACACAATGGCTACGATTTTGCCTAGCAAAACAATACTATCCAAATATGACAATGAAACAGTCACGTTCGATCGTTTTCAAATCTTTAAACCCAAAACAATAAAAACAAACATCTGGTAAACAATGTTTCAAATACTTTCAAATAAACATAAAAATACGAAACACCAAAGACAAGAAAAAAGTCCACATCTGGCGTAAAGTTAAGAAGTCCACTTCTGACTAATACATCTGGGTCTTTTTGTTACAAAGGACCTTACCGGAAATAGAGACCAGGTTTAGGTGATGCCGGAACACCGTGTGGAAAACATCTGGTACGATTACATTACGGCATTGTTCGCCAAATTGTTTTTGTTTAACTTTGGAAACGTGTGTCTTTTTAGTTAAGGTGGAGTTTTTTGTAAAAAGGGCTTATTATGAAAATTACTATGTATTATGATGGTTTTAGGGCGTTATTTTAGAGATTGTTATCAGTGTTTTTTTCTTTGCCATAGCCTAACCGTAATGCATAGCTGAAGCCTGAATGCCTTCCTGAAATCATCATCAACAGCTGCCTAGTCTTACGAAGTTTGGGGTCGGCTGAAGTCAAATCCAGTTTAATAAAAAACTTTTTTGCAAAAAAAAACGACTTTCAAAAAAAAACACTAAAAAAGTGGAAAATAACATTACTTTCGGAAGTCGGTGACTATGGTTTGTTTCATTAACTTTTTTGGCACCGACTTCCGAAAGTAATGTTATTTTCCACTTTTTTAGTGTTTTTTTTTGGAAGTCGGTTTTTTTTGCAAGAAAGTTTTTATTTTACCCTTTTTAGTTATAGTATCACACAAAAATCCTTGTCAAGTATCAATTTCGCAATTTCTTTTACTTGGATGACATTTTTTTCAGCTATTTTGATTTCAAAACCAAACTGCTGAACCGATTTTGATGAAATTTCCATGGGACCAATCGAGAAGTAGATCCATTCAGATAAAAGAAGAATTTTTCAAATCGGTTCATAAATGACGGAGATATGAGGTAACAAACACACAAAAAAAAACATACAACCGAATTGAGAACCTCCTCCTTTTTTTGAAGTCGGTTAAAAAAAGAACTGATTCTTTACCTTCAATTTGACCAAGAATTTGTCACACAACAATCAAAAAAATTGTTCTCAAATCGCAATTGTGTGCACATTTTCAAAACATGACGAAATCGATTACGACAGAGTTACCATTCTATATTTTTTTTTATATAGAGGTCATATGAGCATTTATAGCGTCTACTCTCGTTCACTTAATATTACTCAATGGTTTTAGTGTTCAACATCTTTAAAGAATACTTTTATTGAGAAAGTGGGTTTTTGATTTTTGCAATGTGATGCAAAAGGGCGTAAGTGACAGTAGGGTTAATATCGTTTAAATTTTTAGCTTTTATAATCCTTCAGCCTTCCCAATGCATTTGTGGTCAGCGAAGCATCTATTCTTCTTCCATGTATCTCTCTCAGCCGTCATTTCGGCTATTCGCCTTTCCAGCCATATCATCTTCCACACATTCATCACTTTATGGTCTCACTCTATTAAAAAAAACCAAGCAAGTATTTTTAAAGCAGCCCACAATTATACTCAGCCAGTTCTTTCTTTTTCGTGTGGTTAGTGCCTAACCTGGTGTCAGAGTTTTTATACCGCCCATGGGCCTCTGACTTCGCGTTACTCAGTCAGTACAGTACTAAGAAAGAACCTATATTACATAGGGATCCAAGCTGCAATGTGTAAGAAGTTTCTAGCAAAAAACGGCAGCTATACAAGAAAAGTATAGCTGAATCCAGGTTTTGAATGCCATATTGCTATATAACCATAATGATTTCATTTTTGCACGCAACCGCGCGCAAGGTATGAGTATTTTTTACGGCCATTTTCCTCATAAAAGCAATATTTCTATAAGAAGGAATGACGTTCGTATTTTTATTTTGTATTGCAACATATTTGCGTAATTAGTCTTCCCGTTAGTAACTCTTTAGTATTGATGATTACGTAGTATCTACTTACTATTTTATTGTGGACATTTTTTTAAAATAATTTTCAAGGATTGCAGAAAATAATAATAAATTTTGTAGCGCCGTATGACGTCTAGGAGAATACCAGCAAACCTTTAGGGACCTAGGTACGATACGAAAAATATTATGAAATTAATTTTAAATAGCAACAGAAGTAGTTATTGCTTTTAAAAGGAAAATCGCAAAGTTTCATTTTATTTTTGTATATTTCGCATACATTTTTTACCGTAATGTCATAGATTCCTGATTCGTTTTAATAAGTCTCTACTAGGTACAAAGCTAATACATTCTAAAGAGCAAGGACGGCGAGAACAAAAATAAGACAAAAAACAATAACATTTAACTCAAACAAAAAATATTTCCTACCAAATGGCCAAAAGAGCACAAGAGCTTTTTGATCTATAAAAAATACGTACAACCATACTATCCAAGATATCATATCTAGACCAAATTAGCCAAGGTGCAAAGGCAGGTGGTCAATAAGTTAAATTACAAAAAAAAAAAAGTTAAAAAAAAACTCGATCGTCGCCGCTATAACACGCAAAGGCAGATGGCACGCGCGGTACAAGTTTTTTCTTATATAAAAAAAAAAACAATTTTACAAAAATATTTTACTGTTTTCTATAACGTTCAGATTTTTGTGAAAAAAAAGGACTACTACATCAAATGACAGATGTCAACCGCTTTTGTTTTTATTCTCTGTTTCTTAACAAATTGTTAATGATACTGTTGTCATCTACCACAGTAAATTAATAACTAGACTAAATATTGCGACGAGAGGAAGAAGCAGATGGTATGGTAAGATTTTGATCAGCTAAAATTTTTAAGCAAAAAAATCTAGCAAAATATTTTTTGCTCGTCCGTTTTTTGCTAATCTCAGTCGAGATTAGAATTGATATAACTTGATATGGTTACAGACTTTTATTGCTTTATCGCTGATGTTAGCAAATAAGTTTTTTTTAGGTCATGTACCTTAACGTTCTCACGTCATGCTAAAAGTTTAGCTGAAGACACATCAAACTGGTAGCTTTATGAAAAACTAGCACTTCGCCAAAATGTGATAGCTCGGCTAATAAGCGTGATATTTATAAATATAATTAAGCCTCTAGCAGCACCAACGAATAATGTAGCTTTCCAACAGTGAAAAAATTTTAAGAATCGGATCTATAGTCAAAACTCAAAGCATTTATTTCAATTAGACCATTACAGGCACTTTTGAATGTCAAAAAAGTTCTAGTTCCGAAGATAACCCTCCTATTTAAACTAAGAATTTTTTTTTACTGCTTTATAACATTAGTATCGATAAGGGTTAGTAATGGACTAATGGCCTACAAAATGGTTAAAAGATGTTTATTGTATTCAAAAAACGGTTAAAATTAAAACGGCCGATTTGCAAGTTGCAACTTTAAAAAAAAACTGTAGTTTTTTTACAACTCACCTGCCCGCGTCTTATACATTGCTGGCATATTAATAAAATTGTTTAAATACTAGTCAGCGAAACATATCACAAAAATGAAGACTGTACAATTGATTAAGATAACCACTGACCACATTGCACAAAGTCGGTAAGAAAACTGAAGAAAAAAATGTTCAAACGAGTAAAGTTAAATAAAACTACCTTAAACTTTTGGAGCAACCGTTTGACTCTAATGTCGGTTGATTAATAAAATCTTTTAACATTAAAATGACAGTTACCCGCTTATGAGACCATTAGAGATTTTATGTTTATTACAAGTAAAAACAACAACAAAAAAACTGTAGTAATAGTTAAAAAAATACCGTAGATAACAATGTCAATAATCGTAAAAAAAAACATTTGAAAAACTTACCTAATCCGATTTTTCTTTTAATTTTCTTTAGAACCTTCATTTTAGATCCCTTCTTATCCTTAACGGGGGTGGTTTCGGGTTCGAGAGCCATCGGGGGGAGTACGAGCGTCTGCGGAGGCATCTGCACCCCATGGCCCGAAGCCCTAGGGCACGCGGGGCAGTGGCACGAGCCCCTTGCCTGCCTCACGCTCATACAACCACTTACGCCCATCATTGAAACGGTTACAATCCCAAAAAAAACGGTTACGAACAAAAATAAAAACTTCTATATCATATCTGTCACACCGAAAATTAATAATACACGATTTAATTAAGAACGTAACGAATTATTTTTTACGAACTCACGATATCCATAACGCACTTATGATACGATTCAGTTTGTTTAAACGCGAGACGTCCGCGCGCTACGCGAGCCGGCGGCGGAGTGGCGAACGTACTCACAGTGGCAAGGGCTTTGGGAAAGCTGCGCGCGCATCCATAGCCCTTACACCCTCTCTTTCTTTCCAACCCCATTAAAGCAGGACAGATATAGAAGTGGAGGGAGAATGTCAACATTGTATAGGTATTTTCAGCTTAGCAGATGTGTAGTACAAAGGGATGGTGTAGGAAAAGTTTATTTGAAGTGACATTTAGAAGTCTTTGTTCAGGAGTTCGTGTAAAGGTGATAACTTGGAATTGAGAGGCGAATAATGGGTTAACTGTTAAAGGGTTGGTCGTACTCGCACGTGCTTAAAATATTCAAGATTGTTTACGAGATCAAAACAGTTTCGTTTGCAAGATATACGAGTAAGAATGTTTGATTGCACTTAGAGCACAAAATAAAAGTTAGAAACACTAAGCCTAGTAATATAGTCATGTTAAAGTAATTATTATTAAGTATAATTAACCAACAAAGAAAGCAAAGCTAAGAATTATAACTTTTGACAATACTAACTTCAAGCAATTACTAAACTACTCAAGTATTCAAGTAACCGCTTTGACTTGTTTATAGATACGGGTGTATGACTTTGCACCATAACATAGGCTGTCTTATGCTTTTTTGGAAGCACAATAAAATAATCTACTGGGTCATAATGTCCCGGACCTGAGTTACGGGATCAGAACTTGCAGACCTGAGTTGCGGGATCAGAACTTGGCGTGTATCAGACTCAAAAATTGGGGGTCTAAAATGGCCACTTTAGCAGAACATAATCACTACATAGTATAGAACAAAGTCGCCTCCCGCTGTCTGTCTGCCCCTATGTATGCTTAGATCTTTAAAACTACACAACGGATTTTGATGCGGGTTGTTTTTAATAGATACAGTGATTCAAGAGGAAGGTTTTTATGTATAATAATATAATACATGTATCAGCATTGCAACCGTGCGAAGCCGGGGCGGGTCGCTAGTATGATATAATTTTGAATTACGTTACAATTCGTAAAATGGTTACAAACTGATAATTCAACATATTAACCGTGTCTGTGACCATTTTTAAGAATTTTAATGTGATTCATATTATTTTGCTATTAAGTTTTGCTACAGTGGCCATTTTAGGCCCTCTGATCTTCAAGACTCTGGGATCTAATAAATCGATAGCCTTATTTCTGATTGGAATTCAGTTGTACCAGTTTTGAGCCTTTGTTCGCCTGGAACTTCCGAAATAAGTCATGATTACCTTCCTACCCTTGTCCCAGTGTCCCCAGTCAGTTTCTTCCCTGACAGTGACCCGAATTCATCAGTCATTGCAAGAACTTTTAACTTAGGTGTAAGGTACAGGAAAATATCATGATGAAACCTGGACCTTGGAGTTATGGTATGATGGTATAGTATTCATTTTTCCATTGTTATTAAAAGTTATTAGCAGAACATTCACATAGACATTGAAGATAAAATAAATGTATTATAGAAGATAACGCAGACGTTTGCAACACAGCCGCCAAATTAAAATGGAACTGGGCTGGCCACATATGCCGCATGTCGCATCAAAATTGGGCCAAAGTGGCAACAGATTGGGTTCCAAACAACAGAACCCGCCGACGCAGTAGGCCCAGAAGGAGATGGCGTGACGAGCTGGACTCTTGGACGCTGAATTGGGCCCAAATAGCCCAAGATAGAGAAAAATGGAAAGAGGGAAGGGAGGCCTTTGCCCTGCAGTGGGACACATGAGGCTCATAATAATAATAATAGAGAAGATCTAAAATACAACCTTGTGGAATCGGAAGTGCCATACTATAGGTATGTGCCCGACCCAGTTCTCGAAAATGGCAATATCACACTGTACTGGGATCAATCCATCATCACTGACAGGACTATTGTGGCCAACAAGCCTGATATAGTGGTGGTGGATCGATCAGAGCGGCGCGCAATGATTGTTGACATAACGGTCCCGCATGACGGGAACCTCGTGAAAGCCGAGAAAGATAAACAAATCAAGTATCTTGACTTGGCTCGCGAGGTTGTCGACATGTGGGAAGTGGACACGGCGATCATTGTGCCGATAGTCGTTTCAGCCCATGGCTTAATTGCCAAGAGCCTCGACCAATACCTGAGGAGGCTCTCGCTAGGCGGCTGGATCAAGGGCTTGATTCAGAAAGCGGTACTCCTGGACACGGCTCGTATTGTTAGGAGGTTCCTCTCTCTGGAGCCTTGACCGCCGGTAGCTTGGACCCTGTTCCCAATACCGGTGGGCTACTATTTTTTATATTTTTAATTTTTTTTTTTTTATAGAAATATTTAAAAATGTAATTAGTAAGTAAGAAAAATAAATAAAGGAAAGAAAATAATAAAGAAGATAACTCATACACTACGCAAGCATGTGAATAAAATTCAGTAATCACGGAGTGATGAGACAACAAACATTCTTCTTCTCAGCGTGTCGATAACAATTCTGATTGAGTCAGCCCAATATTTGGCGACGAGTTTGGCACTTTCAATAGCGTCCATCAGCTCCTGTGATGTGCAAACAACAGGACAGGCAGGACACGATATCAAGTGTCCCATCGTTTGTGGGGCAACACCACATTTACACTCGAGGACGGAAAACAAAAAAAAATACAGCGTAATTGGGAACCTCCTCTTTTTTAACCGACTTTAAAAAAGGAGGAGGGTCTCAATTCGGTTGTATTTTTTTTTTAGAAGTTTGCTAATAAAATGGTCACATTGATAAGGAACAGATTCTAACCTGCGATGGGTAAATTAATAAAATATAATGTGAGTATGACTTAAAAATGGCGTCCAAGGCCTGAGAAAAGAAGTGTTGGTCGTCCAGCGCCCAGATTGGCAGATGAAATTATTGGCAAAGGAACATGGAGATTAGCACAAGCAAAGAGAGGCCTATACCAAGCCGTAGGTGAAGTCAGGCTGTCTTTTTAACCGACTTCAAAAAAAGGGGGAGTTTCTCAATTCGGTTGTATTTTTTTTTGTGTTTATTACCTCATATCTTCGTCATTTATGAACCGATTTGAAAAATTCTTTTTAGCAAAAAAAAAAAAAAAATAACAGACTTCCAAAAAAAAAAACAAAAAAAAAGTAGAAAATAACTTTACTTTCGGAAGTCGGTGCTAAAAAAGTCAATGAAATAAACAATAGTCACCGACTTCTGAAAGTTTTTTTAAATTTATTTACCACTTTTTTTGTCTTTTATCGTGTGCTTAGTGCCTAACCTAGTGTCAGAGTTTTTACGCCGCCCATGGGCCTCTGACTTGGCTTCACATGCCGTCGAGAAATATCTCTCAGGCATGCTGGTTTCCTCACGATGTTTCCCTTCACCGAAGCAAGTGATAATCATACAATACGCACATGACGATGAATGATGACGTAATAGTTAATACCTGGAAGCACTTGCGATAATTTTTGGGACCATTACGATTACCTGTTCCTAAGCCATTAGGTGATTAGTTCACTGGCACAAATACCGAATGAAACAATACAATAAGAGATTAATATCAGTATGAATAATAAGTGTTCCTACTAATTTGTTAGTACCTCCCACACAAAAAATTGTCATTTACTAATTCCTTTCATCAATTGATTTGCTTTGTTTCTTCGAAAATGGTCTATGATTCAACAATTGAAGGGTACTTACAGGGGCAAAACAAGGAATGTCACAAAAAAAATCAAATATAAATGAAGTATAGCAAGATCTAGGTTTTCGCGCGTATTTTTATGTAGCATTATTTAAATGGCGTAAAAACAATCATAGTCCTTCATATCTTCAATATTTCAAAACCCTGTACAGGTGCAAAAGTGGGAACGTCCCAATTGAAACGGAACATAACATGGAATGTCCAACTGTCAATGTCAGATAAAGAGAAGTTATGTTTTGTTGTTGTGTTAATATGCTGTGACAAGGTTCATTCATTTTGTGGTCCACCATGTATACCACCATGAAAATTTTGGACTCCATTAGGTCCGTGGGTCATCTTAGGGGCAGTTTTCCTATTAGTAGTTTCTAACCAATTGATATGTAAGACAAAGTTACAAACTTTCAAAAATTAAAATGTTAATTACACAAAAACCTGTTTTAGTGACATTCCTTGTTTTGCCCCTGTACCCTTCAATGAGAGGTTTTCTTTTTGAGTATTTAAAAAAAAAAACATAGTTTCCAAGAACTCTGTAGATGGCGTTGAACTGACTACGTTACTAGGTGCCAAAGCCAAAACGCTTGGAAAAAAACATTTCGTCAAGACACAATATACGCTCGTTGACTGACACTTTCGTTTAAAATTAAAATTACACCCAAGTAAAATGATGTGACGTTCCGTTCCTTGCAGTAACTTACCAAGTTCAGCGCCATCTATCCAGCGACTAGGGAAGAGTTTAAAAAGAAAATCCCCCATTGCACTTATACAAGGTACACCAACGCAAATACGGTTACCACGTATTAAGTACATTATTCTGACCCCCCCCCCCCCCCCACATACAAATCTTACGTCAGTTTCCCCACATAGAATTCGCCTATTGCTCGTATTCCTTCGCTGTCCAAGCTGTAAGGTTCTGGAGCTCATTTCCGCCTAGCATTCGTGATTTGAAGACAATAATTTAATTGTTCAAAAATATTGTGAAAGAGCATTACTTTTCTTCTCAATTATGATTCATAAAAACATATATATTTTTATATATTTAGATATCTTAGTACTAGCTGACTCGCGCAACTTCGTCTGCGTTGCATTTTTATTTGATGCTCCGCTCCTATTGGTCACAGCGTGATGTTATAAATATAGCCTATAGCCTTCCGCGATAAATGGGCTATCCAACACTAAAATAATGTTTCAATTCGAACCAGTAGTTCCCGAGATCAGCGCGTTCAACCAAATGAACTCTTCAGCGTTATAATATTAGTATAGATTTATTTAACACTTCAAGCACAATGTATAGAGTTGGAATTAATGCCATAGCATTAAATATTTGTTTATTTCACGTGCGTTTAAAAAAACTAATTTACAGAAGGAGTATCCATGCAAACGGTACCCTGTGACATTTATACACAGTACTAGACCAGACACCTTACACGCTAATCTTCTAACAGTACCCAACAAAGGCTCACTAGCCACAATACCTCTATCCTAATCTACATTCTTAAAAAAAATACAACTTTGACAGATGCGTAAGAAATTAGAGGGAGGGGAAACGCATGCGCGCCACGCAAGGTGGCAACGCGCATCTGGCATTCGGCAATGTGGCTCGCGACGACATATTATTTTTACGCGAATAATAATAATACGTGCACTTTCTACAAAACACGTCTAGTGCTTATTGGAAGCCATTTTGGATTCTTCTTTGTCTATGGTAGAGGGTATTGACTTGAGAAAAATGAGGAGGACGCTTTGTTGGCTGCAAGCGTAAAAGTCAGTGTGACAATGTCTACGATAGGAGGAAATATTTGTACAAGGTGTTGCTTTTCATCCTTGTCAAATTCAAGGAGGTAACTATGCTAATGATTCTCGACCCGAATCAAAAATAAATGGGTAGGTAATTTTTTATTTATTTTTCTTAATATCGGAAATCGATAAGTGTACACCACCCGTATTAAAACGCGGCCCGACTAATACTAGCCCTATAACCGCGCTTTCACACACACAAACAAACGCAGACGTTTATTTGATAAACGGGTGATTCTCTTCTTTTGAAAAGGGCTTCATTCTGAAATAGTGTTAAATTAAAACAACAAAAAAAGCAGTGTTTTTTATTATTGACCAGGTACCGTAATTTATATGGATTATTTACGTCTTCTATGACAACCTCCTGAATTTCGACGAGGTTGCAAAACTACATCTTGTATTTTTTTCTACAGTATTATGTATGTTTTCTTAGTTAAACCCAAAGACATTCAAATATATACGATAGACGGGACAAGACGAAGAAAATCGTAATTCAATACTAGTTGTAAGTCCATCCAAAGGTTGTCTGGAAGATATCGCTATCAGCGACAAGACCGCCATTGTAACCATAAAATTAACAATATTGTAAAACTGTTCTGTTTCAATTTTTGTGTACAATAAAGTATATTCTATTATATCGGTCTGTAGTGTCACAAGTAGCATTTGTGTGTCAGGATCGAAAATGTTCGGGATCAAAATTCTTGTGTGAAAATATTTCCAATGTCCGCTCTTTAGATCGTTTAAATCTCTTTTGTTATAGCATTCACATAAAGTTTAAACTACATGATGGCGTAAAGATTTAGAAAATATTTCTTGTATTTCCTCCGAATAAATCTGATAGACAAGGTAGTTTTCGTTAGGTGGTAATTTTTTTCAATATGCGGGCCTGTGGAGGTATGCAAGTGAAGAGTGGATGCTGCTTATCTGATCTCCACAACCCTGCTACGACGACTAGTCACTCAGCAATATGATAAACTAGCGACCCGCCCCGGCTGCGCACGGGCGCAACGTAGATACTAATGTTTTCTCTACTATAATATGCATGTATTATACGTATAAACCTTCCTCTTGAATCACTCTAGCTATTATAAAAAAAACCGCATCAAAATCCGTTGCGCAGTTTTAAAGATCTAAGCATACATAGGGACAGACATCGGGAAGCGACTTTGTTTTATGCTACGTAGTGATAGAGATAGTGAAGGCCCGAAGTCAAATAAATCAATGGATCAAATAAATAAATCCCAGTCAATCCTCAGGTCCTCACCATCTTCCAGCCTTTTCCAAACAATGTTGGGGTCGGCTTCCAGTCTAACCAGATGCAGGTGAACACCATTATTTTATATGGTGCGACTGCCTATCTGACTTCCACAACCCAGTTAGTACCGGGTAATACGATACCCCTTGGTAAGACTGCTTGTCGAGACTTTCGGGCCACTGACTACCTGTTACGACTGCCAAAGATCTACAATTGACAGCCGAGACCAACGACTTAACGTGCTTTCCGAGGCACGGAGTAAACTCTGTATGCAATGGGTGGTCCTGGTCACCCATCCACAGACCAACCTAGGCAGGGCACTATTATTGGCATTTTTCATCAAGAAATTACAAGTTCTACTCTGATTCTAGATTTTTACCCGTTAAAAAACCACAAGCACGATCTATTGAGCCATGAACTATTTCTTTTTAATTTTTATAAAGTAAGAAACTGACTGGCTGGCTGACTTATTCACTGACTGATCGATCAACGCACAGCTGAAACCGCTGGGTCTAGAAGCATGAAATTTTGCACAAACGTTCCTTAGATGACGTAAGTGTGCACTGAGAAGGGGTTTTTGGAAATTCATCCCCTAAGGGATTAAAATAGGGGTTGAAAGTTTGTATGAAACTTCGTCCACGCGGACGAAGTCGTGGGCAACAGTTAGTTTCTTAATATGTTAAGAGTCGCATATAATCTTCTCAGTTTCTCACCTATATATGTATAAGCGACGCGACGATGCGGTGGACGACGGACGTCATTATATCAAACTTAATCATTTATTTATAATAAACTTCATAACCGACAAAATGTAGGCGTCAGTAGCTATTAAACACCTCTGCTTACATCTTCGGACAAAACAACCGTGATGTGGGATCCTCATCTAAAAACTAAAGGTCACAGCCCACCTGCTTTCAAAATGTCACGCAGACAGTGCTGAACATCAGAAGCATAAAGTCGGATGTAGACGCCAGCACACCAAGCTAAAACAATGTGTCAAATTTCTTTAAAAGATTTTCAACTTAATTCCTTAAAGTATTAGGTTCAAAGTTGATTGGGTAAATTTGACAGTTTCGGATAGCTTGATGTGAGTCTGTAAAACACTCTCTGTATTTGCACGTCCTACCTTATGCTCAGAAGCATAAGGTCGTATGTGCAAAACTCTCTGTATTGGTACATCCGACCTTATGTCGAGAGTGTTGCCAGTGATGTCATTTCATTGAACGAATTAATGAACGTAGCAAGTGCTGTTAATTTCTCCAATTAAACGATTAGTGATGTCGCAAGGTTAAATACTTCCTTTGGTGTACCAGTGTAGCTGTAGGGAGTAAGGATTTAGAATTTATTTGCAGAATGTAGAAGCATCATCTGCCCACTCTAACCGGATGCAGCTGAAGACCAGTATTTCTCCTGGAGCGACTGCCTATAATATGGTAATACGATACCTGTTGGTAAGACTGGTTGTCCGAATTTCGGGCCATCTCAAATGACAGCCTCAACGGCTTAATGTGCTTTCCGAGGCACGGAGGAAACTCGGTATGTAATGGGTGGTCACCCATCCACGAACCAAAGTAGGCAAGCGCGGCTTAACCTAACGATCGACCCGAGGGGCTGTTATTGTTTAGCCACGAGCTCCTCTGCAGTATACAAAAGGACTGGAAAAAATTGCATGTGAAGAGATATGGTATAGTATAAACCAACAGAAATGAAAGTGCTTTAATTTGTAAGTGTACAACAAACCAAACAAACAAATACAACCACAAAAACAACCACAAACCACAAAACCACTACAAACAAAACAACAAATTAAACCACTTAAACTACCACCACCACCACTATAAAATTGTCATCCTAGTTTAAAAATATGACACCTAAATCTCACGAAATATACGCGCCATATATGCGTAGAGTTGCGAACACCAGCCCATGATAAAGAATAGCAAGTCCTACATCAAGTTTAAAAAAAAAACAAATTGCAATTCGTTTTAGACCAGATTTGGGCATACTCCTTTATTAGACAATTTTATCAAAGAAACTATTTACTGAAAAAAAAAATTGAAATTGATTATTCATCTAATCTATTTGACATACTAGGATTGCAAAGCATAATCTACGGATTCATTTAAAGCCCTCGAAAAAATGCAATTTTATTCATGGATTATTTTAAAGCGAAACTCTCTGATACACAAAGCGAAATCTATTTATAAAACAAAGAGAATCTACAACTTTATATTTGCATTCGAAATACGCTAACTTTAAAGTAATTACATTGGAAATAATTTATTCAACTGTAACTGTTATGTTGGCATTCAAGGGCAGCTTTTGCAAACTTATGTTTGCAGTCAAGAAGCTGAAACTTCAAAGAATATTTAGAAGAACTACGAGTTTAGCGACCGCAAAATTAAAGTTGTACTAAACATGTTAGGTTGTTTTTTAGCAATAAGTTATTGATGTATAGAAAGGGCTGAAAGTTGATATAAAGGGCTGTTTTAGTTTCAGTAAACGCATGAGATATTCAGTGGCCTAAAGTCTGAAAACCAATCTTATCAAGGGGTATCGTATTACCTAGTACTAACTGGGTTTTGGAGGTCAGATAAGCAGTCTCTCCATGTACTGGTATTCAGCCGCATCCGCGTAAACCGGAAACCGATCTCACACAGTTGGGAAAAGGCTGAATACCAGTATTGACTGCCTATCTGACCTCCACAACCCGGCTACTGGTTAAAATATAACCAAAGAAAAAAAAAATCGAAAAAAATATTCAACCATAGACAAAAAATTGCTAATGTCAAAAATCCTGAAAAAAAAAAACACTCAAACTCGCAATATGGCGGTATAGAAAAACAGCGAAGCCTGCAGCTCTCCTATTGGTCGTCGCCACGCGTCGGCGCGTGCCTGCCTAGCAGCTGGCGAAGTTTTTTTTTTTATTAATCTCTTTTTTGTACAAGACGCGTCCTTGTTCGGCCTTTTGGTAAAAGGTGTATCTACACAGAGGTTACTCTATAGAGCAACATGATGGCATTAAATTTTCTTTCTATAGAATTCAATTAAAGTTAGCAAGCGAAACTTTGCAGACGTCAATTAGCAGCGATTTGATTTTGGACCTATACTTTTTACGGCCATTTGTTGCTCCATCCATCATCAGCTTCCTAACCTTTTCCCAACTATGGCTGGGTCGGCTTCCAGTCTAACCAGATGCAGCAGATTACCAGTAAATTACATGGACCGACTGCCTATCTGCCCCTGTATTCATAACGCTTCGATTCGATTTCGGAAAGTCGTACGTCCATCTCGCTCGTTTTCGTAATGTCAAAAAAAGATACAAATACAACTTTCCGAAATCGAATCGAAGCGTTTCTGATTTCCACAACCCAGTTAGTACTGGGTAATACGATAACCCTTGGTAAGTCTGGTTGTTAGACTTTCGGGCCACTGACTACCTGTAACGACTGTCAAAAATCTACAAATGACAGGCGGGACCAACGGCTTAAAGTGCTTTCCGAGGCACGGAAGAAACTCGGTATGTAATGGCTGGTCACCTATCCACGGACCAAACTAGGCAAGCGCGGCTTAACCTAAAGGTCGACCCGAGCGGCTGTTATTATTTAGCCACGGGCTCCTTATCGCGTGCCGTCTATATAGCAATAACTTGCGTAATCCCGTATTGCACTAAAGATTCCTACCTATGTATTAAAGTATCTGGCAAGTTCAGATATGACTCAAATTGCCAGTCTGTGGAATTCACTGCCAGCTCCTTTGTTCCCTGATCATTATAATCTGGATTTAATCAAGGTTCGAGTGAATCGGTTTCTGCTGGGCGAGCGTGCTCCACCCTAGACCGCGTCATCGCTTCACATCAGACGAGTTGCGGCCAAACGCAAGAATTAGCAACTATTTAGTTAAAAAAAAAAACTTAAAACTTGCAAATATTTCTCCACCAAAGAGTAAGTTCAGCGTGGATGCAGCTTAAGAAGTATGGATGAATGTACCCCAGGCAGGTTTCGGGTCACGTAAAGTCAATGTCTTGGGGACCGGCTGTCAAAAGTCTGTGACAGTTGGCTTGAAATTCTGACAGGTGGTATTGAGTTTAGGTTATTGATACATACTTATGTACACAATATCATCACGCCTGTACTCCCAGAAGGGTGGAAGGCCATACAGATACCTAATAGTACACCCACATTTCGACAGTTACGTTTAAGTCCCATGTATTAGGGAGCGAGCCAATTGCCATCAACCGGGCACAAATAAATAAATAATAAATAAATATCGCTGGACATTACACACAGCGCCATCTGGTGCCACACTAAGCAACGAGGCTTGTGTCGTGGACACCAGATAGTTGATATACTACATAGATACTTTTTGTTTGTAAATACATACTTATTATACATATAAACATCCATGACTCGGAAACAAATGTCCATGCTCATCACACAAACACTTGCTCCTACCGGGATTCGAAACCGGAACCCTATGAACGTAAGGCAGCCTCACTACCGCTGCGCCATTCGGGTCGTCAAATCCAGACTCCGTGGCTGCTACTGAGAAATTCCTTACGGAAAAACCCAATTTGCCCAACCGGGGAATGGAACCCAGGTCCTTATGCTTAGCAGTCGTGCTTGCGACCACTAAGCCTACGAGGCAGTCAGAACGAAGTAGACTATACAATAGACAAAATTAACAGCCCATCATACTCACTCAAGATGTACCCACGAAAAGGTGACAACACCAATTCAAATATCGAACGCG
Organism: Standfussiana lucernea; assembly: GCA_964057025.1. NCBI lineage: Eukaryota > Metazoa > Arthropoda > Insecta > Lepidoptera > Noctuidae > Standfussiana > Standfussiana lucernea. Next base: position 2,704,795 of record OZ059811.1, read on the forward strand.
CATCAATAGCAATGACAGATGCGTACGCGCATATGTGCCGGAAGTTCATGAGATGTTCGAAATTCGAATTACGGCTTCTGTTTGCAATCATCTGGTGGGTCAGCTGCTTATAGGAGGGTAGGACGAGGTCTTTCACCTTAGATCGCCTTTGTAGACCCAGGTTTTTCAAGACTGGGCCTGAGGCCTCATGATTTGCAGGGTTTTAGAGTAAGGCCAGTCAAAACAAGGTGTAGTTTTGCATCCTCAACATTCAGGAGGTTGTCATAGAAGACGTAAATAATCAATATAAATTACGGTACCTGGTCAATAATATTAAACGTTGCTTTTTTTAGTTGTTTTAATCTGACAATATTTCAGAATGAAGCCCTTCTCAAAAGAGGAGAATCACCCGTTTATCGAATAAACGTCTGCGTTTGTTTGTGTGTGTGAAAGCACGGTTATAGGGCTAGTATTAGACGGGCCGCGTTTTAATATGGGTGGTGTACACTTACCGATTTATAACAACCGACTTAAAAAAAAACAATAAAAAGTGGAAATACCTTTACCTTCGGAAGTCGGTGGCAAAAAGTCAATGAAACAAACAAAAGTCACCGAAGTTTTTAGTTGTGGTATCTCACGCAAATCCTAGTAAAGTATCAATTCTACATTTTAACTAGAAGTTAAATTACATAGACGAATCAGAAAAAAAAATAAAATTTAAAAAACCCCCGACGGTAAAAAGCCTAAAAACAAGTTAAAAAAAAGTTTAAAAAAAGTTATTCGCCATTTTGTGGTGGAGGCCACCATGACCGATTTCCATCAAACATAGCTAAAAGCACTCCCGACTAATTCACCTTTCAAACACAAAAAAAAACAAAATCAAAATCGGTTCATGCGTTCTTGGCACTCCGACGGTCACACCACTAGGCTATGCTATGATATGATATGGTTATATGGTAACCCACCTGATCGAATCTCTGATCTGTGGCGATCAGTCTGAATAACATAACTCCAGTTTAATGTAGGTAGATGTCATGTCAGACCATTATGTATGTACTTTATTACACCAATAACAAAACTTCTAACTGCTTATCTTCGATCAAAGCGTTATTTGAACTGAGATGTGAAAGCCTATCGAACGTTGACACTATATCTAATTTATAATGTTCAAACTAGCTTATGCCAGCGGCTTCGCCCTCGATAATTGACTCACGGGATCGTTCTACCGGGATGAAAAGTAGCCTATGTGCTATTCCAAACTATAGTCTATCTCTGTGCCAAATTTCATCCAAATCCGTTCAGCCGTTCTGGCGTGATTGAGTAACAAACAAACATCCATCCATCCAAACTTTCACATTTATAATATCAGTATAAATTACCGGGTCAATCAATCGGTTTAACTCTTTTCTCAGTAGCAGCTACGGAGTCTGGATTTGTGTCCGTTTGATGGCAATAGGCTCGCCCCCTATTACATGGGACCCAAAGATAATCACCAGTATAGGGGTATGAAGAGCAGGGTGTAAAGTTCTTCCATCCCCTATAGAAAAGGGAAGATCAGAAGGTGGTCAGGTGCGGAGTACTCGCAACCATCGTGCGTGTGTGACCAGATGTATGAACGTAGACGAGGCGTAAGGAGTACGTAGGGCTCGTAACAGGTGGTGTCCTGTGGTGTCTGCCTACCCCCATGCGAAAAAGGTTAGTAACACTTCGTTCTAGGTTCTAGTCTTACCTAGGCGTTTCGTATTACCCAGTACGTAACTGGGCTGTGGAGGTCAGATAGGCAGTCGCTTCATGTAAAAAAGTGATATTAAGTTGCATCTAGATACGACTGGAAGTCGACCCCAATATAGTTGGGAAAAGGCTAGGCAGATGATGAATTTGGTCTAGGTATTTCCATAGAGAAGGCACCACACTCGCTTTTAAAAAATTACGCTTTATTATTCCAAGATCCGTCTCTATGGTGACATAGACTGTAAACTCATTACTCATCCTTTTCCGAACACAGTCGGGTAAGTCTCCATGTGTCTAACGGCACTGTAACGACCTTTTTAAACCGTGGGAGAGGCAAAGGGATCGCATTCATACGGCCGTTGAATAGGCCGCTTTATCTGTTTAACTTATAATACGTGTGGGACGCTTTAGTGTAGGTTTTATTAAACTTTTTTTTATTTTGAATTTGGAATCTGAGTTTAGATTTGATTAGCTGGTTTGTTTTTTACTAGGAGCTAGCTAGGCGTTTCTGCTGTGTATGAGGTTTTTTGGGTACAATTCCCAGGTCGGCAAAAGTGTTATTTGGGTTTTTAACTGACTTCAAAAAAAGGAGGAGGTTCTCATTCGGTTGTATGTTTTTTTTTGTGTTTGTTACCACATATCTTCGTCATTTATGAACCGATTTGAAAAATTCTTCTTTTATCTGAATGGATCTACTTCCCGATTGGTCCCATAGAAATTTCATCAAAATCGGTTCAGCAGTTTGGTTTTGAAATCAAAATAGCTGGAAAAAATATGTCATCCAAGTAAAAGAAATTGCGAAATTGATACTTTACAAGGATTTGTGTGTGATACGATAACTAAAAAGGGTAAAATAAAAACTTTTTTGACTATTGTTTGTTTCATTGACTTGTTTGCCACCGACTTCCGAAAGTAAAGTTATTTTCCACTTTTTTAGTGTTTGTTTTGGAAGTCGGTTTTTATACAAAAAAAGTTTTCTAATCAGGAATTTAACATTAGCATCTTGGAGTCTGGATTTGTTCATGGTTGAAGGCTCGCGTGTTTTTTAAATGGGACTTTAACAAAACCGATGAAAGGCAGGTGTGCTAAATACTTATCTGCCAAACTCTTCAAGGATACTAACGTAATTTACGTTAAGTTAAATTCTCAATTCGTCTGAATCTTTTTTTTAGTTTTGATGTATGTTCGTCGATTACTCGAAGCCTGAACCGATTTGGAAAATTGTTTTTTTGTTTGAAAGGGTAGGTGTACTTCCCAGGGGGTCCCATGGTCATCAGGTCAGGATCTTATGAAGAGATCCTGGAGAAATCGTTTTTTTTTTTTTTTGATATGGCCACTCGCATCTTGCCAACTCGCTAAGGTTGGTTCACTGCTTGACCGAACTATCCTGTGGTGACCTCAAATGAATTTAAGGCCCCCAGCCAGGGCTTACAAACTAAGTTACAAATTAAATGACAGCTCGATAAGGGTACCCCCTCTGGGGCTCAGACCTCGGCTTAGGGCATCATTGAGAGGAGGGCAGCAAGTGGGGACAGGCTGGGTCATGATATTATTATTTAGGGAATTTAAAGCTACTTGGTCAGCGGCGCGGGCTGGCTCGTACGGCAAGGGTCGGTGTGGTGGAGAAATCGAGGGAACTCTTCAAATTTTATAGGCACACTTGAAGCGATTTGGTTATTTTTTCTAGTTACAGTGTATAATTGTTGCTTGATGAAGTTACTTTCCACTTTTTAGTGTTTTATCTAACGAACCTCATCATCATTCGCCTGCCCTGATCCCAATTTATTTGTGGTCGGCGCAGCATGTCTTCTTCTTCCATACTTCTTTATTACTCGTCATTGGGGAATGCAATCTCGCGAGATTGGAGCTCCGGCGAGATCCCACGAGTTTATGAATAACAATACCGCGACATCTCGCGAATTCCGAGATCTCGCGAGATTGGCAGTTTTGTGTGTTTATTCTTGCAAATAATCAAAATATTTGAATAGATTAGGAAAAAAATAATAAGAATTATAGGTATTAAAAAATAAACATTTATTTTTACGATTTTTTTTAAATAAACTTTCATGTACCTATTTAACATTGTTTGACATTGACGTATCTAATCAAATAAGAAATGAAATACATATATATTTCGAATGGGCAACTACAGTACTTTCACAAGTTATTATGCCCTGTGACTGGGACTGTAGCTTAGTTTATTTTTTGTGTTTTGACATTCAAAAGTGCCTGTAATGGTCTAATTGAAATAAATGCTTTGAGTTTGAGTTTTGAGTTTGAATAAACAACCAGTTTTCTCTTCTAATATCAAACACAAGTCTTTTAATAATAAACAGTTATTTTATAACACAACAACTAGAAGTCAAAAACTTAAATGAAACTCATTAACTTAAGCTGAATAACACGTTTTTATGTTCGAGTGCAATCTCGTTAAACTCGCGAGATCAATCTCGCTAAAAAAGGCCGAGATCTCGCGAAAACGAGATCTCGACCTTTTTAACGAGATTGCATTCCCTACTCGTCATCAGCAGTCACCTCCTTTCTAGCCATATCATCCTTCACACAGTCCATCCATCGTTTCTTTGGTCTTCCTCTACTCTGACATACATCATACCAACTTAAAAATAAAGGGTAAGCACTAGGCACAAAAACCACATAGGTAAATGTTAACCTATATTTTGCTTGGTAACGGAGCAATTTCACAAAGAAATGCTACCCTGCAAGCAATTATCACCATTAACACAATTGACATAAAGTACAATTTCAAAAGAACGAATTTCTAGACAGGACTTTTTCAAATGAACGAATTCCAAAACACTTGAGTTTGAACTTTGTAGCAAACGAGTTAAGGTTGAATTTCGTCTGTTTTCAGCTCAGGTAGACATTCTTAAGAAACAGCTGTTAATCAGCTGTTGTTCAATAATTTAAATGGCTTTTTAAGTTTTCGTCTTAATTATAAAGGACTAAGCTTACTGTGCACCTGAGCTTCAGGCCATCGAACTTGTATAAATGATATCATCACGCTTGCTGCTCTCGTAGGGTTAGGCAGAGATGTGATAAATTGATAATACAGCAACGATGTCAAAAATCCCAAATCGATTTCGCACATGATCTTACCTCAAAGAGATTGAGCGTTATTTTAATGTAAGTAATTTATTTAATGAATGCATGTCGAAATAAATAGTTATTTTTTTTTTATGGAAAAGTCAAAAGTGTCATGAAAATAGCTAATAATAATATGTCAATCATGTAGAAAGTTGATATATAGATATACTAGCGACCCGCCCCGGCTTCGCACGGGTGCAATGTAGATACATACTAGCTAATGTTTTCTCTACTATAATATGAATGTATTATACATAAAAATCAAAACTTCCTCTTGAAATCTATTCAAAAAAAACCGCATCAAAATCCGTTGCGCAGTTTTAAAGATCTAAGCATACATAGGGACAGACAGACAGCGGGAAGCGACTTTGTTTTAAAATACTATGTTGTGATGAACACTTTACAAGCGAAAGTGACTTGTTATGGCGTTCAAATACTGTGACCAGCGAAATATCTTGGCTTGAATAGAAAGATAGGTGACAACATAACATCACGCCAGTAATCCCCAAAGGGTTAGGCAGAGGTGTTCCTAATAGTACACCCACATTTCGCCAGTTATGTTTAAGTCCCATGTAATAGGGGGCCAGCTTACTGCCATCAATCGGGCACAAATCCAGACTCCGCGGCTGCTACTGAGAAATTCCCGATGGAAAAACCCAATAACACTTTGCCCGACCTGGGAATCGAATCCAGGACTTCATGCTCAGCAGTTGCGCTTGCGACCACTCAACAAATCCCAGCTGATTCTGAAAGCAACGCAATACATCAGCTGATTGAAAAAATAACAGGTACCTAGCCAAGTTGCATAAGAAATGACAAAAAGATAGAAAAAAACGTCTTTGATGATTGACCACAGACACTTTGTATCTTTTAGAGATTTTAACCGACTTCAAAAAAAAGGAGGAGGTTCTCAATTCGGTTGTTTATTTTTTTTTTGTTTGTGTTTGTTTCCTCATATCTTCGTCATTTATGAACCGATTTGAAAAAATCTTTTATTCTCTGTTAAAATGTATCTGAAATAATCATTCACATACAAAGTAGTGACCTCTGTTGTCATATTTTGTAAGTTTATTGCTACATTATCTGTGGCATGTCTATTAGAAAAAATAAAGTTTAGTTCTCTGTTGAATCACAACGTGGTCGTTTTATTAGATTCTCTTTTATTTATTGGTGTCGGCTTCCGAGCTTACCGGATGCAGCAGAATACATACCAGTATTTTACATGCAGCGACAGCCTATCTGACCTCCACAACCCAGTTATTTAGCCACGAGCTCCTTAAAGACATCGACCATCGACATACTATTGGATATTAAACTACTTGAATCCTACTCCCATTTTACGCCCTACATTCTGACAATCCATGTAGCAAAACTTCCATCGACTCAAGGAACGTGACAAAAACTCAAAGATAGACAATTCCCAACAATAACACAGCCCAGCTGATTTGAATGGAGAGTCCAAATCCAAAGGATACGTAGGTACAATCAGCTGACTGAGTAGAAAGCAACGCAACGACCCATCAGCTGATTCCAACAACAGGTAACGCACATGACATAAGAAACGGTTAGAAAAAAAAAAACATCAAAAGCCTTTGACAAATTGTGCAATGACAATGCTTCTATTTCTGGAGCGGAGTTTCTGACATCGTTTTTTGTCCACATGGCTTTAAATCATGAGGAGTTGAGCTCGATTACGGAGTGCTCCAGATGGATATAACCCGGGAGTCTCTTTGTTCGCGTGAATTTACATGGTTGTGGCGTCTGTCGCTGGCTTTGTCTCTCGATAATTTACAGTAAAGAGTTCTAGATTACCTTAGCTTAATATGTCAACCCAATTCAGTCAGATTTGACATTTCCACCATCTCTAACGCTGATGTTGATGAAAATAGTTTACATGATGTTATGGACTTACAGAAACTGGTAAAATAAATGTGGGTCGTCCGGCGGCGAGATGGGCACACGACATAGTCGGGGGAAAACCTGGATGAGACTGGCACAGAGCTGTGGAGGTTGGCACAAGTAAAGAGAGGCATATACCCAGCGGTGGGTGAATTCCCGCTGTGGATGATGGTGGACATGATATGAAAGAAAGAAAGAAAAAACGTTTATTGGCACATGCCACAAGTACACAATACAAAATATAAAATTTAAAACTAACCAAGAAATATTGTGTGACTCACGGCTGCGCCAAATAGGCCCAGTTCAGCAAAATGCCGGGCAACTAGTGCCCGACGCTGGTTTTCAACTGAACCTATATGGTGAGTGTGCGGATGTGGAGTTCTTCCTTCGTCTATCTCTCTATAGTTACGAGTAAGTCCTCAAGTCTTGAGTTGTAAGAGTTCGAGACAAGCGTGCAAGCATCGCCGACCGCATCTTCGCGTATAGCAGGTAAGACAATGGTCAAACGAGAGGCAAAGCTCTGTCATAATTCCCAACTCTTCATTCACACCACCGATTTTTATTTAAATTCCTTTGTCTATATCATAGTACAAAAGCTTTAGAGACATTTTATGCAATGTAACGCTTTTTTTCTTCATACATTGCATATGCAAGCAACTACCTGTGTGCTTCTCACAATCAGCTGATCCGGGCGAAGATTTCTTTTGAAGTCGGCTGAGGCCTCTTGTGACGGTTTTTTGTCACATTTTTCAAAGAGACGGACGGAGACATAAATGTTGCATAAATCAGAGCCAAAGAATTCTTATTACACTACATTAACAAAAGTAGCACTAGATTACTTTTAAAAATGAAATCTATCCCAAATAATATCGGTTCCAAAAAACGCTAACCATAATCTTTATTTAAACCCAAATTCCCAAAGCTATTTGGAATAACATGTCTGTAATTCCCAAAGGGTTTAGTAGAAATGTACCTACAGGACCTACACCCAGTTATGTCTGACTAGCTGACCGGCGCAACTTCGTCTGCGTAACATTTTTGATTAATGCTCCGCTCCTATTGGTCGCAGCGTGATGATTTATAGCCAATAGCCGTCCTCGGTAAATGGACTATCCAACACTAAAAGAATTTTTCAACTCGAACCAGTAGTTCCTGAGATTAGCCCGTTCAACCAAACAAACTCTTCAGTTTTATAATATTAGTATAGATAACAAAGGGGGTGAGCCAATAGCCATAAACCGGGAATGAATCCAGACTCCGTTGGTGTGTGTTACTGCGAAATTCCTGATACACATGTGAATCGAACCTAGAAGTTAGAACCTCACGCTTAATAGTAGCGTTTGTGAACACCAGCCCAACAAGGCAGTCATATGTCATGGTGATGCAAATTCAATTCACACATTTACATACGCTCAGCTGATTCATTGAGGATCGTTTCCCATCAGCTGTTTGTGTTTACAGGTAGCTTGCATAAGTTGTGGTTTAGAAAAAACTATTCTTTGTGCAATGGTCGTCTTGAATTATTTACTTTTGTAGATGTGAGGATAATGGTGTAGACTATTTAGTTATGGGTTCTGTGGCTATACAAATATGAAAGTAACGTTGTCCCAAAACTACGTAATTCATCAGAGCGCTGGTGGACCATTGAAACCTTCTCATGGTGGATCTACCCAACGGCCGGCGGCAACCGATATCTACGTATAAAAAGTTATAATTCGCATCAACCACGGCAAGCAAGACAATACTGAAATATGATTTGTACGATTCACAGCCGCGCTTGCAACGTCTGCCGGCGGCACTTACCGGCGGCTTTGCTTGTAGTCAAGCCGCCGGCAGTGCCGCCGGGCTGTGTGGATCCACCATCATAAGAGTTGTAGAACCCTGTCAGGTTCCTTTATCATCATCACCAACATCCACAGCCCGACTTCACCCACTGGGGGTATACGCCACTCTTTGCTTATGTCAAGGTCCTCGCTCCTGTGCCCGCCTCATCCTGGTTTTTAGGGCCGGACTCCACTGATGCAGAGACGAGACGAGAGGTGAGTCGAGATGTGTTGTAAACCACTAATAGAATTTCGTTATTTACACTTCTGGTCTCCGCTTAGCTTTAGTGGAAGCGGTTGAGCAGTGAGATGTCTCGTAAATGTTTAGGCCAGCTTCCGCACTAGGCGGTCAAGTGCACAGCGGAGACGAGACTCTTTTCGTCTCGTCTCGTCACGTCTACGTGAGCGGCGTGCTGCGAGCGGTGTGCCGTGAGCAGTGTGCGGCGTGGTGTGTTCGGTGTGCTGCGAGTGGCGAGTGGGGCACATCTCCTCTACCCTCCGCTTCGCACATCAAGACTTTGAAGGAGAAGGCCCCTTAACTTACATTGTGTGACAGGGGGTGGGAGGGGTCTAAATTTCGTACGTCACATTTAAAAATCTAATATTATATAAGTATTAAAACACGAAAGAAGTATTAGCGAAAAACTTAAAAATATTTCCAACTCAATCTGTATGAACATGTAAAGTTGCAAAATATGTGACGTCACACTATGTAGGTGGGGGTCCCACAAATATGACCAGCTGTGACAAGAACTGGGGGGAGGGGTGGGGGGTAAAGTCATGAAATCGTGTGATGTAATTTATGGATTGCCCTTACCCCCTTTGTTGACTGGCTTATATTTGTTGTACCAGAGCATCAGATATTCTCACAATTCGCGCCTATGCTAGGTACTAAGTTAATGTAGAATAGAATATACTTTATTGTACACCAAAATTGATACAACGGTTTTACAATATTGTTAATTTTATGGTTACAATAGCGGTCTTATCGCTGATAGCGATATCTTCCAGACAACCTTTGGATGGACTGTACGAACATGAAATAGGAAAAAAAAGGGGGGGAGATAATACAAGTTAAGTTATTCACTACGTATTATATAATATAAATAACATGCATCATCATCTGCCTAGCCTTTTCCCAACTATGTTGGGGTCGGCTTCCAGTCTAACCGGATGCAGCTGAATACCAGTATTTTACATGGAGCGACTGCTTATCCAACCTCCACAACCCAGTTCGTACTGGGTAATACGATACCCCTTGGTAAGACTGGTTGTCAGACTTTCGGGCCACTGACTACCTGTACCGACTGTCAAAGATCTTCAATTGACAGCCGGGACCAACGGCTTAACGTGCTTTCCGAGGCACGGAGGAAACTCGGTATGTATGGGTCACCCATCTACGGACCAACCCAGGCAAGCGCGGCTTAACCCGACGTTCGACCCGAGCGGCTGTTATTATTTAGCCACGAGAAATACAATGGATATATGTATATAATATAAATATTGTGTTTTATAAAATTAAAGAAATTACAGAGAATGACAATGATTTGCAACTAAGCTACATTATGAGATGTGTAGATTTGATCAGTTTAAAAAAAAAGTTAATTGAAAATGTCAACTACTTTTGACCACATGTTCTTAGGTACACCGTATGCAAGCCGCCATTATTTTCATTGTTTTGCCTCACATTTGCCGATATACGACTACACCTTGCGTTTCCTTTTGTTTCTTACTGAACCCCAATTTATTTTGATCAAATAACCTACTACAGCCATTCAAATTTGACTCTTATTTTTACAACAGTAAAGTTCAAAAACGTTTACCATCACTTCTATACTATAAAAACACTCGAATATTCTTCTTGTACGTTTAAAAATAGGGTTTAATTTCCCTTGCAGTTTTATCAAGTCCATTTTGCAATATTGACAATGGATAATATGCACGTGCGCTTGCAATGAGCGGAATTTAAAAAAAAATACATACAGGTATACAATTTTACAGCTGAGTGTCAGCTGTTTTGCTTCAAAAGTAGGATATGGGGCCTTATCGCGTGTTGTTAAGGTGGATTTTCGTGTGGCAAGGAGATCATTTATTATTATTTTGCAGTATCGGGTACATAGCTAAAGGTAAGTTATAATAATTATTAATGTTCTTTGAAAATACTAAGCTTTTGTTTGTACCGTCACGAGCACCAATATGCATACACTTTACTAAATATAAAAGCAATTTTTGCGAGAAATAACGATTGTAACTTGGAGATAGGATCTATTTCATAAAAATGTTTTGTTTCCAAAATACTATGTTCGTAACAACATGAAATTTTAATCAAAACAGTAGGAGTTTAAATCACATTCAAATGTTGCTTAGTATTTACATATTGGTGCTCGTGACTGTACCATAGTTTTCTTTGTTTCCTTGGCAATGTTAAGTTTTCTAGTATTATATTATAACGATTATGGTTTGGAATGGAATTTCCTATGAGTATGGCACAATATAAATATGGACAGTAGGGAAACTACCTACAAACGCTCGAAACGGCACACTCACACAAACATGCGCAACGACGAGACTCCTAGATGACCGGCGCGGTGCTCTCAGTAGTAAGTGCCGCGTCAGTAGTAAGGTCACGTTTAAGTTTATCTCCGCGATCTTTTTTAAAATGCCACGAACGTATTGCGTAGTATACGGCCGTTTGAACTCGGCTTCATCAAAACCGGAGCTATCATATTTTAAACTTCCAAAGTAAAAGAACTATAATTCTACAAGTTGTTGTGTGTTAATATTAAATTGTTTTCCGTTTTTAAACTATCGTCTTTTGCTGAGATTAACCGATGCCATGAGATTACCTATTTAAATTGTGTTTGTAAGCTAATTATTAAAATTCGATTGATTGATCACTACAGAAAAAAAATGTAAATAAAAAAAAACAATATCAAAAGCATTAAAAGTTACAACCCTATTGCTTCAATGGAGCGTAGGTAATTATGTCTTCAACTAGGCTTACTTTCTATGCTGTCCATATTTATACTGTGAGTATGGTAAGGCAGCTGTCTGGGTTCGAACCTACGATCTGTCCGGCCGGATCTGTGAGGCCTACAACTTGCAAGAGTCGTGCAAGTTGTAGGATTGTTGTTTCAAAACTCTCAGTTTTTGATAATTTCAAATATCTGCCTACTTTCAATATTATGCCTATTTTTAACCGCCTTCAAAAAAAGGAGGAGGTTCTCAATTCGGTTGTATTATTTTTGTGTTTGTTACGTTATATCTTCGTCATTTATGAACCGATTTGAAAAATTCTTCTTTTATCCGAAAGGATACACTTCCCGATTGGTCCCATAGAAATTTCATCAAAATCGCTTAATTTGGTTTTTAAATCAAAATAGCTGGAAGAAATATGTCATACAAGTAAAAGAAATTGCGAAATTGATACTTGACAAGGATTTGTGTGTGATACGATAACTAAAAAGGGTAAAATAAAAACAATTTTGCAAAAAAATAACCGACTTCCAAAAAAAGTGGAAAATAACTTTACTTTCGGAAGTCAGTGCCAAAAAAGCCAATGAAACAAACAATAGTCTCCGACTTCCGAATGTAAAGTTATTTTCCATTTTTTTTATGTTTTTTTTTGGAAGTCGTTTTTTTTTGCAAAAAAGTTTTTGTCCTAATGATGGGTAAAGGCCTGCTCCATAGCCCTCAACTCTTTTCTCCAGCCAATCTCTCACGTACACCTTTAAGTCGTCACGCCAGCGTTTTCTAGGCCTCCCTCGGCGTCGACGTCTGCCTTCTGGCACACACTGCGTGACGACTCTGGCCCATTGGTCCAGATGCATTCTACAGACATGGCCCGTTTTTATATATTATCAAATAAAATATTAGATACTAAATAAATGATTGAAAGTCAATTTCTACAACTGCTAATTTTCCTTTGAAATTATTACGTCATTCGGTTTTAGAGGAAAGGGCGTGTGACAAACAGATGGCCATCAAAGTTTCCGCTTTACCGATTTTGGCATAAAACACGGAAAATAACGTGAAGTTTAACATATTGTTGTCACTGTATAGATGAACAAGCATTTTTATGAATATTTTATAAATAAATTATCATAATTTAATATTGAAATGTGTGCTTATCTATGTAATTTTATTATTCAACGTATCGAAGTTCTCGATGATGAGTTTCACGCGTGCGCGTACACCTCTTATCCACGAGTATGTGGTGGACGCAGCACCTTTGCAACGAGTCGAACAGGAACGTGATTTAGGGGTTCCTGTAACTCCTGAACTGCTGTTTCGCGATCATACAACTAACATTTGCAAAAGGGCGTCCCGAAACTTGGGTTTTGTGCTGAGGCAGACTCAACACTTCACCAATATAGCAACAGCCAGAGTCCTGTATGACGCACTACTCAGGAGTCATCTGGAACATAGTGCGGTAGTTTCGGCTCCGCATGAGGCTAAGTACTAGGTAATGTTAGAGCGCGTTCAGAACAAGTTTACGCACTACATGTACAAGAAACTTTATGGGGTATATCCGTTTTACCCATTGATGTTCCCCACTCTATTTGTACTGGGTATGGTCGGGTACAATCAACTGAGGGTGCGGCGGGAGTTCGCACTAGTCGCGTACCCAGTTAAAATACTCCGTGGCATCGAGCATAATCCAGGAGTGCGATTGTGCGATGTGAGTGATTGATTGATAGAGTGAAGAGGAAGGTTTAGGTATGCAATTTGTCAAGGTTTTGTGTAAATTGTTTGAAATATGACGATAATTGTTGGAAGTGTCGGAAAAAGTCAAGCCGCCTAATATGCTTTACTACCGTGCGAAGCCGGGGCGGGTCTCTAGTCTAATATATAAAAAAATCTTGCCAAGTCGCCTTTTACTCATGCAATCCGTGCAACTAACGAACTTCATGTCAAAATTGATATATGAGGTTTGAGATAACTTTATTCTCATAAGATATATACACGTGTCATTGGAGTGAATTCACAAAGATTATGTTATTTATTTTATGTTATAGTGTAATGTATAGAACCTGGTGTAGGTTTGCAATTCCATGTACTCGTATATAGCAAGTAACTTGTAGAAATTTTGTGTAACTTATATAATAGGTATATATTGCTGACGCGCGCAACTTCGTCTGCGTTACATTTTTTATTGGTACTCCGCTCCTATTGGTCGCAGCGTGATGTTATGTAGCCAAAAGCCTTCCTCGATAAATGGGCTATCCAACACTTACAGAATTTTTCAATTCGAACCAGTAGTTCCTGACATTAGCGCGTTCAACCAAACAAACTCTTCAGCTTTATAATAGAAAAAGTATAGATTTGTATTGTGTTCCTAATGTATTTATTTTTTAACTGTTAGTAATGTAATATCTATGTAGATTTGAACAAAAGCCGCACTATCGCATTAGATGTACCCTGTAATGATAGTTGTAATGGTGATTTTTACTAAATAAATAAATTATTTAAAACTTTTATACTTCCATACTGAATGGTAAATGTGAACTCTATCCACAAAATTACTGCCGTCATCATCAACATTTTTCTAGCCTTGTCCCATGTTAGGAGTCGTTCTTTTAATAAGGTGGCGGGGAGGGGGTCAGAAAAAATCACGATGGGGGAAGTTTAATGTGACAATCACGTGTATTTTTTCGTGGGACTAAAAAAATTAATTTAATGTGTGACGTGTAATATACGTTTTACCAATAATGGATTAAAAACCCCAACCAAGCAATTTTTTTGTTTAAAACACCCGACCCAGCGATTTTTTATTATTAAAAAAAATACGTTTTTTTTTTCTTTGATAAAACCCATTCGAGAACTGTCTGATGTTTCAATGATAAAAAATACACGTGATGCTGGGAGGGTGACGGAGGGGTAGCCTGCTACCTCACGACGTATCACCAAGGGGGAGGGGGGCTATAAAAGTGACCTAAAAACCTCACGTGATTAAAGGACGGCCCCTTACTTGGGGCTGATGCAGTACATTTTTTTTTCCATTCTCCCCTGTCAACTGTCATTTACTTTTTCCTCCATGTCACCTCGCACAATCTATGCATCTTTACTTTGGTTTTCATCAAAATTTATATTCGCAACTCTTTTAGACACATCCACTAACCATCATGCCTTTATTCATCAAACAGATAGGCAGAGGTATATAAGGTTTAATGCAAAAAGCACAAAAGGTAGTGATTCAGACATCAAGTTGGACAGCCTTCCCTAAAGAACATTTGGACTTTACACACTAATGGTGTCAGCCGATGCGTTATTTTCCAGCCGATGCATTTTCAGCCAATGCAATCATTTGTATGGGAGGTCCAGTTTTATTTTAACCTTTTGAACACCAGAGCATAAACGCACGCGCGTGCCCTCCACGCCAAGCCACAATTTCACCGCACTCAAAAATAATACCTACAAAAAAAAAATAGGGATTCTAAAACTTTATCAGATAACAATATACATACTTAAAACGACAAGACAAGAGCTTAAATATTTAAGGTATACAAGTTAAAACACACAAAAATAATGATTTCATTGTTTATTTCATGTTATAATGCATCACATTTTTTGTCACATATTTGTGTCGTTGGCATACAGGGCACGCGCTTGCTTGTCACGTATATGTGATGATGGTGTTTAAAAGGATAAACTCATGATCCTAAGGGAACGTTGTCTGAATAACCACCTGAGATGTTGCGGTTTTTGCACTACACCCTGTATAGTATACCCATATTACCTATGTGAAAAGGCTCATACCTATTGCCATCAACTAGGCAGACGCCTAGACTAAAAATGTGTAAAACGAATTCCCCATACAATAACTTTCTATGGATTGTAATGGATCTATTTGCCATTTTCCTAATGTTGGCATTATTGTTGTCAAATATCTTATTGGAAAACTGAAGTTAAGCTCCAATAAGAGTTGATAAGAATTGCCGGATATCTCGATAAGCGGTATTCTAAAATGATATTTGATTTATGGTAAGAATTATATGTGTTTTGTAGTAACAAACGGTGTGTAAGGATCTTAGTGCATTCTATTGTTTCTGCCAACCTCCATGGACAAAAAGGGCACATCAGTACATCATTCTGAACCCCTCTGAATTAGCTTAGTGTTACTTATTTTGTTTCATAGATATCGCACCAGTATCCATTATAAATTCTTTCTCGTAATGGTACGATGGTAAGTAGACCTTTAGTGGTATATTGCTAAGTCTCCTTTTTGTGTAGTAGCCTTGTATGTCCCACAGCTGGGCAAAGGCCTTCCCCAATTATTTATTAATATATATAATTATAGATATGTCTCAAAAACCAGTAAACAAGTGAAAACTTATCTAATACGATTCTTATTGGAACATGGACATTGTCAACAAAATCTCGCATAAATGGATTGTTAATAACGATGGTATGTTTAATATTCCGCTGAGTGTTACAATGTTTAAACAGTTTATCAGCCAAAGAGGTTATAATCAGGAAACCCCGTTTATTCCTGTTAGATACCAATTAGAACATTCTGGAGTGTATTTAGAGTACAATTAACAACACTTACCGGGTACTGTACTGCCTGCCTGACCCATTTTTCGATGTATCCACACGAACCTCCTCTCTTTAATTATCACAGATAATTCTCTATTTATATAACGTTTATGTCCTTTTAACACATTTAGGGACTCTTAATGTCTCACAACACACACAAACTTGACCTATGAACCGCACGCTTGCATGTTTACTATATTTATTTAAATTAAACAAGATTGTGGAATCACGGTTCGCAACTAATCCAATTTTATTGGAATTCGCATAACTTATGTCCTATACTCGCTAAGGATTAACTTATATTGTGATACAATTAATATTGCACTTGTTGTCGTATCATTATTGCGAATAATTATAATAGTTTTTATAAATTAAACATTACGGCCACTGTGTCCACTTTGACAACTCTATTGCGATAAAAATCACCGTTCGGATACTAATTACGTCATTACATATGCAAACGTATTTTTTGTGAAAAGGAATGACGTGCAAATTTAGACGATTAAATTATTAAATGGATTGAATAGAAATCTGTGAATAAGTATTTCTTACTATAAAATACAGAAATAAGTAGCTTTTAATTAATTTTTAATAAATTTGCTATTTTGAAATTAATTGTGTGTGAGAACATGTATCCAAATACAATAAATGTCATTCTGTGAAAAGAGGGATACACACTATTTACTTTAGTTTATTAGGTACCGTTAAATTCATCTTCATTTAAACAAACTTTAAGTTCGATTAGTAGAAAAAATAATACGTTTGTCATCATGAAAATAATTGTTCTAAGCTTACTAAAATAAAAATCAGTAAATAGTAGAATCCGTTGGTAGAAAACATTACTATAGACTGGTAACACTCGCACTAAAAAAACATACGAATTATTTTGAAAAACTTCGTTATATACTTGTTGATTGATTGTTTTGAATTACTTTTTCAAGCAAAATTGTTAATATAAGCGAAAATGTCTAATAGTAATGTGATAGAAGAAAAGAAAAAGGCTTTGCTGGCTTACAAAGATAAGATTCTAGACGAGATCAAGTATTCTGAGAAGAGAATTGATGACTTTCGCACTAATCTTATAAAGAACAGATTTTACGATGATCATGTTGACAGGTTAGTATAAATAAATACAAACAAAAGCTTAACTCTCTATATAAACTACTTAGCTACTTCGTTATCTTTCAAACACGAAACTTCATTTACAATTTGAAAATCTCATCTGCAACCAAAGTGTAGAACTGCCAACGCCTGTGTTCCTTAGTTCCTAAAACCTGTCATTCTCAAAGCGCACGCTCACGCTCGTTTTCCATTGTAGGTCTCACCCATCATTTTCCATCAAGCAAGAATGTGGTAAAGCACGATTCTATTCATCGTAAGCTATACGTACATAGGTAAAACAAGGAATCGCACCTTTCCATGTCTAAGCTAGAGCGAGAAACAGCGGTCTGATGAGGTTCAACCCTACAGGGCCCTACAGACGCCGAGAACCACAAAGAACACCCGAGAAGCGTCTCGCAGAGACTTCTCGCGTGAGTCTTTATGGCGTATAAAACAAAGTCACTTTTCGCGTCAGCTGTGTGATTCCTTCCTTCCACTTGACACCACCAAAACGACACCACCGGTGGTGTCGTATGGAATCTCTAGTCCATATGACACCACCCTAGTGATGTCCAGAAACTCGTGTTTTTGACAAACAGCTCCCAAATCATTATTTTAAGTTATCTATAGTTAAACGATAATTAATGAAACAGAGTTTATAAAATATTATTTTTTTATTTAAGTGAAGTAAGTAGTTATGTAGGTATTAAAGAACGGACCGGAAAACTAGTCTTCCAGCATGTCAACAATTGTTGTTACGTGCTTGTAATAGGCCTTAATGAACTTTTCTTTTAGTGTTTCTTTTCCGGGAAAAAAACTTTCAGCCAACAATTTTGCTGTATTTAATACAATCTGAGCATCACTCAAATGGTCCGTTTGGGTACAAGTATCCTTCATATTTTGTTCCGTTTGCGTTTTCACGGACATATAAATGTCTGGTGTGGCGTCGTCATGTCTACACTCTACGAAATAATCTTGAGTATCCTGCATTTCAAACACATCATCGGGCGAGAGTTGGTATTTAGGTTGTGAACTCAAAATTGATTGACTCTCCATACTTTCTAAATTATGTTTTTAAGTATTTATATATTTCTAAATACGATGACAGTGAACAAAACAGAAAACAAGTGAATTCAGAAACGCCACAGTGACATACTTATATTCTTTAATATCATGTCACATGTGCTAGCATTGTGGAAACATTAAAAAAGTTTCTACTCCGATTTACCCGATGATGTGATACTCTGTTTAAAAAAACCTCTATCTGAGTTCATCTAAAGCCTTGGCCACAGTAATATCACCATTGATTAATTGCATTTGAACATCAAGTATAAAGTCATCATCCACAATGTATTTACTCTTCCTTTTTTCTTCTAAAGCTTCCATACCTAAGTATTTATTCATTTTATTCATGGTTCTGAACAAAGTAACTGTTGTCTTGTTGATTCCCTTTATTAGTTTCGAATGAAAACCTTCGGACACATTATCGGTACGATGTCTTTCACCATATACGCTAAAAACATCTAGGGAGTGAATTTTCAACCAATAATTTTCGATGTAATGTATAAATCTGGTCATGTTTATATTATTAATTCTATAAATTTGGGTTTTGATATACTCCCATCCTTTTAAAGTACATCGTGGTGGCAAGAGCGGTAAAGCCACTGTTAGAGCGACAATTCTTTTTTCCGGTTTGGTTTGATTATTTTTAAACTTTCTGGCATTTTTCCAAATATTTTTGCACCAGTGATAATAGCAGCCTTTTATTATTACATTTGGATTTTCTTCTTTTATAGCGTTAATTGCCGCGGACTCATAGTCACAATGTACTTTATAAGGTTTAAATTCTGGCAATTGTGATTGAATCATGTGGAATAATAACTCATAGCTTTTCTGTGTTCGATTAGTCATAAATGCACTGATAAGTGGTATCACTTTTGTTTCTTCAAAAGTGCTGCCTATGTCACCAAGAATATTGTAGATTTGTTGGAAGGGAGTCGGGCAGACTGCAAAAGTTCCATCAACGAAATACTCAGTGATATTACAAATCATTTCACGACAACGTATGGGACAAAAAATCAATATGCGAGTACCATCATAATAGTAATCCGCTAATATAGACTCGCGAAATGTTACCGGTATAGTGACCTCATTGATAGATTTAAAAATTGTAGCGGGAACTCCAAGTTCTTTATTTCTTGCATTATAAAGCGACTGTTTAATATTTTTAAACTTTGAAATTGCATTCAGTAAATCATGACCTTTTTGTTTCAATGTAAACACATTATCTTCATATAAGGTTGGTATTGGTTGGTCAGATGTAACTACCTTATTTCGTAATGCGTTAGTTACCAGCAAACGGTCATTTGCAAAGGCGTCTCTTCCGCAAGTGTGATCTTTGGTCTGAGTAATTACGTCATTCTAAAAAGTAATATTAAAATTTATTCTAGTAAAATAAGTAAAGGCTATGGAATACTCGAAAAAATGTCAAATGAAAAGGATGCTTACCATTAAAGTTATAGTACCTGGACACTTTGTCCTTTTGAAGCTAGTGCATCTCCATAACACTGAGCCGTTTTTATATCCCTTGTGACGGTGAAATTTATACGTTTGCCAGAGCAAAGCTGTTCCGCCATGAGTTTTTATGTATTTTATGTCTTCAGTATTAGTATCCATGTCCATTTTGAAAAATTAAAAGATTAGGACGGAACGACAATAATATGCAAATTGCAATGAACAATGTCAAGATGACCATTTGAGTGACAGATAAATATAAACTTTGTCAAATGACGTACCTCATTAATGAAACTGCTTGAACTTAATTGGAGTTTTCATATCAACAACTTTGTATGTAACCTCACTAATAGTCGGTGGTGTCATATGGACTAGAGATTCCATACGACACCACCGGTGGTGTCGTTTTGGTGGTGTCAAGTGGAAGGAAGGGTGTGATTGCATAGACCTTTTATAATTATTCTCATTTGATTTTGGAAATTGATGGGTTTGCAGGCCCAGAAGGAGATGGCAAGACAAGTTAGATTCCTTCTCAAAGGATTGGCCTACAATCACCCTAGATTGCGAAAAGTGGGAGGAAGGGAGGGAGACCTTTGCCCTGCAGTGGGACAATATAGGCTTATAATATATGAATATAATATGGAGTTTCCACAGTCATTAGACCAAATAATACTAAGTTTAATTAATATAATATTTTATTGTGAAAGTTCCTATTCTACGCCATCCTTACTAATATTATAAACATGAAAGTTTGTTTGTATGGATGTTTGTTACCCTTTCACGCAAAAACTAGTGAACGGATTTGGACGAAACTTGGCATTCAGATAGTTCATAACCTGGATTATCACATAGGCTACTTTTTTATCCCTGTAGTACGATCCCTTAAGACAATAACCGAGCTCCACATGGGTGAAGTCGCGGGCATAAGCTAGTATTAGATAATAACGGATATTCACTATTAATAATCATAGTTTTAAGTTATCTAACAGGGTCATGTACTCATTAGTTTTAAGCCCAGCTGTAACTATGCTTGTGTACATTGTCCATTAAATAAATAAATAAGGTTTTTGGCCCTCAAAACATTAGTTTACTACAATATAGCACAAATATATATCCACATATCTTGTCAAATCGTGAAAATCGTGGAAATAGGCTGGTTACCAGTAATAAAAATGAATCCTCTACAGTTCAGACTCCGAAGATGATTTCCCGTCTGCCATCGACATGGGTCCGTCGATCACCCAGCTCAAACTGCAGCAGACTATGAAAAAGACTTGCCTGCATGCCACCCAGGAGCTAACGGGCTTGTTGGTGCTGCAGTCTGAAGTGGACGTGCTGGTTGAGGAGCCGAAATTTGAAGGGTAAGTTGTATAGTATTTGTAGACCTCAAATACATTCATTCATTCATAGAACATTCATTTCATTCATAGACAGGACAAAACAAAGAAAATTATACTTGTGACTACTTTTTAAAAAGTCGGTCTGTCTAGTGTCATATACTTGCCAGGTAGCATTTGTGTGTCAAAATAAAAAAAAAGTCTGATCTCAAAATTTTTGTATGACTATTATTCCCAATGGCTGCTCAATAAGTCTTTTAAATCTCTTTAGTAGAGCTCTTAGTGAACGATCTTTTCATCATCTGATTTCCTATCCGAGGGAGTCCATACTGCCAAGCACCATCGCACAACAATTACTATTATTACTGTTCAGACATGTACACGACTTTTCACAATTACTTGTCTTATCTATCATCTACCTACAAATCTATGCTATCTATACTAATACTAATATATATATATATTATAATGTAACAGACCCGGGGTGTGTGTGGGATCAAGTGTAAGATCCTATGTAAGAAATCATACAAGAGCAAAAAAAGAATGTGTGTGTGTGTGTTCTCCTATTAAAAAATAAAAAAAAAAGATGTATGTGTAACAATAAAAGAATTTCGGGCGCCTTGGGAACGCACACTACATTTAAAAAAATACTTGCCAGATAACACCATTTGTAGAGTCGAACTTCTAATCTTCCGGGGGTGACTAAACTAGGATTATAGGAACAATGGAAATACCTTTGTTAATACCTTCTTTATTATGTCAGTAGCTTCCTTTTATTTTAAATATTAAATTACTAATTTGAGATTATCCTTATTGTTGCATCTTTATATGAAGAAAGTAAATTAAGTTTGGGCCAGATGTCTGGCTAAAAAAATGTTAAATTAGACCTCAAGATTTCGGCGTCGAAGATGAGAGAATCCAGAATCCATGAAATGGAAAATTATAATCAGACGAGAGAAAAAGAAAAAGTAGAAGAAAAACGCCACAGCAGGGCTGTAACAAAATTTTAAAAGGTTAATACACAAGTCTATTAGAATTTCAACACGTGGGGAGCATGGCGTCCCAAGAAGGAACTTACCGTTTTTCCGTTAATAAATGACTTTTCCCGTGTGCACCGATAAATCCAAATTAGGTGAAAATCACACTAGAGCATCGTCCAATATTGAAATCCTGAAACATCAATTCGACTTAAAACACGAACCTAAAATGATGACCACATATTGGTCTGGTAGAAACAAATCTTACCGAAGAAATTAAGGATCCCTCCTTCTGAACACCTCGTCCTGGGTGTTTAAGGCAGCGATTATGGCATCGTTTGGCCTAAAAATATCCGTGATTATACCGGATTTTTAAAATTAAATTGGCGAGATAAATGCCTCGATGACGAAATCAGGTCGTAAAGTGAAACGTCAAAAAATGACAGTTGCCGAACTGAACCATAGACAATAAAAGACAGTATAAAAATCGTTCCGAAATCGACTAAAATATGAAAAGCATGTAACAGTTTAAAAAACACGTTACATTACATCCCTCCCCGAAAAAATAAAAGAAAGCAATTTCTTTTATGCTAAAAACAAACAAGGTAAAAAAACTTTTTTTAAAAAGACAGGAAATATAAATTCCAATAAAACGTTTCCAAAAAGATCCTGGAAAAGAAACAAAACAAAAAAACAATAAGTGCAGTCAAGCTACAAGCACAACCGACCTATAATACAAAAGAACCACATGAGTACAGTTAAGCACCTTCGCCACTGACTAACAAGTTAAATCCAAGAAATATTACAAGTACAGTTAAGCGTAGTAGTCGCTGAACAATATGTATAAGAATACAACAAAAATACCAATATGAGTTCGGTTAGGCACCATAGCCACCGACTAACAAGTTTAAATTAAGAGTACAGTTAGGCGCAATTGCCGCTGTCTAACAAGAATAATCCAAAAAATGTCTATATGAGTACAGTTAGGCACCATCGCCACTGACTAGCAAGAACGAATTACAACTGTGAGATATAGTTTAAAATCTCCACATCTCTAAAGATGCAAAAAAATAAAGAAGAATGTTGTGATCGGCACAACTCCACCAATCTTCCGAGCACAAACACCTTCGAAAATAAACGCATATTGTGATCGGCTCAACACTACCAACTTCCCGAGCACAATAGCGGAAAAAGAAATGCATTCTGTGATCGGCACAACACCACCAATGTTCCGAGCACAGAAGCAAAAAAAAGACATGCATTCTGTGATCGGCATAACACCACCAATCTTCCGAACACAGAAGCAAAAAAAGACATGCATTCTGTGATCGGTACAACACCACCAATCTTCCGAGCACAGAAGCAAAAAAAACAACGAAATCAAGGAAAAAATTATACCGAGATCCGTAAAAAAAGAAAGATAGGTAAACCTCTACAAGCGAGAACAGAGTGTACAAAAGTAGTAGGTACCAATGCAGAAATTGTATACAAGAATGTACAAAAAAAATTGCATTGCATAAAAAATTATAATACTTAGAAATAATAATAAGATCTTTCGATATGAAAAATGTAGTCGCGTGGGTAGAAAAGGTTATTAAAAGGTCCTAAGTTGTTTTTTAGAATGTTAAGGTCTCAAATTCAATAAATTTATAAGAAGTTACCTAACATACATCTTCATTTAAAGTGCTATTAACCTATCATCCATCCCATCTTACATCACACTAATAAAAGCGCGCTTCAAACAAAATTATCAAAATCAAGACTAACACTTGGAAACCAAATTAAAATTTTATTATATCCTTAACATGATAACGACCAGCGGTACCCTTATTAAGGTCTTTCAGAATATAAACATTATCAGAGATCTTTTCAACAATTTTACATTTAATAAACTTAGGAGCAAGTTTTGCCGAAAAATAAGTAGGTGCATGAGATTGAACAAAACTCCTTCTCCACACGACATTCCCCACATCAAAAGAAATGACTTTACGACCCTTATTATAATAGCGTGCATTACGCTGATAAGCTTTTAATAAATGAGTTTGAACTTTAACAAAAATATCACTAAGTGAATTAAGAGAATCAGCATAGTGAGTTCTATTGGAAACTTCCAGTTCACTCAAGTTATAAAACGATGCAAAGAAGCATCAAAAATAAGTTCTCTACCAAACATCAAAAAATTAGGGGTGAAATCTGTAGCTAGATTAACACTATTATTCAAAGCTAATTGAACATTAGATAAATACTTAGACCAATAAAAATAAATTAAATATGAATTAATTAAATCTTCTTTAACAAAACAAGCTATGCAAGTTTCAACAGTTTTATTATAACTCTCAACTGTATTGTTTTGAGGCGTGTATAAAGTATTATAAAATATTTTAGTGATATTAAAACCTTTCAAAAATTCTATGAAATGTTTAGAAGAAAATTTGTGTACCAATAATTCTCTGTGAAGAACCATCAGCTATATAAGCAGCACTAGAAACAGAATTTATTTTATAACCTAACTGTGAAAATTGTTCATGACTATTTGAACCCAGAATTAATGAAATCATGATTAGAACGAATTATATCCAAAATATGTTCTATAGGAATAACTATTTTCCAATTAAGATTACTATTAGAATCATACTTACATTTACAAAATTTATATAAAGTTTTATTTTCTACTCTAAAGTTCTTTTGCAAGAACAAGAAATTGTTCTACAGATTCAATACGCTTACCAAAAATAAAAGGTGTGTAAATAGACAACATGTTATGTTCAATAGTGTTAACCAAAACCGCATTAAACAATGGCAAAGAAAGACGACTAGCCATGTCCATTATTTCTGTAATGAATTCTGGAAGAGATTCAGAACTCTTCTGTTTCCTCGTACGAAGGTCATGTTCCAGAAAATAGTCAAAATCCGGCCTGTCAAAACGTTTAAGTAAAGCAAGTTTAAGCTCGTGCCAGGATGGAATACGAAAGCGAACTGTGCGAAACCATTTCAGAGCAATACCACTAAGCAAGTCCGTAAATGAACCAACCAACAAAATTTCATCAAAATTTTTGTATAAAAAATATTCTTCAACTTCAGTAATAAATTCTCTAACACAAGATTTCCCATCGAATTTAATTTTACTCTTTTTTAAATCGGGCAACTTAATTGCAGAAGGAAAATTCTTTTTAATATTATGTTCATTTCAATAACCAAAACATTCATTGAATTAAATAAAGGCAAAGCGTTCGTCGCAAAATCTTAGGAAGAGTGTGCAATCCTGTCATTATGATCAAAAGAATGTGGTACATCTGTCAAATTAATCATTTCAGGAACAAAAGGTGCAACATTAGGAACTGTGCATGCACCATCAGTTTCTATGTTATCCTTAGCAAGAGGCAGAGAAGACTGAACTTCTTTATCCATTTTGAATAAACAATATGATAATAATTGATGAGCAAAGCAAAATGCAAGACTTCAAAAGTTATAAAATATTTGAGGTTAAGTTGAAATATTTTTAAAGTAACAAGTTGTTTTTTATGAAAATATCAAAGTGTTTAGCAATGAAAAGATGCAGCAATAATTTACAATATAAGTTCAAGTCACATAAAGTATGATTATTAAGTTAAACCAAAGTTCACTTAAAATTAAATATGAAATCAAATTACACCGCACTTAGTTTTACAATGTTGAGTTACTTATACAAAACAAAACTGTCTTACCATACAAATGTTGGTTTTGCAAGAGTAAATGGGTAATGCTGTAACCATAAAAGTTAAACATACACAATAGTACAATAATGTTACTAGGAAATATTGTTTACTTACAAGGAAACATCAAAAAAAAATTCAAGTTGTAAATTACAACAATAAACAATAATGTTTTACAGAAACTATATAATGTGTGCTGTAAACAATAATACAAATTATAAGATGCAACAATAACTAACAAGATCAGGAAGCTACTTCAAGTCCCTGTTCGCAGAGCGACAAAAATACATCTTTTGTGAAAAAAGTTAATTAAGTTTGGGCCAGATGTCTGGCTAAAAAAATGTTAAATTAGACCTCAAGATTTCGGCGTCGAAGATGAGAGAATCCAGAATCCATGAAATGGAAAATTATAATCAGACGAGAGAAAAAGAAAAAGTAGAAGAAAAACGCCACAGCAGGGCTGTAACAAAATTTTAAAAGGTTAATACACAAGTCTATTAGAATTTCAACACGTGGGGAGCATGGCGTCCCAAGAAGGAACTTACCGTTTTTCCGTTAATAAATGACTTTTCCCGTGTGCACCGATAAATCCAAATTAGGTGAAAATCACACTAGAGCATCGTCCAATATTGAAATCCTGAAACATCAATTCGACTTAAAACACGAACCTAAAATGATGACCACATATTGGTCTGGTAGAAACAAATCTTACCGAAGAAATTAAGGATCCCTCCTTCTGAACACCTCGTCCTGGGTGTTTAAGGCAGCGATTATGGCATCGTTTGGCCTAAAAATATCCGTGATTATACCGGATTTTTAAAATTAAATTGGCGAGATAAATGCCTCGATGACGAAATCAGGTCGTAAAGTGAAACGTCAAAAAATGACAGTTGCCGAACTGAACCATAGACAATAAAAGACAGTATAAAAATCGTTCCGAAATCGACTAAAATATGAAAAGCATGTAACAGTTTAAAAAACACGTTACAATAAATGTGAAAGTTACGCCAGAACGGCTGGACGGATCTGGATGAAATTTGGCACAGAGATAGATTATAGTTTGGAATAGCACATAGGCTACTTTTCATCTCGGTAGGACGATCCCGTGGGTCAAATGTCGAACTTCACGCGGGCGAAGCCGCTGGCATAAGCTAGTATATTATAAAGCTGAAGAGTTTGTTTGGTTGAACGCGCTAATCTCAGGAACTACTGGTTCGAATTTAAAAATTATTTTAGTGTTGGATAGCCCATTTATTGAGGAAGGCTATAGGCTATATAACATCACGCTGCGACCAACAGGAGCAGAGCATCAATAAAAAATGTTACGCAGACGAAGTTGCGCGGGTCGCTAGTTATTTTATATGATTTGGATAGTGTCTAAAATCAGAGGTAAGACTGTATATTATTTCTGCTACTAATGCTGTTGTTGGAAGGGAATAGATATAATTAAAGGTCTCCTACGAAGTTGTCCTAGGTCAGGGATGGCGAACCAATGGCACGCGACACAATATTTTAGGCACGCCGCCAATTTTAACTATATTTTAATCTACCTATGGCCCGAGAGTCATTGTTTTCAGATATGATTAACATTATAAGACTCGCTTAGAAACCATTTGCCAGATGACTCCAGCATGCATTCTACTAAAAGTAACCTCTTACAACCATAATTTAAGTTATTTGTCATCTAATCTGCCACACAGAAGTCGCACTAATGTTACTTTAATTTGAGTTACACATATAATTAAAACATGTTTTACTATACAGTGCAAATTGTATTTTTTGGTAGTAAATAAAGAGTTTCGAGTCATTAATTTCCCAATAATCACTAAGTCAAAAGTATTTGTCGGCACATCTATGGCCTCATTAAACATTTCTTTAGAAAAACTGGCACTTTGAGCCATAAAGGTTCGCCACCCCTGTCCTATGGAAATTCCTAAGGAGAAAAATTACATTAAAAAAACCTTACCTAGGATTCTTAAATTTCTGATTTGGAATAATCCTCAAACAAGTCGTAAAAAAAAATGGTATAAGTGTTCTGTATCTATCTCTAACGTCTGCCATAAGGATGCAGTAAGTAACAATGTTTATCTTCTAGAGAGCGCCCGGTAACAGAGGCTGGCACTTGGAGAGAAGTCACAGCAGAATGCAGGATAGACCTTGTGCCATTCACTATGGCATTCTTCATGCATACTCCTGTAAGTATCATTTATAAATTTTTAGCCTACTATTTTCTTTATTCATCACTTAATCTCATTTAGTACATTTTTAAATATTTCTTAAAAAAATACTATTTAAAATATAAAATATATTGGTCCGCCGGTATCGGGAGCAGGGTCCAAGCTACCGGTGGTTAGGGCTCCAGAGACAGGAACCTCCTCACAATGCGAGCCGTATCGAGGAGTACTGCCTTCTGAATCAGGCCCTCAATCCAACCGCCTAAGGAGAGCTTCGAAAGATGTTCGTCTTCTTCTTTATCGTGTGGTTAGTGGCTAACCTGGTGTCAGAGTTTTTATGCCGTCCATGGGCCTCTGACTTGGCTTTACACGCCGTCGAGAAATATCTCTCAGGCATGCTGGTTTCCTCTCGATGTTTTCCTTCCCCGAAGCAAGTGATAATTATTCAATACGAACATGATTCCGAAAAATCAGAGGTGCGTGTCCTGGGTTCGAAGTCGAGACCTATGACTTGGCAGTTCAACGGTCACACCACTAGGCTATCACTGCTTCTCTTCTGATTTTTGATGATTGTCGATAGCATACTATATTAAATTAGCAATATTTGTAATCAAGTTCTCGAAAACTATGGCTGTAACGATTTCGATGAATGTTCTGGATATGTGCCCGGTTGATGGCAATAGGCCCGCCCCCTATTACATAGGACTTGACCATAACTGGCGGAAAGTGGCTGTACTATCAGATTTGCAGTCGTTCCTCACTGATTGGCCAGAGAAGGCAACATACCAGGAGAGTTGGAAATGAATCGGGGCGGCCTTTGCCCAGCACTGGGACAGAACAGGCTAATTAAAAAAAACTATCAGGTATACCTCTGCCTAACCCTTCGGGATTTACAGGCGTGATGTTATGATATGTTAATAAAACATTAATATATACAAAGTGTTGCTTTGCATCCTCGTCAAATTCAAGGAGGTAACTATGCTAATGATTCTCGACCCGAATCAATAATAAAATGGGGTAGGTAATTTTTTATATTAATTATCTTAATATCGGAAATCGATAAGTGTACACCACCCGTATTAAAACGCGGCCCGTCTAGTACTAGCCCTATAACCGCGCTTTCACACACACAAACAAACGCAGAAGTTTATTCGATAAACGGGTGATTCTCCTCTTTAAAAAAGGTCTTCATTCTGAAATAGTGTCAAATTAAAAGAACAAAAAAAAAGCGGCGTTTATTATTATTGACCAGGTACCGTAATTTATATTGATTATTTACGTCTTCTATGACAACCTCCTGAATTTTGACGAGGATGCAAAACTACACCTGGTATACAACATGTAACATAATTAACGCACAACCTCTTATGCGGTAATTGTACTGATAATTATGAACAACTTTTACTAAGGGTCCAAACCTAAAATCGCGAAAAAAGAAACATTTATGTTCGCATAATTCGTCAAAATGTATGGAACAGCTGATTTTTTTAGCGATTTCAGGTTTGGTCCCTAAAAGTTGTGTATAATGATCAGTACAATGACCCCTTAAGAGTGTGTGCGTTAATTATGTTACATGTTGTATATTTATGTTAATGTTTTATTTTATTATTGGTGTGTGCTAGCTGACATGTCACAATTATTTAATGCAATTGATTCTTTGTTTATATATTTTACACGCTATTGTATAGAATCTGGTTCTTCTAACCTAACAGACAGATGTGTTGCTGGGGAGTCTGTTCCGCCACTTCTTCTTCCCAGCTAAAACACTAGGAAGTGGCGAAGGGCGGGCGTTTTGGGGGACTGTCTCTTGTAAACTCGACGTTCGAAAAGTGCTGATTATCAACTTAATTTGAATAAATTACTTTGATTTTGTTATTTCTTCAGTAACTTTTGACATTCAAAAAGCGCTGATATTCAGTCTTCTGTATGTTTATTTAAGAAAGTTTTTCTTTTGCTTTGTAGTCTTATTTACCTTTTTCTTTTATTTACAGGACCGCAAGTTCGGACCGCCATCATACCGCGGTCTTCGCGTGGTCCCTGTGAAGAGCTCACACGAGCTGGAGCTCTCCAAGTCAGTGCTGCACAGTTTGAAGGTCCCCAGTGATGCTGTAGAGGTGAGCTTCCGAATGGTATTGTATTACCGAGTAATTGATCTGAGGAGGTCACATAGGCAGTCGATCCATGTATAAAATACTGGTATTCAGCTGCATTCGGTTAAACTGGAAGCCGACCCCAACTTAGTTGTGAAAAAGCTAGCCAGAGACTATACTTTTTTCGCAAAACACGTTCCTACGAGTTTCCTCCGTGCCTCGAAAAGCACGTTAAGCCGTTGGTTCCAGCTGTCATTTGTAGATCTTTGACAGTCGTTACAGGTAGTCAGTGGCCCGGCAGTGTAACAACCAGTCCTACCAAGGGGAATCGTAAAACACAGTGCTAACTGGATTGTGGAGGTCAGATAGGCAGTCGCTCCACGTATAAAATACTGGTATTCAGCTGCATCCGGTTAGACTGGAAGCCGACCTCAACATAGTTGGGAAAAGGCTAGGCAGAGGATGAGCTGTCGCTAAACACGTGTCGCTTTAACATATTCAACGTTGCCAAGCGTGACCGTCGCATGGAAACGTGATCTATGTCCTAAAAATAATTATATAAGATGTAGTTTTGCATCCTCGTCAAAATTCAGGAGGTTGTCATAAAAGACGTAAATAATCAATATAAATTACGGTACCTGGTCAATAATAATAAACGTTGCTTGTTTTAGTTGTTTAAATTTGACACTATTTCAGAACGAAGCTCTTCTCAAAAGTGGAGAATCACCCGTTTATCGAATAAACGTCTGCGTTTGTTTGTGTGTGTGAAAGCGCGGTTATAGGGCTAGTATTAGACGGGCCGCGTTTTAATGCGGGGGTTGTACACTTACCGATTTGCGAAAAAAGAAAAAAAAAACCTACCCATTTTATTATTGATTTAGGTCGAGAATCATTAGCATAGTTACCTCCTTGAATTTGACGAGGATGCAAAGCAAAAGCCTGTATAATGCTTGTTTCAGGTACTCAGGAGTTACGCGGCAGGCTACCGCTCCCGACGAACGACGCTCGCTCGCTTGGCCAACAGATATACCAACGCTTTATTTATGGAGCCTCATGTAAGTTAAAAGTAAAACATAGGCTAGCTGTGTATGAACGTGGATGAGGCAAAAGGAGTATGTAAGGATCGTATGTGGCGTTCTGTGATTTCTGCCTACCCCCATGGGCAAAAGGCGCGAGTTTATGTATGTATATTTTACTAGCTACATTTTGATAGCCTTGTAATGTGATTGTTGGACTGCCAAGTAATAGGTCTCGAGCTCGAACCCAAGACACGCACCTCTGATTTTTCGGAATCATGTGCGTATTGTATAGTTATCACTTGCTTCGGTGAAGGAAAACATCGTGAGGAAACCAGCATGCCTGAGAGATATTTCTCGACGGCATGTAAAGCCAAGTCAGAGGCCCATGGGCGGCATAAAAACTCTGACACCAGGTTAGGTAATAACCACACGATAAAGAAGAACTAGTTACAAACGATTAAAAAAAAACAGTATGCGTTTAACGCTGAAGGCAGCAGTGAGCTTAGTGGTGTGGCCGTCGAACTGCCGAGTCTCCTAAGTCTCGACATCGAAACCAAGACCGCTGATTTTTCGGATTCATGTGCGTATTGTAAAACCAGTCTTGGGCTAGTGGTCGCAAGCGTGAATGCTGACCATGAGGTCCTGGGCTCGATTCCCTTGTCGGACAAAATGTTATTGGGTTTTTCAATCAGGAATTTCTGAGTAGCAGCCACGGAGTCT
This sequence comes from Standfussiana lucernea, assembly GCA_964057025.1. NCBI lineage: Eukaryota > Metazoa > Arthropoda > Insecta > Lepidoptera > Noctuidae > Standfussiana > Standfussiana lucernea. The sequence continues at coordinate 2,736,495 of OZ059811.1, forward strand.
GGATTGGTGCCCGCAGTGTTGATGGCAATAGGCACGCTCCCCATTACAGGGGACATAAACATGAGTATGGAAATGTGGTGCTTGTTAGGGATTACTAGATGTGATGTCCTGTAAAGTAAATGTTCTTTTGCAGGCCGAAGGCGGCTTTGTTATGAAATGCGCGGATCTGCTTGAAGTATCTTGGAAATTGGAGAACAAATGGTCACCGGTGGCGCCCTTCCACCATAAGATGAAGTTTGATTTGGAGTTTATGGGTGAGTTCACTTCTGACATAACACCATGGCTTTTATCCCCATCGGTTTAGGCCGAGGTTCACTAATTCCATTCTCTCATATTGGCGGGAAATATAAAAATACCGTCATGTCGTGGCGCAGTTACCGAAATCTGAAACATAAGTAAATTTTGCCTAGTAGGCATGAACTCGGTTTTCCAGAAAAAAATATATTATATCCGATAAAATAACCCAATCTTCTCGACTAGATGACTCAATTTTTTCCGACCACTAATTTGCCCCATGAGTCCATTAAGTCTGCTCGTATTGCTACATCGTTCTCACATAATGTACCATCTCAACAACAATGATGTATCCAAGATTTTTGTAAAAACATTATGATTTAAAAGAGTGTCCATGGAGTTTCTTGCCCATTCTTCTCCATAGAGATCTACGCTTTGAAATGGGCAACTGCAGTACTTTCACAGTTATTATGTCTTGTGACTGGGACTGTAGCTTCATTTTTTATTGCTGTCTTTGTTTCGACAATTCAAAAGTGCCTGTAATTGGCCCACTTGAAATAAATGCTTTGATTTTGATTTATCGTTTATATGTGACAAATCAAAGGAATTCTGCTTTTTTCTCAATTTACCGTGGCATGCGCCATTTTGTTTACAACTTGTAAACTAAAAAAATATTTTTTGTACTTTTTAAATGCTAAAACCAGCTAATAATAAAAAGCTAAATGCTATTATTAATCTTTACTGATTTTGTAACTATTATGTTTATTTCAATAACTCCATATCTTTTCAGAGGAATCCTACATAAAAATAATAACGCAAGCTCACAAGGAGCTCTTAGACCCTGCCTTACAGACAGACGAACGTACCTTACTCCTAGCTAAAATCATAACCACCTGCCTCGAAGCAAGGGGTCCCATAGACCCCGAATCAGACTTAGAGTCCAAAACGACTGAAAGAGACAACGACATTGATAGAAGAGACAGTGAGAATGAGAAGAGAGATAGTGAAGTTATGGCGCCACCTAAAAGTCTTCCTAAGAAAGGCAAACAGAAGAATAAAGGTAGTTCACCTAATACTGCTGAAAAGAGGAAAATAGATGATGAGAATGGTGATTCTGGAGCTAAAAAGATGAAAAATGATGCTTCTGAAGCTAAAAAAAGTACTTCAGTTAATAATAATCCTAGGAAGAGTAAATTTAATGATGTTGTCAGTGAGGGTGGTAAAAAAAGGAAGATGAGTGAACCTAATAAAGTTGTCAGCAGCAAAATTGTAAAAGAAACTGGTAATATTGAAGATGGTAACACAGAATCTAAGGAAATTCATAAAGAAGACAAAATAAACAACACCGAGGCTATAGGAACTGAGAAAAATGCTAAGAATCTTAAAGAAAATGAAGATAATACTGCCGATAAACCGAAAAATATGAAAGAGTCGGCCAATAAAGATAAAAATACTAACATTAAAACTAAAAGTAAAGTTTCTAAAGAAACAGGCGATACGGCATCTAAAGAAACTAATCCTAAACCTAAAAATAAAGTTTTAAAAGAACCAGCAATAATAGAAAGTAACACCAAACCCAAAACTAAAATTGTCAAAGACACAGTTCAAAATCAAGAAAAGAGCGACAATGATAAACTAAATGACAAGTATACTGAAGATACAGTACAAAATAAAGAAAGCGCAACAAAAAAGGCAGTTAAAGAACCTTTTAACACAGAGAAAGTTAAAAATAATGTGAATAAAGCTAAAAATACAATAACGAAAGAGACTGGTAATAATGAAGAAAATAATCAGAATCAAAATAATGTTCAAAATAAAAATAAAGTAAAAAACGTTGCCAATGTAAAAAGTACGGAGACTATAGATGTTAATAATGATGCTGGACGTCCTATAAGCAAGACAGGAAAAAACATAAATAATGAGAAAAAAAATCCAACGAATGTTGATAAAATTGATCCAAAACCTAAAAATACTGACGCCAAGAAAGTAAAGAATGTAGCCAACGCAAAAAATAATGATCAAACAACTAAAAAAGGCGCTGAAAAAAACATCAATGTTGCCAGCGCTAAAAACGATGGTCTTAGCAAAAAAGTTAATGAAAAGAATGACAAAAATAAAGAAAAGTTACCAGAGGTAGCCAACAGATGTGCACAGAAAAATGTTAAGGAAAAAACAGTTCAAAATAATGTTAAAAACGATGCCCAATCCGTTAAAAAAGTTACAGAGAAAAATGCTACAAATGTGAGAAATAAACACAAAGTATCTCAAATAAATACTAAAGTTTCAGATAAAATCGTCAAAGACAAACTTGCGCCCATACAAAATAAACCGGAAAAGATATTAAGCAGCAATTTAAATACTAAAAATAAAAATGTAACAAAAAAACCTATTATTACCAAAATAGCATCCCACAGAAATTCACTAAAACCACAAAATCCTCCAAAAGTTTTCAAGGCTGGTAACACCAAAACTCACACCACTGGCAACACTGAAACAGAAAATGGCGGCAAAGGGTCTAAAATACCGCAGAAAACGTCAACTATCAGTGAAGGATCATCAAAAAAGAATGTTTTAAGGATTAGTCCTAGTAAGTATTAAAAATTATTATCTGCTCTCTAAAGATAAAGATAAATATCTTCTCTTTTTATATGTATAACACTAATGTATATACTATTTAGGGTGGCGCCGACAATACGACAATAAAAGAAGTCGGTTAATAAAACACTGGTAATACTAGTTCATAGAAATAATTATAAACTATCAAAGAAATCCTAACATCGAAATTAAAATATATATTTTTTCAAACTGTTAAAATAATAGAACACCCTTTGTAATGATTGGTTTACTAATATTATGTATAATTTGCACTGATTTCACGTCTAGAAATTAAAGAACAATGGCAGTATTTGGTCTGGACTTTTTTTTGGCGTCCATAGATTTCATATATATGAATCAAATTTAATTAATTTTCTATGATTTTTCAGTTATTCACTCCTTCTCGTTAAGGCCGGAGTTATTTTATGTTTTTAAAAGCTTATCAAATGATTTTCGAATTAGGTACATTCGAAATGTTACCATTAGAATAGTGATGTGAGTACAAATAGTATGAGTGCAATTTATCTGTATCAATAATTAATCGAATGATCGATATAATATATGGACCGATCGATCGACCCATGTAGAGTTGGTTTTGTTTGTAACATAATTATTGAAATCCTCTATTCTTTCGTCTTTAATCAACTGATATCTTTGAAGAAATACTTCTACTTTTAATTCCAATTAATAATGGCTAAAACTATCACAGGATCGTTTCAGTGTTGTATCGATTCTTAAGAAAACGGAATCGAAACGTGCAGCACTACTTTTGTCTTTGACAGTGACAATACATGTTGTCTGTGGTTGTCTGTCTTGACAACAGACAAGTCAAGTCAAGACGTTACAGAATCCTTCCACGTTTTTCATCTCGGTTGTGTTTTGTGTTTATATTTGGCCTTCTATTTATTTTTACCCGACCTGGACTGTTTGTGGACTGATTGATACTGCCTGTGTGACTAGTGCGTGCCCTTAGGACTCCGATATTGCTTTTGCGTGACCTTAAGCTAATCTTACTGTGCTCCGATTGTGCTCAGTGAATTGGATTTTTGTTGTAAACCCGGAACTGTAGGCTACTTTAGGCTGCTGCGCACACACTATGACCTTAGTGTGGTATCTAGGATGGGCCAAACATCAAGAACATATCTCAGCACCAGCAGGTTTTCTTGATGAGATAATAATACGAGATGAGGATGAGCAATAAAATAAATATGTTTAACAAAATGTGTTTTTTATTTGTCCTAACATTAGGTGTTATAAGTATTCTAACCGTCCGTTTTAGTGTCTACGGGGCAAGTGCATTTTTTTAAATTACGCGCCCAGCTTTCTTAAACGTACAATTGAGTACTACTCTTCACCGCGGGTTAGAATTTATTTGCGTTTTTCTCATTTTATCCGTAAATACTATTATCCTCACTTAAACCACACCACCTTATCCATTTCTTTATGATTTAATTTCAATCTGCGATGTTTTATAGATAATTGTTGTTTGGCGTTCATTCATAACCTAAAAATTCAAACACCGAAATCTTTTTTTTCCGGCTTTCCCAAATGAAAATAGTCTCATTTATAGATTCTGGAGCTAACGCCAAATCTTTTAATATATTTTTCATTACGGGACGCTTCAATTTGATCCCAGACAATTCTTAGTATGGAGACCTGCCATTGTTCTTTAAGAAACGAATGTGCCAAAGGTTTTTGGGAACATGTGTTTAGTATTTATACCGCGCCATCCTGTATATAATACTATATATAAGTTCCTAAATGTATAACATGACACCTGTAATCCTGGAAAGATTAGGCAGAGTTGTACTTTATAGTACACCCACATTCCGCTAGTTATGTTTCAAGTCCCATGTAATAAGGTTCGGGTGACCATTGGACTGCCAAGTCATAGGTCTCGAGTTTGAACCCAAGACACGCACCTCTGATTTTAATCGGAATCATGTGCGTATTGTATAATTATCAGTTGCTTCGGTGAAGGAAAAGAGATATTCCTGAGAGATATGTCTCGACGGCGTGTAAAGCCAAGTCAGAGGCCCATAAGCGGCATAGCAACTCTGACATCAGGTTAGGCACTAACCACACGGTAAAGAAGGGACGAGAAGAAAGACAACACCTCCCCTCCTCATCTCGCAGGCCTGCTGGTAGAAATTTCTTTCGAAATAAGTTGTGTCATTGCTGTGTGATGTATCCTTGTGTCGCGAAAGTTTGTATGTATGGATGTTGTTAGTCTTTCACGCAGAAACTACTGAACGGATTTGAATGAAATTTGGTACAAAGACAGTTTATAACCTGGATTAACATATAGGATACTTTTTGTCCCTGTAGTACGATCCCGTGGGACAGTAACCGAACTCCACGCGGGCAAAGCCGCTGGCATAAGCTAGTGATAAAATAAATAAACACCGAGAGGAGTGGAAGGAATAGGGGGGGGGGGGCTTTGCTCAGAAGTGGGATAATTGAGGCTAACAAAAAAAAAGGGACGAGCCTAATTGTAATCAACACTAACATAGACTTCGTGTCCGGTATTGATAAATACGTGATGGCAAAACCTAGTAACATTTTCTCTGACTCGAGAATCGACCCAGGTCCTCGTGTTCAGCAGTCGCGTTCGCTACCACTAGAACAAGGAAGTACAATATAAGACATAAGGTGCATTGCCGTCCTAGAGACAAAGTTGAAATTAGTCTACGGGCAGAATTTATACGTCATTCATTATACATATATTTTCTATTCAAAACCGACCAAACTGTCGTATTTATTCTTCAGATCTAAAATTAAAATTCGAGCTTTTAATCGTCAGATCTGAGGATATGCCTTGGTCTATCTTATTTTTAATTGTTTGATCATTTTCAGGGATAATGCCGTCGAAATTTAAGACACAACCCCAACAGACGTTAAAACAGAAAATGATGAAATATACTAATATACCAAGTAAGTAGTACACCCATTGTTTTACGTTTATTAGGGGGGCCATTTTGGAAAATTTTCGACCCCCCTCCCCCTTGGTGAGATGTCGTGAGATTTGACTGGACCCCTTCACCCCCTAATCTCACGTGAGATTTATCAAGATGTGTATTTTAGTGTAAATACGTAAATCTGTGCTTTATTGCGTTGTATTATTAAAAAACATTATTTGCTTAACTATTTTCATTGAATATTTATTATTAAATATTATCGTGTTGGCTTTAGCCATATTTTAGTTGAGAAACATGTTTACTCAAACTTTGTTTCTTGCGGGAGAAAAAAAATTACGTGATATTTGCCGAGACCCGTCATTCGTTCGCAGAGTCTCCGTCGTGAGATTGGGTGAGATTCGGCTCGACGCCCTCACGACCCCTCAAACGCCTCGCGCTATTAATGGACCCCCCCTTACTTAAAAAAAATACGGCGCATAACTACATAACATCCAACTATTTAGAAGGTACTCTTTCAAAACTGGTTTAAAATGAAAACGAATTATTTTATTTTCTCAGGGTTGCTGAAAAAACCGGCCCCAAAGACGACTTAGGACGAAGCTGCATTAGCAGCATTGACTCAGCATTGGAGTGGCGGCCCAGCTCAAGTGGACAGTTGCGAAGGTTGAGCTCAAGACATACTTGACGGTTACGCCATGGGTTTTGATTTTTTCATACACGCTATCATCTTCGTGACAGCCTTCTTTGATTTTATTTTGACCAATGAAACTGAACGCGATTAGCATTTCTAAACGGCGTTCAAGAGCTGTCAGTGTCATCATTGTTATGGAAAATTGGTCTTCTTTATCGTGTGGTTAGTGCCTAACCTGATATCAGTTTTTATGCCGCCCATGGGCCTCATGGAAAAGTTGTATCGTCAGTTCTTGAACGCCGTTTAAATATGCTGATCATATTCAGTTTTATTGGTGGAATCAGCCCTTAGAGGATAGTATTAATAAAATGTGTGCCTTTATTAGAAATGAATTATGTTATTAATTGAAATCAATATTAAATAAAATACGTGTTTTATACTAAAAAATGTCTTTTATTTTATTAAAATCAATGGCAGAAATGGATAGCCCACAAATTCATGAAAAACAATTAAAAAACGATTTCGTTATCACTACACTGATAAAAGTTATTCTTAAAATAATTTAATGTCAAACTTATAGCTATACAAATTAAAATGATTAAAATGAAGAACCACACAAAAATGTCTTCTCAATAGAAATGAATAGCTTGTAAATTAATATTGTGCTAAAAACGGATAGTTCTTGTGAGTATCACCCATTCTGAAAAGAAACAAAAGAAAATAATTAATAAATAGTTAAATTACATTCTGAATAATATAATATCAAGCCTGTAATCTCCGAGAGGTTAGGCAGAGGTGCCCTAATAATATACAATACGATAGGGGACCTCTGCCTAACCTCGTTGTATTTTGTTTATACAAGGTGTAGTTTTGCATCCTCGTCAAACTCAAGGAGGTAACTATGCTAATGATTCTCGACCCGAATCAATACTAAAATGGGTAGGTAATTTTTTTTATATTTTTTCCTTAATATCGGAAATCGATAAGTGTACACCACCCGTATTAAAACGCGGCCCGTCTAATACTAGCCCTATAACCGCACTATCACACACACAAACAAACGCAGACGTTTATTCGATAAACGGGTGATTCTCGTCTTTTGAGAAGGGCTTAATTCTGAAAAAGTGTCAAATTAACGCAACTAAAAAAACAGCGTTTATTATTATTGACCAGGTACCGTAATTTATATTGATTATTTACGTCTTCTATGACAACCTCCTGAATTTTGACGAGGATGCAAAACTACACGCGTATTTTGCGTACGGAAGGGTACCCTATAGATAAGTACACGTAAATTTTAGTTATTAAAGCCCCATGTAATGTATTATAGAACCCGTGATCGCCAAATCTACGTCAGAACGACAGACACACGAATAACGTAAGTTTAAATACAAATTAACATACTTAAATGTTGTCTGTCGGCTGGTTTGCACCACACAAAGTGTCTGGCAGTGGAAGAGGTGAATCATTTAAGAAATAAAAAAACAAATGACAATCGCAACAAAAGATTAAACAGGTGAAACACAACACTCCTTTCGGGCTTCGCTGCATTCGGGTAAAAGGCAAATTAGACTTCTGCAAATATCTAGCTTCTTGTGAGAAATTACGAAATGATAACGCTATTAGGTCTACCTAGCTAGGAAAGCAGAACTTCACCCACCAGATTGTGATTGACATGTTGGTACAAACTTATATGTATAACTTTGTGTATGCCTCATGTACTACAATCTCCATTTTTTTATGAAATAAATTTATTTATTTAATGATGGACCCATCTGGAGAGGTGGGCAAAGATCGTCCACTCACTGGACGCCTGAGTGAGGACATTGCCGTCGAGGTCGACTGCGGCAAAGGTGGTGTGACAACCTGTTCGCGGGGCAAACGTGGCCAGAAATTGGACAAAGAGAGGTTTGGAAGGAAAAAGGGAAGACCTTTGCCTAGCCGTGGCACACGGAATAAGCTACAAAAAAAAACCCTGGATATATAAATAAGATGTTCCGCCTTGGAGTTTGCCAAAGGGCAATGGAATTTGGCGTTCTGGGTGTCAAAAGACAAGACAGAAAAAAACGGGCACAGCGGACGTTGGTAAGAAGGCTGCTATGCTAGGCTTAAATGGGATTGGGCGGGTCACGTCAGCCGCATGCATTATGACCGCTGGACAAGTCTCCACACAATGGTTACCGGAAGAGGGACAGCGTTGCTAGGCCGGCCCAGAAAGAGGTGGCGAAACGATCTGGACGCGTACCGCGAGGGCTGTTTCGAGGAGACACGGGAAAAGAGCAAATGGAAGGAATTGGCATTGAAGACAATGACATTAAAAGCTAATACAAAAAAATATATATATATCTATAAATAAGTTTTTTTTTCTTACCCCTTAAAAACAAAAGTCCGTCTGTTCTTATTGAGCGCGTTCAGAGCGTCAATTTGCGACGTGTCCAGGGTGAAGGTGAGCGCTTGCAGGTTGTCCCACATGTGGGCTGCTGAGGAAGCCTTCACGACCACGTTGTGCCCACTCTCGATCTGATACCTGTTTAAAAGTAGATCAATAAAATATATATGCATAAAGACAAACAGAATATTCTTTATGATACACTAGGCGACCCGCCCCGGCTTCGCACGGGTGCAATGTAGATACTAATGTTTTCTCTACTATAATATGCATGTATTATACATATAATAAACCTTCCTCTTGAATCACTCTATGTATTAAAAAAACCGCATCAAAATCCGTTGCGTAGTTTTAAAGATCTAGGCATACATAGGGACAGACAGCGGGAAGCGACTTTGTTTTATACTATGTGGTGATAGTGATACATCATACTTACTGGTTTTACTTAGGCGGGGACAGTGATGGAGAGGGAGAGGAAGACCCAGGAAACGATTGATGGATTGTGTGAGGAATGATATGAAAGAAAAAGGAATAAATGACTGCGTGATGGTTGACAGGGGAGAATGGAAGAAAATAAAAACTTTTTTGCAAAAAAATAACCGACTTCCAAAAAAAAAACACAAAAAAAGTGGAAATTAACTTTATTTTCGGAAAGTCGGTGACTACTGTTTGTTTCATTTACTTTTTAACCGACTTCAAAAAAAGGAGGAGGTTCTCAATTCGGTTGTAGGTATGTTTTTTTTGTTTTTTTTTTGTGTTTGTTACCTCATATCTCCGTCATTTATGAACCGATTTGAAAAATTCTTCTTTTATCTGAATGGATCTACTTCCCGATTGGTCCCATAGAAATTTCATCAAAATCGGTTCAGCAGTTTGGTTTTGAAATCAAAATAGCTGGAAAAAATGTCATCCAAGTAAAAGAAATTGCGAAATTGATACTTGACAAGGATTTGTGTGTGATACGATAACTAAAAAGGGTAAAATAAAAACTTTTTTGCAAAAAAAAACCGACTTCCAAAAAAAACACTAAAAAAAGTGGAAAATAACTTTACTTTCGGAAGTCGGTCATAATTATTTCTTCCAGCTATTTTAATTTAAAAACCAAACGAATGAACCGATTTTGATCTGAATCTATGGGACCAATCGAGAAGTAAATCCTTTCAGATAAAAGAAGGATTTTTCAAATCGGTTCATAAATGACGAAGATATGAGGTAACAAACACAAAAAAATACAACCGAATTGAGAACCTCCTCCTTTTTTTGAAGTCCGTTAAAAACGTGTTGCGCCGACTCCAAGTAACATGGGACAAGGGCAGGAATATGGTGATGACGTATGGGGGGACAGTGGGCGGTATTCTAGCTAAAAGAGATCATTTTAAGAAAACCATTGGATTTGGATGTAAGTAAGTATTTCAGGGAGACAAAGCAATACTGTCACACATCAATATTGTCTAATGTAATTAGCAATATCGTGAAACAGTTGTGCTTCAAATTTGGTGTACAATGATGTATTTTTTTTTTCTTAGCCTATATTGTTCCACTTTTGGGCAAAGGCCTTCCCCAGAGCCTTCAGCCTTCCACTTGCACTCTTCTCTCCGTTTAGTTTTCTCCGGCCAATCTCTCGCAAACGCCTCCCAAGTCGTCACGCCAGCGTTTTCTAGGCCTCCCTCGGCGACGACGCCCGTCTTCTGGCACCCACTGCGTGACGACTTTGGCCCATTGGTCGAAGTATATTCTATTTTATTCTATTCTCAATGTCTTTGAACAGACTCTAGAACGAGATTGACCGAACCAAGAAAAACCTACTCCGAAGGAAATTTATAAGTAGATAATTTTGCCCTGGAGTGTAAATGTGGTGTTGTGCTACCAACAATTTAATCAAATCACTTGGGATATTATTTTCTTTCAGTGTCAGTCTGTGAGTTTATTTTGCTATTTACATAATTAGCTTCAACTTGTTGACCTTACTGACCAATACTTTGACTATTCAAAAGTGCCTGTAAGTGGTTTAATCGAATTAATTTGAGTTTAATATTCATAGTTACCTGATTAGCAGCTGTGCAGGAGTGACACCCAGTCCAGAAGCCATAACTTTGACCAGGGCATCGTCGATCACGGGTGTTGTGGAGTTCTTGTATTCGGCAGGCGTTCCCTGGGAACAGGAACATATTTTTCAATACACTTCCTCGAAAACTGGCTCTTATCGCACTACGATTAGGTTCAACATGCTATGGATTTCCCCCTCGTGGTTGTCTTCTTATATCCCCTCACTATAGTGCGGAAATAAACATTCCACACGTGATGAGGCGGCTCGCCCGCACACGAATTTTTATTTTGCATTTTTTTTTTCTATTCCTTTGAATCAATTTGGACTTTGATCAAATTTGGACTAAAACCAAAAACTAAAAGTGTATTGAAAAACGTCGTTTGATGCATGTGGGCATTTGTTACTGCAGTTCTCGGCTCCATAACACCCTCGCCTGCGGCTCGTGTGTGTATTTCGCCTCGGCCGCACTAACAAACTTTCCCCACATATCAAAATGTACTATATTGTTTTTGGTCCTGGGTTTTCGATTCCGGGGTCGGACAAAATGTTATTGGGTTTTTCCATCAGAAATTCCTCAGTAGTAGCCACGGAGTCTGGATTTGTGCCCGATTTATGGCAATAGGTGAGCCTGGTGGGCCCTATTACATGGGACTTAAAAACATAACTGGCGAAATGTGGTTGTGCTATTAGGTACCTCTGCTTAACCCTTCATTCCTTCCTGGTATAACAGGCGTGAAGTTATGTTCGTTTTCTCCTCGTTTAATTAAGATTTTTTTTCTATTGTAGATTATAATATCTATCCCACATGACACCAAATTATGGTAATATTTAACCTTTTGAACGCCAGAGCATAAACACGCGCGCGCCCTCCACGCCAAGCCACAATTTCACCGCATCCAAATTATTCCGTCCGTGGCGTCGTGAGCACGTTTTGATTTGACGTCCATAAGCGTCCGTGGCGGTCAAAAGGTTAAAAAAAAAACAAAAAAGGTGGCAAAGGTGCAGCGGCAGTACAAAATGTAGTACAGCGCCATCTATGACACAAATGGAGAACTAGCACCAACATTCTAAATCACGCAGTTGAAGTTATCCGCGACCTAAGACTATATAGGAAAAGCCTACGACATCTGACGGGCAGTAGACCAGCAGACAACACCCGTCTGGTGGAAATGAAGAACTTTACACCATGTTCTTCATAACCTTGCAAAGGCCTCTCCCCCCATTTCTTCCACTTCTCGCGATGGTGAGCTTCTTCATGAGGAAGCTATCCAACATATAAATTAAATCTCCAAATGTTAAAGTACTTACTTTAGAGCCAAGCACACCAAAACAGCTGAGTGTAATATGGCGTTCGGCGCAGTAGGCGTGCAAGCGTTGTTGTGATAAGTACGGATGACATTCCACCTGTAAGCAGGGTTGTAAAGAGATTAGGATTGATGGAAAGTTTTTATTTCGGACTTCCTTACGACAAAAATTTTTTTTTCGATTTTTTTTTCTGAAACTCGGAAATGGCTCGGAATCAGTTAAGTACATTAATTTAATAACAATGTTATTTATTAATCAGTACAGTAAACTAATTGAATTCACTATTTTTCCTTTTTAACTGACTTCGACAACAAGGTGAACGTTCTCAAAAAGCCAGTAGATACGTTTTCTATTGTTATTAATTCAGGTAAAGAAGCTGGTATGAAAATTAAATTAGCTTCCGCATTTATTTACGGCGTTCAAACGAAGATAAGGAGATTGATTACCTTTATGTTTTAAACAATAAAAATCGTGCACTTTTTTTTTTAAACAGAAACAGTAAATAAATTCGATAGTTGTTTTACTTTATTAATTTTAGTTGTACTTAAGTAATGTTCCTACATTCGGAACAAATATTCCGAAAAAAAAATTGTCGTAAGGAAGTCTCCACTTTTCGTTTCTGTTCCTTGAGCTTTAGGCACAGTAGCTCTACCTATTCACTGGTTATTATTTAGCCACGAGCTCCTTTCCAAGCTGTTTAAACATTACCTGGTTGATAACTGGCTTCAGCTTCCCCTTATCAAGAATCCTCTGTATTTGCTGTGAGTTGAAGTTGCTGACTCCAATGCTCTTGGCGAGACCCTTGGAGACCAGGCCTTCCATGCCGAACCAGGCGTTCAAGTAGTCATATTGGGAATATTGTAGCACTGTCGCGATTTTCGGTATCGGATCGGAGCCCTCCTGTAAGAGAAATCAAGAGAGATTTTATTAAAACGTGGCTGTACGAGCATAATCAGTATTTAATAAGTACAAAAATAACCTTAACGAAGCCCAAGGGTATTTGCTCTTCACGAAATTGCGTTATTTTATTTTATATTTCTCGACCATACCTGTCAAAGTTTCCATAACTTTTTTTTATATAGGTAGGTTTAAATACTTTAAATACTTTAGACCCCTTTTTTTGGGGTAGGAAATCATCAAATAACCTCTCCCGCTCTGGGTGGAGCGGGAGGGCGTGTCAGACTCTTACTGACTAAAACCCACCCGTGTTCCTTCAGTTGCCTGTGCCAAGGGCCACGGTAACTCTTTCGAACAAACCCGCAACCCTGGTTGGCATCGGTCCTAGTGGACCCCGTCAGTTTTTGTGACATCTCTTTGAGGCGCGCGTGGAACACAACGCGCCATCGACCCGGGCCTGGTCCTTACCGGACGGTGAGCTACTCATTGCTCGCTGTCCGCAAGCCCTACATAACTGATAGTGTGCAAGAGCAGGTGGCCCCGTGGGAACGGCCTCGAGCAACGAGTTGCAGCTCGTGGGTTCGAACCCAGACAGGCGCATTATTCTGAGTAATTTATTTCATCACCACTTCGCTCAAAAGTGTGAGGGAAAGATCGTGAGGAAACTGGCATTCCTGGAACCAAATATCAGCCCCCGTATTTACAACGTTTCGATTCGATTTCGTTTTCGGAAAGTCGTATGTCTATTTCGCTCGTTTTCGTAATGCCAAAAAAAGAAAGACTTTCCGAAATCGAAGTCGAATCGAAGCGTCATGAATACAGGGGCAGAATATATCTGTGACATCTACCAACCCGCACTGGTGGCGGCGGCTCCTGTCATCAAGAGGAGGCCTGTGTTCAAGCACTGTGCCAGAGGTGGGCGTTGAATTCTTCGCCATCGAAAAACAAAAAAGGTTCTACTTGGCTTACCTTAAAAGACATGGGGTTGTGAATCAAGTAAAGGTCGAAGTAATCGAGTCCCATATTCTCCAGGGAAGCCTTACAGGCTGTCTCCACGAGGTCAGTCCGGTGGTACGTACTCCAGAGCTTCGATATGATGAACAGGTCTTCACTGTGAAACATAGAATACAGGTTTTAACAATCAACTATATGCTAAAACTAGTCGATTTAACAATATAATAGGTCTGCTTTCTTCCAAGGCAGGGAGTATTGTGAAGGTCAGTCAGTCGCTGCATGCAGTCTGGATGAGGTTTCTTTAAAGGGGTAGGCAGTCTACACCTAGGCAGTGTCAGCTGCTTTGGTTTTTGCGAGACCATTTACTGGTGTGTTACCATTTCGAAGTTCTGTCGAACCCCGGACATGTGCAGAAAAGTCCGGACATTATACTTTTTCAATTTATAACTTTTTTGATAGTATACGGGGTGGAAGGGACACCGACGCGAAAACGGAAACCACATAGCTCTGGACAGAGTGCTAAAAAGCCGGACATATCCAGACGGACGGTAACCCTGGGTAAGTCACCTACCGTTTCACAGTGCCGTCGTCAATTTTAGCTTTAATAGCTTTTCCTATTTCCTTCTCGTTGCCGTAGATGTAAGCTGTGTCGATAGCTCGATAGCCGAGGTCTATGGCTGCCCCAATGAGGTGCGGCAGTAAGCGAGGGTCCACCTGTGAATGTGAGGTTAGTGTTTAGGATTAGCTGGTGAGGCTTCGTTAAGGGTGTAAATATACCCTTGACGAAATCGAAAGGCACTTTTTCTCCACGTAATTGCGATATTTTTTCTGGGTACCTTCTAGTTACGGAGATATTCGTCAAAGTTCAATCCCATAAATTGTCGAACGCCGTAAAACATGACCGTAAGGTGGAAGCGCCAGAGATACCAGCGAAATTCAAATTTTCTGACGTTTTTTGCAATTTTCCGGTCAGTGACAGGTACCTAGTATGTTGAACAAAATATGATTCGCGTCCGTAACACGTATATGTATAATTACAGAATTATAATCATTAAAATCATCAATACAACCCTCGAAGTTCATTCTAATCCCATTTAATGGCTAAGTATTTCATGAAAAAGTAATTCAATGATTTAGATTTTACTGAGAATTTCCTAACGGAAAAACCCAATCACACTTTGGCCGACCTGGGAATAGAAACCAACGGTGACTTCATAAAAAAAAAACGATGATTGAAACTTACCAAAGCGGTTCCCAAACTCAAAACAGGGATCTCGTGGCCATCAGCTAGTGGCAAGTATAGCATATCTCCCATTCTACCGTATTTAGTCTTCCCAGAGGTAATCTCTTCTATTTTCTTCAAGTACTCCTCTTCAGATATCATTGGGGCGGCAGTCTTTTTAGTGGCAGTCTGTTTTATGGTCGTAGATTCGTATCGAGAACGGGCCGTCTTACCCTGTGGAGCAGTTTAAGTTATCAGACGTTACTTTGGTTAGTAAAGTAAGAATACCTACCTATGTATATGTAACTAGAGACCGACCTCGGCTTCGCACGGGTGCAATGTAGATACTAATGTTTTCTCTACTATAATATGCACGTATTATACATATAAACCTTCCTCTTGAATCACTCTATCTATTAAAAAAACCGCATCAAAATCCGTTGCGTAGTTTTAAAGATCTAAGCATACATAGGGACAGACAGACAGCGGGAAGCGACTTTGCTTTATACTATGTAGTGATACTTGCCTACCTACCGAATTATTTTACTGGCCATAAGTTACCTAATAGTAAACGGAGACTACGAGTAAATTAATATAATATCCAAGACACGCAACTGTGATTTATCGGATTCATGTGCGTATTGTATAATTATCACTTGCTTCGGTGAAGGAAAACATCGTGAGGAAACCAGCATGCCTGAGAGATATTTCTCGACGGCTTGTAAAGCCAAGTCAGAGGCCCATGGGCGGCATAAAAAGGCTGACATCAGGTTAGGCACTAACCACACGATACAGACAGAATATTATATGTAATTAGTATATGTACACTTAGCAAAATTCAAAAGCGGTATTTAATAATGTATTGATTAACGTTATACGTTTTCACTTTGGAAGTCATCACCATCTTCTAGCCTTTTCACAACTATGTTGGGGTCAGCCGTCAACATCCAGTCTAACCGGATGCAGCTGAATACCAGTATTTTACATGGAGCGACTGCCTATCTGACCTCCACAACTCAGTACTAGGTAATACGATACCCCTTGGTAAGACTTGATTGTCAGACTTTCAGGGCCACTGACTACCTGTAACGACTGTCAGAGATCTACAAATGACAGACGGGACCCACGGCTTAACGTGGTTTCCGAGACACTGAGGAAACTCGGTAAATAATGGGTGGCCACCCATCCACGGACTAACCTAGGCAAGCGCGGCTTAACTTGAAGATCGACCCGAGCGGATGTTATCATTTAGCCACGAGCACCTTTGCACGGGCACTTTGGAAGCCATACTATGTATTACGAAGTAGTTATAATCCCAAACTAGAAACCGTAATTTCACGAGAAAATCGCTTTTGATATCGAATTGTGCTAAGTGTTTACATTTCATTGTTCGGGACTATACTTAATTAATTCGTACAAAAAAAAAACAACTGAAACCCTTACCTATCAAGATGTGTTTTGGCACCACAACTGTTCGATTTTGGAGTGTAAAACAAAAGAGTGATAAAAAATCCATGTCGAATTTATTTATCAAGAAAAAATATAAGATAGTGAAGATCTTAAATCATTTTATCTGATTACTTATGTAAAGATTTTAGAAGATCAATGACCTGTAGCTGACATAGGGTGTGGCCTGAAAACGACGGATTTGGGAAGATGTGATAATATCCGAAAATATCAGTTACCAATGGCAAAAGAAATCTTAGTCTAAAAATTCGGTATTTTAGAAATAATTGAGGAAAATAAGAAATTTTCAAAAAAATACTTGAATTATGGATTTCATCGGCAACAATCTATACTATCTATATCTATACTAATATTATAAATGTGAAAGTTTGGATGGATGGATGTTTGTTACTCAATCACGCCAGAACGGCTGAACGGATCTGGATGAAATTTTGCACAGAGATAGATTATGGTTTGGAATAGCACATAGGCTACTTTTCATCCCGGTCGGACGATCCCGTGGGTCAATTATCGAACACTAAGCGGGCGAAGCCGCTGGCATAAGCTAGAGAACAAATAATTAATATAACAAATTGGCATTTAATGGATGCACGCCGGTCACACTATCACGCCACAATATTAAATCGTCGAGTTTGAAGTTATTCATAAAGGCAAAAAAAAAAAAAAATTGCGAGCGGCGAATTTTTTTTTTACCATCTTCTCCACACCTCTAGGAACTCAACAAAAAACTCCCATGAAAATCTGACCACTATAAACATTGTTCCACCTTTTTGTCTAATTGCACTCGACTAAAATCAAAATATTAAATTTTACATAACATACCTACATGGGCACTTATAAAAAGATGGGTGCAAGGTCTGTGTAATTTCTAGCCAAGGTACCTACAGCCTGAAAGTCTGACAACCAGTCTTACCAAGGCATCGTGTTACCCACTGGCCACTACCTAAAAAGGTACAATACCTACACATAGAAATAGTTGAAAACATTTAACAGCAATTGACGTAAGTAGTTGCTTTATTATTAATATACATATCATCATCACTACATATTATAAAACAAAGTCGCTTCCCTCTGTCTGTACCCATGTATGCTTAGATCTTTAAAACTACGTAACGGATTTTGCTGCGCTTTTTTTAATAGATAGAGTGATTCAAGAGGCAGGTTTATATGTGTATTAAGTATCAGTATTGCACCCGTGCGAAGCCGGGGCGGGTCGCTAGTAAAGGTATAATTTATATCCGCAAAAAGGAAAAGCCATCAAGAGTGCATAAATTTTGTGGAGGTTGAAACATGACATAATTTATTAGGTATCCATTCGCGTAGCACTACTCATCCCCCTCAGATAGAATAAGAAGTCGGGGGTGGGGTCGGCTTCCAGTCTTAACCGGATGCACGTCAATACCAGTATTTTACGTGGAGCGATTGCATAAATGACAAATCTCGACATTTTCCAAAATAACGGTGAAAAATGTCAGTTCCTAATGCTACAAAGATTGAACTTTAAATAAAATTAACAAATCATTTACTTACGATCACAAACAAACACATCGACAACAACAAAATACCCAAACACTTCATTTTAAGTTATTTGAATAAACTTATAAACAAAAACTGTTGAATTTCTATTTAAAACTAAAAATGGCGACCACTGGTTGCAAACGGTCTTGCAATGTTGAAGCTTGACTAATGATTCTTACATATTTGACAAAGTATTGCTAATCATACAGAAATACCCACATTTTGCTAAAAACTAGTCGACAATGACATACTTTTCAACGTTAAAATAAACAAACATAACAGAATTTGAAGCACCTCCTTATGTTTTTTGTAATAAAATAGATGATTTTACAATCACGACATTTTACGATGATCCCAACCATCCTTATTTGGCTTAAGTTATTTGTTTAGGTGTGGTTGTTACTTGTTAGCTATCTTTTTTTGTTTTTTTTTTCGGATGGGAAGTCATCACTTCTCCCGCTCTGGGCTGAGCGGGAGGGAGTGTCAGACTTTTACTGACTAAAACCCACCCATGTTCCTTCATCGCCCTTTGTGTTCCGGGGCCGCGGTATCTCTTTCGAACAACCCGCAGCACCCGGCAGGCATCGGCCCTTGCGGGCCCCTTCCCTATGCTGACATCTCTTTGAGGCGCGCGTGGAACACGAACGCGCCGTCGACACGGCCTGTCGTCCTAAGACGGAGGGACGGCGAGCTAGCCCTTAGCTCACCGTCCACAGGCCCGCGTCTACGGTGGCCGGGGGCCACCACGTGGCCCCCGACGCCCGGTGCGTCTCCCGCGGCGGCTGGGACGTGAGGAGGAACGCTCTCTCTCACGTACCGCCTCCTCCTTTGCTAGCATGACTGCTTCACTTGTTAGCTATCTACGGTGTTTATTCAACAGTTTGGTTATTTCTTTGAACTTCTCTGACTACCTACGAGTTAATGGTGCCTAGACTGGACAAAGCATAGATAAATAAAATGAAAGACTTAACTAACAGTTGCGTCATGTTTATTTTTACATAACATTACGCCTGTAATCCCCGAAGGGTTGGGCAGAGGTGTGCCTAATAGTACACATTTCGCCAGTTATGTTTAAGTCCCATGTAATAGGGGGCGAGCCTATTGTTATCAACAAATCCAGACTCCGTGGCTGCTACTGAGAAATTCCTGATGGTAAAACCCAATAAAACTTTGCCCGACCCGGGAATCGAACCCAAAACTTCATGCTTAGCAGTCGGGCTTGTGATCACTAGACAAACTGTGCGACTGCTGACCATGAGGACCTGGGTTCAATTCCCAGGTTGAGCAAAGTGTTGTTGGGTTTTTTCATCAGGAATTTCTCAGTAGCGGCCCATGGAGTCTGGATTTGTGCCTGGTTCATGGCAATAGGCTGGCTCCCTTTTACATGGGACTTACACTTAACTGGCGAAATTTGGGTGTACTATTAGGTATGCCAGCTACAGCTAGGTAAAGCTAGTTATTGTTAAAACTTACCTCAAAAAGTGCAATCTTCTCCCAAACAGACATTTTTTTCGGCATCTCTTTGATGCTTATCTCTGTCTTCACACTCTCTCTCCTACTAAAGTCTACTGACTTTATTCTCCCTACGATTCTCTTCACCTGACCTTGCACGACGTCTCCTAAATCTAATTCAGCTAGAGATTTAGCTCTTTTCAACTCTTCAGTTGATGTTTTAAACTCATCAGCACCGTACGCGCTTTGTGTTAAAGCATTTCCAAGTTTAGGAATATCGAAATTGAATCCATTTTCGATTGTTACGTTTCTGTTGTCTCTGGTCCTATCGTTTTCGATTTCATCTAAGTATTGATAATCTTTTGGCGGAGATGTTATAAAGTCGTCTTCTGGTCGCTCTATTTTATTTTGAGCTGTATCTGTGTCATGACTAAGATCATATTCCTTTTGAAAGTTGTCTGTTGCTTCATATGAAGAACTCTGTTCAATTGTGTCAGCCGTTATTTCATAAGTTTCTGCAGCAGTGCTAGTTACAGAAGAAACAGTCTTGACTTCATTTATTTTATGACCAAAATCGCTTATAGAATAAGTCTTTGTCTGTAGTTCGTCTACTCTCTTTTCATAATGATTGTCATCATAATGTTCTACTGGCACAGGTGTGTTCATAGGTGTATTCGGAGAATCTGGACCACTATTCTTATTAGTAATAAAGTACAATTTCCTTTTTATACTTCCGATGATGGAATCTTTATTTGCTTTGACCTCAGCAGGATCTTCGTCTACAAGTTCTGGGTCGCTGAGTGTCTCTCCCGGATTAAATTCAATGGGAATGTCAACCTTATAAATACTGCTCTTACGATCGTTGCCTCCGTGAGCATTTTCATTTACGTGGACCTTATTTTCTTGTGAATTAAGTCGCATAAGCATAGGAAGGGGGTCAAACCGAGGTGTATGTTTAAAAGGGTCTAATTCGGTTGCCGCTGGTAAGATTTGGGTAACTTCTGCCTTATATTCATCAGCTTCTGTTTCATGCTCTAATTCAGCAATTTCAACTTTATTTTCATCTATAATAGAGTTGATTGGCGCTTGAAAAGTTTTTGCTTCTCCTACACGACTTTCATAGGTAATAAGGTCTATTTTACCGGGTAATGTTTTAGCGATTTCTTCTAAATGTTCGCCTTTTACTACATCTATTTTATCTACAAGAGTTTTGTTTACTTCCACTTCATGCTCCCAAGCTTTTAAATCAAGTTTTCCTACTTTCTCAACACTGGTTTGCTTTGAAAATGTAGTAATACTTTCTGCTTGACTATCAGTCGTGCTAAAGTAAGTAAAATCCTGTGCCGATTCAGTGATTTCAGCTTTGGATTCGTTGTTTACAAATTCCGTTTCAAATTCAATTTTACCTATTAATATTTTGGGTTCGTCTAATTGATGTTCTGAGGGACTGAATTCAATTGTCCCTGGTAGTATAGTAGCCAGTTCTGCCTGGCTACTGGCTATACTAAAATTTACTGTTTCTGGTAAAGTCCTGATTGTAGCTTCTTGAGCTTCATTATTACTTACATCTACGGCACCCAGTAATGGTTTTGCTACTTCATGGTTCTCAGTAAAATCAAATTCAATTTTACCTGGTAAAGCTACTTCAACCTGATTACTATCTGGAGAATCAATGAAGGATGAAGTTTTATCAATTTCAGCTTTAAATTCTCTTTTATTAAGCACGAAATTTCCTTGAACAGTCTCACTTGCTCTAGGTTTATTATTGAAGTTAACTCTTCCGGAAAGAGCTTTCGCCATTTCAGCGTCTTTAGTTTTTTTGACGCCAGGTTTACCTACGAAGGTTTTGTTGGTTTCAACTTTAGTTTGCCATAAACTGAGGTTAATTTTTCCTGGTTTAGGTTTAGAGCTGACTTCTTTTTGATTGGCTTCAGGTTTTCGCTCTGTATTTTGGACAGGGGTAAAGCCGAAAGCTGTCAAAGTTTTGGCGAATTCAGGTTGAGTAGTGTTTACGTCAATGTCAATTTTGCCTGGTAATGTTGTTGCGATTTCCGATTGTATTTCATGTGATTTAGAGTCGATTTTCACGGGTAGGGTAGTGACATCAACCATGTAGCCTTGACTTATACCTGGTGAAATGTCACTGACTCCGTTTTGACTATCATCGATTAGACTATCAATTTTTCCTACTAAAGTTTGTGAGACTTCTTCACTTTCAATGTTAATTTTAGCAGGTAAAATGGTGACATCTTCAATTTGAGTTTCTTCTTTTTTAAAGTCAATAATTCCTGGTAAGTCTCTGCTTACTGGGCTATGACTTTCATAAGTTTTGAACTCAACCTTTCCAGGCAAAGTCTGAGCGATTTCTTGAAGACTTTCTTCTTTAAAAACGTCAATTTTATCAACAGTACTTTTGTTCATTTCAACTTGCGTAGACCAAATATTTAGGTTAATTTTTCCAGGTTTAGTTTTACCAATGTCAGCTTCGTAGTTTATTTTAGCCGGGAATATAGTTGGCATCTCAATAACACTAGGTTCTCTTTGAATTTGAGTTTTATCGTCAACAGTTTCAGATTCTATTTGGCTTTCTTGAGCCCTGAAGTCAACAATTCCTGGTAGTATTGTTGATGTTTCGAAATCATTTGTTTCTTGTTGTGAATGAATATTTGTTACCTCTTTTGTTTCTGTATTCACTTGTTTTATATCCGGTATATGTTCTTTGACAATCGCTGGCTCACTTCTGTATACAACTTCGTCGTAGTTTTCACCAATTTGAACCTTACTAGCATCTATTAAAGGTCCAGATTGTGGTTGTTCAATTAGTACTACGCCAATTTCAACCTTCTCGGTAGTCAAAGGTTCAGATAGTGTCTGTTCTTTAAGTATTTCATCGACTATTTTGGGTCTGTCGGCACTGTTTGTCCGGTTGAAATTTGGTGGTACATATTTGCACTTTATTTTACGTGTTGGTAGCTCTATTTCTGGCTCCTTTTCAAGGCTCTGAAATAAATAAACAAACATTTTAGTATCTGCGGGCTGGAAGCAACTTTTCTTGAAAATTACTGATGCAATTCCGTTTTTGATTGGTGATTGTGGTCCAACTACTTTTACTTTTTCATATACGCGCTCTGCCCTGTCTGTATGGTTTTATAGAGCAATTAATTGGCAATAATTTAATATAGTTTCAATTAAACTTAGTAATAATTTAAATACTGAGCGGCTGATGACACGGCGGCGGCGCTTTCCTCCGCGATATTTTACATTAAGGAGTTGGGATCACACGGCATTATCCCAATATTCATATGATGAAAAACAAATGGAATATGGAATTGCCTAGTGCCAAGTGATCCCAACAATATTTTGCAAATTATTGTACCAACGCCGTGTGAACAGGGCTTGAATGCGGCATCCATAAATAATTTAGGTTTTCTACATTCATAACTAAGTATTAATATATTATACTAACCTCAAAAATAGCAATTTTAGACAAAATAGACTTCTTTTTAGGAAGTTCCTCTCCGGGTTCTTTCTTAGAGATTACCACAGTTTCTTTTGCTATCTTATCTTTCAGCCTACTTACATTGCCTTTGAGAACCGTGACATCTGCGATATCACTGTCTTTGTCTTTCGTTGACAGATTACTATTTTTTGTCTCGCTCTTTTCAGTTACAATGCTTGTTATGATGGTATTAGTACGGAGTTTATCGGAATCATTGTCTTGGATCTGTTTAGAACCATCCAAACTCATTTGAGTTCCAATATCTTTAGATATCTTTAATTCTTTATCAACAATATTACCAACCACACTCATTTGCGTACCGAATTCTCTAGATACCTTTGATTCTCCATCAACTGACGAATATACAGTTTTTTCGATGGTACTCATTTGAGTATCAAACTCTCTGGACGCATTAGGACCTCCATCCGTACTTGAATTTGCAATTTTACGTTTTAAATTCCTCTCTTTAGCTAGCTTAAAATCTCTATCAAATGGCGAATCGAAAGATTTACCTTCCACGCTCATTTGTGTTCCAAACTCTTTAACAAATTTGAAATTTCTATCGATGGCTTTTCCGTCAATGCTCATTTGAGTACCAATCTCCCTGGAAGCCTTAAAATCTCTATCGACAGACAAATCAATATTGCTACTAAGAGTAAACGTAGTTTTCTCTACATTAGTAACTTGTTCTTCAGTTTTATATTCTGTTACTTTTTTAGTTGTTATTTTACTGGCAATATCTTTGACAGTATCTTTTAATTTGCTTTCTAAGATTGGGTCTTTTGGTGTGCTATTTTGCTCAATAGGCTTATCATTTTCATTCGTAATTTCACTGATAACCACTTCGTGATCCTTGCCAGCATCCTTAAGTTCTTTCTTGGTAACTTTCTCACTGACGCTTCGCGAAAAGTTTTTAGTTTTAACATCATCTGCAGGTTTCCATTCAATAGTCCTGCTCATTTCAACATTCTGTATTCGACCCTTAGAGAAACTCCGAGTGACTTTTGTATAAACTGGTATACCTCCTTTGACGGCTTCTATTTCTATTTGCTCTGTCTTAAGGGTTTCTTTCTTAAGTTCTTGTTTATTGTCTGCGACTGGACTTTCGGCTTTAGTAACGATTTCTTTGCTACTACTTCTTGGTTTTATATTACCCATCTCTCTGCTAATACCTCTAGTAAATCGTTCAGTTTTAATAGGAATGCCTGTTATATTTTCTTTCACGTTCGTTACTTTAGTAACTTTCTTACTACCTTCATCTGTAATCTCCTTAATAGTAGTTACTCCTTTGATAGTATTATTCTGCCCTTGAGTACTAATTTCTCGGCTGATATTGCGAATTATTTTTTCAGTGACGACTGGTGTTCCTATTACTAGACTTTCAGTTGTTTTTGTCGTGATTGTGCGACTTCCTCCATCATCAAGTTCTTCTACAATCACAGTTTCTGTGCTGTTAATATTTTGACCATCTTCGTTTATTTCATTTGATGTACCGCGAGTTATTATTTCTGTTTTTACCGGTGTTACAACGTTTTCTTTTACAGTAGTTTCTGTAGTTATAACGTGATTATCAACAACTATAAATTTATCATCTAATCTTGCATCATCAATTTTATTTCTAAATTCTCTTCTGATATCTTCTAAATTCCTACTTAATTCTCTGTTTAGATTTCTCTCTTTAGTCTCTTTGCTCATAGTGCGAGAGAATCTTTTAGTTTTATTTAGTGTACCATCTTTTTTGTCCAAATTTTCTGTCACAGTTCTTTTTTTGCTATTTTCAGTATTTTCTGCAGAACCACCTTTATTATCCGCGACTAAACGTTTAGTGATACTACGCAGAGATCTTGCAGGTTTGGCTGGTGCGGTTTTGACCACAGTTTCTTTAACAAACACATCATTGTCACCACTTTCCTTAATATCAATTGTCTCAGTTACTTCAATCTGCTGTTCACTACTCAAATCCCTGCTATTACCTCTTGAAAATCTTTTAGTTCTAATGGTAGATGCAGTGACGTTGAATCCTCCATCTTTGAGTTTACTCTCTGTTGTCGTACTCTTTTCCTTGGCCCTATCAATCATAGCCCCTAGTCTACTTGATCCATCATCTTCTTTTCTCCTCAGGGCTGGTATTTTAGAAACTCTAGTAACAGTTTGCTTTTCATGTTCATTTTCGTCATAAGCATGGATAATTTCTTCGAACTTTGTCTCGATTTTTTCTGGATCTTCCATTGTTACTGATGGCAGTTTTTCCTCTACATCTTTCTGCTTATTATCTACAATTTCTTCGTAAAGCTTGTCAAATTCATCATCTACCGCTGGCGTGAAATTCAGGGAGGCATCTCTTTTGATAGGTTTTTTTACATCTTTTAGTATTGGTATTGATGATCTGCGAGGCTGAAAAAATTTGAAAAGTTACATTTATTTCCTTGAGTTATAAATTTTTATAGAACTTACTGATTTATTAAACATACTTACATAATTTATTAATTAAAATAATAATACAAATATGTACAGATAAATGAAGAAAAGTATTAAAGGGCATCAAAAAATTCGTCCACATCGCTGTCAATAGGAATAGTGCCCAGAAGGCTGGCAGCATTGCCACGTTGTATGGCAATGCTGATTCTTTGACCCAAAAATAGGCCAGCCCTCTGGTCACGAGAAGAGTCGACCAACCGCTTGGCGATGTCCCGAAAGAGTAGGTGCGCACTCGGACCCCATGGTCCTAGTGTTTCAACCCCAAACGGCTCAAACACATAGCTACCAATGAGGTTATTGTATTTGCGCCGTTTGAGGTTTTCAACACCTGCAGCAGCCGTACCAGCACAAGTATTAAAGTATTTGCATCAAAAATATTTTGTATATTTAGTTAGTTGCCGCGACTACTGAGTTTGTTGTTTGAAATTCGGTGTCGATCTCTAGGCCACGCAGTGTAATTACTTTTTTCTAATGTCAATTTCTCTGCAGCTACCGGTATCTGGATTTGTGGTCAGTTGGAATATGGCGAAATGTTAGTAAACTGAACACCTAAGCCTGACTTTTTGAGGGATACAGGTGTAATGTTATGTTATAGGTGCATAGACTCGCTCCCTACCTCGTCCCTCGATAACTTTAACATAACTAAGTATATACATATATTAGTTAAGATGACTGACGAAATGTGTGTGTACTATTTGGTACACACCCACCTGCAATATCTTCAGTTTATCCGTGAACACGGTGCTTACAACAGCGCCGAAATATCGGAAACTCGAAACAAATTTTAAACATGGTAAGTATCCCGTTTTCTACACCTCTGACTAAACCTTCGCGGATTGTTACATAACATCATTATGTATGTGGGATATCAAAACACTTAACACACACACGCCATCCAATGCACAGATACGACTCAGTGCCCCAGAGGCTGAAAAGTCGTAAAAGTTTTCTTGGGTGCGTGAGCCCAGTTAGCCCAGCCAATGTCAATGCCTCAACAGCAAGATGCAATCTCTGGCGGGAGCAGTTTAAACCCCCTGACTACTTCAACGATCCATCAGAAAGCCTTCCACCTGGGCACGCGTTGCCGTGGCCGACTTGGAAATCTTTAAATAGACTTCGAACCCAAGTCGGCCGGAGTCGGCAATCTCTGCAAATGGGGGTTCATGGACTACTCAGACCTTAAGTGCATATGCGGCGTTTCCTCACAGACAATGGCACACCTTCCATTTTGCACCGCATGCCCTATCACCTGCGCACTTGATGATCTGCCTACTGCATCAGTGAGCGGAGTTCGCGTGCCTGAGTTTTGGGCTAAACATATTTGAACTTATTTGCCATCGATACGCTAAGAAGAAGAATAACTTGAACTATTTCATTTCAATTTTATTCTTTACGTCTTAACGTCAAATCTGACACTCCGCCATCTTACTACTTCCATCATTCTCTCTCACACGTTCTCGCTCTCACTCACTCAATACTGTCATGCTGACATGTAAATACAAGATAGTAAAATGAACTCACTTGTTCTCCTCTTGCTTTCTGGGCTTGTCGTTCTTTCTTAACCTTTTCGACTGCTTGTCGCAATCTCGACATCGGGATCTTAGATTTCTTCTCATCTTGACTCTTTTCTGTAAATTACAAAAAAGAACAATGTTGAATTACGGACATTAATTAATGAACTAGGAACTATGAAAACATTTACGAATACATACAAAATGTAATGTATAATAAGTTTTATACATTACATTTTGTATTTATTCGTAAATGTCTTATATAGGCGCCATAGTCTGCACCCAATCTTAATGTTTAATGCTTTTAATGCTTTGTCTTTGTCTTTAGAATAAGATCTGAATGTCATTTATCTGTGTTGTTAATGTTTAAATAATGAAATTTCAAAATGAAAATCAATCATCATCATTTGCTTAGCCTTTTCCCAACTATGTAGGGGTCGACTTCCAGTCTAACTGGATGCAGCTGAATACCAGTATTTTACATGGAGCGACTGATTAACTTTGACTGCTTAACCTGAAGATTGACCCCAAGCGGCTGAACTAGCAATATTAGTTGCCGATCGCAGGATTCACAGAAAAAATATTGACATAACATACAGAAAGCTTTTCTATAGCTTATGTCAATCAAATACATTGTGACTTTTTCATCATCACTGTCGCTGATAGAATCTAGTTTTGTCTTGGATCTTGTAGTGCTATTCCGTAAAGTTAACTTAGATCAAAACTTCGAACCTTACTCATTATGCGATAGCTCAAAGCCAACTCCTTTCTTTCAATCAAACAGGGTAGTTTATTAAACAGTCTGACGTTTAGAAAATGAATACTAGCACAGTATGAAATGGACAGTATGGAAACTAAGACTAGTTGAGGACATAATTACCTACGCTGCATTGAAGCAATAGGGTTGTAACTTTTAATGTTTTTGATATTGTTTTTTTTTTATTTACATTTTTGTTCTACAGTGATCAATTAATCGAATTTAAATAACTAGTTTACAAATACAATTTAAATAGGTAATCTCATGGCGTCGGTTAATCTCAGCAAAAGACGATAGTTTAAACACGGAAAAAAAATATTAACACACAACAACTTGTGGAACTATAGATCTTTAACTTTGGAAGTTTAAAATACGATAGCTCCGGTTTTGATGAAGCGTGTTCAAACAGCCGTATACTACGCAATACGTTCGTGGCATTTTTAAAAAGATCGCGGAGATAAACTTAAACGTGACCACTCGTATTGACGCGGCGCTTACTACTGAGAGCACAGCGATGGGCATCTAGGAGTCTCGTCGTTGCGCATATTTGTGTGCGTGTGCCGTTTCGAGCGTTTGTAGGTAGTTTCCCTACCGTCCATATTTATATTGTGGCACAAGCCCGTAACGTAAATATGTGGATTTTTTTTATAAGAATACAATTATTCTACTTAAAGCATTTCAGTTAAATCAGTATCATCCATAGATATGAATAAATTCTTAAAACTATGAAAATATTATAATAATGTGAATGAGTATGTATTTCTAATTTTAATATCGACGTATTTACGTTATGTTTGAACTGCGCGCTCGTGTTACAGCCCGTACACACGACGACGATTCGTTTTTTTGACGTATCGTCTTTTTTCACGATCCGTAAATTTTTTTGACGGCTGCAATGATTTTTAAATGCCCGTGTTCACATGCATCACGAATCATGAAAAATGACGGACACGTCTTAAATCACGTATCGTCTTTTAAAAATCACGTACGTCAAAAAATACGAATCATGATTTTTTTGTGACGGATGCGCTGGTGTGCTCGATCCCGAAAAATCACGGAACTAATGTGAACACCAATTCGTTTTTTTTGACGGTACGTGATTAAACACAATTCCGTATGCAATGTGAACGTCCATCCGTCATGACGTATCGTGTTTTATGACGGATCGTCAATGACGGAAACCGTGTGTATAAGCCCTTAGGGCCTCAGAACGTACCTGTGGGTATTTTCGTAACACAGTAGAAGCTAAAGGGTTCAAAATCAAAATCAAAGCATTTATTTCTAGTAGGCCAATTACAGGCACTTTTAACAGTCGAAACAAAGACAGCAATAAAAAATGAAGCTACAGTCCCAGTCACAAGACATAATAACTGTGAAAGTACTGTAGTTGCCCATTCCAAAGCGTAGATCTCTATGGAGGAGAATGGGCAAGAAACTCCATGGACACTCTTTTAAATCATAATGTTTTTACAAAAATCTTGGATACATCATTCTTGTAGAGATGTTGTAAGAACTCTCATCGAAAACAAGCGTACCAAGACGTCTTAAGGTGGAAGCGCCAAATTTTCTTACGTTCTAACTATTTCATGAAAAAGTCAATCAATGGGGTTGTATGAACTTTGAGGGTTGTATTGATGAATTTAATGATTATAATTCCGTAACTAAATACCTATTACAGCCGCGAATTATATTTTTTTTCAATGTACAGCCTGACAATGACCGGCAAATTGCAAAATACGTAGGAAAATTTTAATTTCGCGGGCTACCCTGGCGCTACCACCTTAATGCAGGAATATTTTCTATTCCAGTGTTGGAAAGAGATGACACTAAACATCCTGTATAGCTCTGTCTGGCCACTGATCGGCTATAATCTAGTTTTTTGATATTTAAGTACAACACCTAGTAGATAAATATTTTATTGAATGTCTCACCTTCTCCTTCCATCTTCTCTGAAACTATTTCTTCTACTCTGCTGTTACTATTCTCTACAGTTACACTGTTTATTTGTTTGTCTGTCTGCGTCAAGCTTTCAACTTCTCGTGAAATCCTGTGACCACCATTCTCTGTGTCTTCTTCCTGAAATAGATTGACATTCAAGTTTAAATTATTTAATGGGGTCCGAGCGCGCACCTAGTCTTTCGGGACATCGCCAAGCGGTTGGTCGACTCTTCTCGTGACTCGGCTGGCCTGTTTTTGTAGTTTTATAATACGCACTCAAACCTTTGATTATATAATGTCTAGATGGAGCGTCAAGTGCGCGCAAACGTGTCAAAAAGTGTCAACCAACTATTGGTTCACAAGTGCTTGCCCGCCAATCAGTGCAGATCGTGTCATACACCTAAAACTTATCTTATTTAATAAGTCTATTTTTTAATGTGATTTATGAGAGAATTGTAGTAGCTGGTATCATTACTTACGCATACAAAGATATAGACGCATAGTGTAAAACGACGCCTGCACGCACACATACTTGAAAACGTTGACTCGTTTTCTTTGATGCGATTGTAGGGCGACGCTCTATCTAGACATTATATAATCAAAGACTCAAACATTGTGCTGATGGATGCGTTGAATAGTACGTGGGTCGTGGAGGTATTTAACGTAAAGTAAAAAAAAAAAAATATTAAAAAATGTGGATTTTTTTTTAAACTTGTGAAAAAGTCGGAACTTTGACCCCCAATATCTCCGTAACTAGAAGGTTCCCAGGTATGGACCAGCACAAAAAAAAAAAATGGCAATGACGGGGAAAGCAGGTGCCTTCGTTCAACTTCGTTAAGGGTATTTTTAACAGACTTCAAAAAAGGGGATGTCCTCAATTCGGTTGTTTATTTTTTGTGTTGTTGCCTCACATCTTCGTCATTTATGAACCGATTTGATTTTTTTTTCTTTTATCTGAAAGGATCTACTTCCCGATTGGTCCCATGGAAATTTCATCAAAGTCGGTTCAGCAGTTTGGTTTTTAAATCAAAATAGCTGGAAAAAATAAAAGAAATTGCAAAATTGATACTTGACAAGGATTTGTTTGTGATGCAATAAATAAAAAGCGTAAAATAACATAAAAATGTTTTTGCAAAAAAAAAAAACACTAAAAAAGTGGAAAATAACTTTACTATCGGAAGTCGGTGCCAAAAAAGTCAACGAAACAAACAATAGTCACCGAGTTCCGAAAGTAAAGTTATTTTCCACTTTTGTTAGTGTTTTTTTGGAAGTCGGTTATTTGTTTGCAAAAACGTTTTTACACCCACGCTAAGCTACGACATGGCATCGGGGCACGTTGCGCCGTCGTGTTGTGGACATCTAAGAAGCCACATCACAGAAAATACTGGGTCTATCCGTGTCTTTCCAACTTCGGCGAAGAATTTTCTAGTTTAATTCTTTGCTATCATATCGTGAAGCGATTTACCATACGTTTTTTACATACATTTCCACGACACGACATCTACACGACACCATGTCATATGTGTATGTCCGCCAGTCTATGGGCTTCATTGCCGGCTTCTCTGTTCCCTGATCATTATAATCTAGATCTATTCAAGGTTCGAGTGATTCGGTTTCTTCTAGGCAAGCGAGCTCCACCCTAGGTCGCGTCATCGCTTCACATCAGGCGAGTTGCGGCCAAACACAGGCCTATTTTTAACCGACTTCAAAAAAAGGAGGAGGTTCTCAATTCGGTTGTATGTTTTTTTTTTGTGTTTGTTACCGCATATCTCAGTCATTTATGAACCGATTTGAAAAATTTTTCTTTTATCTGAAAGGATCTACTTCCCGATTGGTCCCATAGAAATTTCATCAAAGTCGGTTCAGCAGTTTGGTTTTTAAATCAAAATAGCTGGAAAAAGTAAGTCATCCAAGTAAAATAAATTGCAAAATTGATACTTGACTGGGATTTGTGTGTGATACGATAACTAAAAAGCTTTTACGCTTTTTAGTTATCGTATCACACACAAATCTGGATCTATTCAAGGTTCGAGTGAATCGGTTTCTTCTAGGCAAGCGAGCTCCACCCTAGGCCGCGTCATCGCTTCACATCAGGCGAGTTGCGGCCAAACGCAGGCCTATTTTGTATTAAAAAAAAATGTCGCAACGTGTCACGAATTCACGATGCGACGTTGTGTCGTGTGAATGTGTTTCGGATCTGGGGGTCTACTCTCTAAGTCCGTCAGTGAAGATACGGGCCCGTACGAAAGTAGATCGAAACTTCGAAATTAACCCTACGCTCTATTATTTTCGGATTCATGTGTTTTGAAAATACATCGGGAGTAGAAACAACTGTCCTGTGTATTGTCATTCGTTTTTACTTCGGGTCCCTCACTAATCGTATGTCCGTAAGTGAACCGGAGTTGGAAACGCCCGTATTTTCGGCCGAAACTCCGGGTTTCGTGCTTAGAGAGTAGACCTCCTGACGTGTGCACTGATTGCACATGTCCAACCCGAAACAACCCGACAAAAAAGTGATTACATTCGTTGGTCCCTTTCTTTTTGATATTCTACGCGTTGCTGTCGCATGTCGCTATCATTAAAGATCTCTTCATATATAGTCTACAATCTTGATGACTAAGCGCAGTCACTTGTACGGTGCATGACATTACACTCCTTCTTTAATATAGGTATTATCTCTTCACCGACTCTGAAACGGTTACCACGTATTAAGTCCACCATAAGAAATTTTTCACCGGTTATTAAAAAAAAACAGCTCTTACCTATAAAACTGCAATACCTACACGGTCAAAATGTACTGAACAGCTTTTTTTTTAAATAACGATGTATCTATATGCGTCTCCAAAGTTGCCCACAACGCCTAAAACCTTCAATATTTAGACTGTCTTATTTATGTCCTAGCTTTGCTAAGCAGTCCTTAAATGTATTGACGCTCCGCGGTCAAACACTATTAACGCACTTTTATTAACTTCACATGTAACTAATTAAAAAATGTAAAAACAATCTTGAGAAGTTATATTTGACCCACTTTCCGGTTTTCGATTGAGCTTTTTTGGATACATGTTTAGTTTGAATGACAGTGCATGTGCATGGCTAGCTAAGTGACGTCATTCTAAATCCAAATGCGGACTCCCAAAGATGGCGAACTATTTTTTATGTATTCACATGATATGGGTATCAAATGAAAGAGTTTACTGAGAATACGATACGAGAAAACGTGTTTTTTATTTTTTTAACTACTTATAATATTTAATTTTTAACGATAATTGCCACTTGTGTGGGCAGGTCCTCTGGTCTTGGGCACTCCAATGGCCGTTCCTCGGTTTTGGGGCCCCATAGGATTTATTATTTTGGAAGCAGTGGAAACGCTGAAGTTTGGCTTCGTGCTTGCTCTTCATTTGATGGGATTTATAACTTGACTGGCCCTAAGTAGGTGAATGTATAATATACTTCTGTCTACCTCTTTGAGAAATACAGGCATGATGTTTAGTTACGTCAATTTGTAATGACAGGTGTACGTTGTATAGTGAAGGGACATAATACTACCTAGTTATATTGGTATTGTGGTACCGTACCTAATGATAATGAGATAAATTCAAAGTCTATTCTGTCACCGAGGTACGAACCACCTTTAGAGTCATTTCAAAGAAATTTATCTCTGATGGTAGTTACCTGTCAGTAATATCATCTTCTGCTAGCCTTTTCCCAACTATGTTGGGGTCGGCTTCCAGTCTTACCGGATTCAGCTGAATACCATTATTTAACATGGAGCGACTGCCTATCTGACCTTCACAGCCCAATTAGAACTGGGTAATACGATACCACTTGGTAAGACTGGTTGTCAGACGGACCACTGACTACTTAACGACTGTCAAAGATCTACAAATGACAGCCGGGACCAACGGCTTAACGTGCTTTCCGAGGCACGGAGGAAACTCAGTATGGGTGGTCACCCATCCACGGACCAACCTAGGCAACTGCGGTTTAACCTGAAGATTGACCCGAGTGGCTGTTATTATTTAGCCACGGCTCCTCCAGCTATCCAACAGTAACCTTAGTTAAAATAACTATTGAAGGATTCAAAGGAGGGACAAACCTCGAAGTGTAGATATTTTTGTGGTATTCAAAACAAATGGTCTAGTGGTGTAAAGGGATGCTCCTGAGCATGAGGTCTTGACTTGGCAAAGTGTTATAGGGTTTTTTCATCAAGAGACTGTTGCAGCCTGGAGTTGGGTTTCCATTGTTGGCAATATGCTCACCCTCTATTTGGGGCTTTAAAATAACTGACGGAATTTGGGTGCAGGACTACATCGTTGTTTAATAATTCGGAGAATAGAGGCGTGATGTCATGATATGTTATATACTCTAATATTTTCGTGTCCGTATCAACTGTAATTTAAACCGATGTCAGACGCTTCACTTTTCGTTCATTGTTTCCTTTCGTTTGGCATCAACGAAAGGATCCTCAAGCAAACTGATCCAACGATGTTGGCTTTTTAACAATTTGCATCTTTTAAACTCAAACTCAAAGCATTTATTTCAATTAAAGGGTTAATCTCCAAAACGGGCGTATTCGTGTGATCGCTCTGGTGCTTTTCAGATATTGATATTTAATGATATTTATGTATCTCATTAAAAAGAATGATATTCAAATGGTATATTTTTACAATTGGCCTTCAATTTACACAAACAGTTATGGAAATATTTAAGTTCAAAAAATTTCGTGACCAGAGCGGTCATAATTGGTGCCAGAGCGATCATAAATGGTGAAACCAGTGAAACAAAAACACTAATATTGATAAAATATTATTTATTTAGCTGTTTTCAATCATATTGAATGTACGTGTACAAGATTATATAATTATATCTAAGAGAAATGTATTATTTTAGAAAAAGGTCAAGCCATATTATCAGCCATACATATCAAAAATACGGAATCTTTTATATAAAATAATCGCTAAAATAACTAATTAACAAAATTATAAAAATCAACTTTTGGCTTAGTTTCATTTCTTTGGACTTAATTAAATCACTTCTAGGTAAATGAGACAAAATTAAAAACCTTTTGAAATCAACTATTAATACAGTCTCTTATAGTTATAAAATGACTTAGACTCATTAAATATTAGTTTTTAAAAAGTAATTGAAGAAAACTAACGTTTATAAAGAACATGATAAAATTCTTAAAAATAAACAATTATAAACTTAACTATTTGTAATCTTAATGCTAACTGTACTGTGCCCCGAGCTTTTTTCCTTTGGTAACTCTCTCTTGACTTTACAAGCCATGGTGCGTATAGATCTGGATCATTTTTTATCTTGGCCATTCTACGACGCTCAGCCAATTTCTTCCTAAGACGTTTTTCGTCAATAGATAATTTATTTCGAGGCATGATTTCAATCTGCAACAATAGTTGCCATTAAATTTTAGAGAAGAAAGGGTTACAGTTGTGGTAGCTAAATGCAAGGTATCATCAAGGTAAAATACGTCAAAATCTGTTTATGGGTTTAGGTTATCCGAAGAAACCCAGGAAAGGCTATAAATTAAAGGTTATATGCATAGTTCATCGTTTGTCATTGTTAAAGTCCGGTACTGCTATTTAAAATAGAATTATAACGTACAATTAATGCAAAATATCATCGCTCTGGTCTTTTTGGACAGAGCAATCAGAGCCATAGCGATCAGAAAAAGTCACAAAATCATAAATATAGCCGAATTTAAAAGCAGTAGAAAGTTGTGATTACGTCTCATAAACAACATCATAACGATCACTTAATTCACATAACAAACACATTCAAAAGCTTACTATTGAATTTAAATAAAGTGCCATAGCAATCATAAAATTCGAGAACCAAATCCAGAGCAATCATAAACTTACCTTCGTAATGTTGGAACGCGGGCACGTGGCACACAGGTATCCTCCTCGGCGGTTAGACCACTAGTGGCGTTGCCCCGCGGGAGGGGAATAGAGTGTCTATAACGCGTAACTAGGGATGAGCGCGATGTTTTACCTCAGCGCAGAGCGATGAGATAAAATGCCCGGTCACGATTTTAAATTCAAATTGTGGCAAAAGTATTGTTAATATAACTAAAAATACTTTATTACTATGAAGACTAACTATTTGTTATGTAATCTAAATAAGTTGTTTCATATGATCGTTGTCATTAAAAAAGTTAAAGAATATTTTTTCATTCAATCGGGAGTTGGGTCAACTCAGAGCGATCAGGATTTTAGGGTTTAAGATTTTTTTTTTAATATTTATAATAAACTTATTCATAATGTTTGCCTTGTATCACGTAGATTAGACACCGAACTGTCTATAAAAAAATATTTTGAAAACGTTTTTCGATTTTAAAATGGGTTTATCCAGCCCGACACGAAAAAAAATGCCTCTGGAGATCGACCCTAAACCATTACAGGCACTTTTGAATGTCAAAACACAAAAAATAAACTAAGCTACAGTCCCAGTCACAGGGCATAATAACTTGTGAAAGTACTGTAGTGGCCCATTCGAAAGCGTAGATCTCTATGGAGAAGAATGGGCAAGAAACTCCATGGACACTCTTTTAAATCATTGTTGTGACAAAAGTCTCGGTTACATCATTCATGTCGAGATTAAACATACATGTGAGAACGATGTAGAAAGACGTGCGAGTAAGAGCGTCCAGAATAAAAAGATAAAATTAACAATTCAAAAATACAATAATCCATGGCGGCTGCGAGATGACCAGTCACAACTGACAGCGTCCGCTCACGAACACGACCTTCATTTCGCCTACGGAGTTATCGAAAAATAAATGAAAGGAGCCATGAACGTTCAGAGTCTCATCGGACTGCCTAGTTCGTCCAGTGGACGCAAGTGCGACTGTTGAGCATGAGGGCCTGGGTTTTATTCCCGGGTCGGGCAAAGTGTTATTTCATTTTATTTATCTAAGGGATAATAAACAACTACAACATATAAAACATATAAGGTTAACAAAACATAGTAGTAATGTTGCAGTCCACTACATTATCCGCAGATAGACATGTTTAAGGATTAGTGGTTGCCACTAGACGAGCATTACCACAGAAAACAAATAGTAGGAAATAAATAATTAAGTTATTATAAATCCAGCTAAAGCTACAAAACCAAATCAGATCAGAGACAAAAACAGTTTCATTTAGATAAATTATACAATGATTAAATAATAATAATAAGATTACAATTGAGATAAAAAAATTATAATATTAAATTTAAATTTATTTTTCGAGCATGCAAATATATCAATATCAACTTTTATCGGACTTATTCATCAGGAATTTCTCAGTAGCAGCCACGGAGTCTGGATTTGTGCCCGGTTGGTGGCTATAGGCTCGCCCCCCTATTGCATGGACGTTAAACCTAATTGGCGAAATGTTGATGTACTATTAGGTACACCTCTGCCTATCCCTTCGGGGATAACATGCGTGATGTTATGTTTTATCGGTGTCGTATTCACATGGAAAGAAACAAACCAAATGAACACTCGCCCGAGCGATGCGTCTGATGTCGGCGTTACATAGAAGGTAAAATAAAACTCAATTACACATTCAATACTTATATTCAAGCTTTTGCACAGTAGTGACAACAGTTTTACCAGGAGTAACCTCCTTTTTAAACAAATGCCTGTAACTCACCGCGATATCTTCAGTAACTGTTACTTTCTGTAACTTCATGTCGCCTTTTATGAGCGTAGATTCATTTTTTGTAACAGTTATGACAGGTGACAGCGTAAAATCCGCACCTGTTACTTTTATTTCGGAACTGGTATTTTTATCATCCTCCGATACTTCGGAACTGTTATTTTTCTCGTCGAACTCTCTTATTTCATGCGTCTCTGGTACCTCAGATTCCACGTTTGGTGGACTCTGGTAGTCTTTTTGGATTTTTATTACAGGTATTTCAGGTGCTTCCGCCATATTTGGTCTGAAATGTTATTATTGGTTAAAAGGGGCAAGTTATTTAAAATAAATTTCTTTCGATCATCTTATCCGTTCAACTTGGCCGGGGTTCATTATCAGCTATTGCAGTCAGATGTCCATTGCTGGACATAGGCCAACAAGGTTGAGGCTATCCCATAAACCTTACACCAGGGATGGCGAACCAATGGCACGCGACACAATATTTTGGGCACGCTGCCCATTTTAACTATATATTCATCTACTTCTGGCGCGCCAGTCATTATTTTCAGAGATGATAAACATTATAAGACTCGCTTAGAAAACCGTTTGGCAGATGACTAAAAAGTAACCTCTTACAACCCTAACTTAAGTTATTTGTCATCTAATCTGCAACACAGAAGACACACTTATGTCAAGTACCTACTTTAATTTGAGTTACACGTATAACTGAAACCTTTATTACTGTACTGTGCAAAATTTATTTTTTGGTATTCTAGCATTTTGAGTCGTTTTGCCAATAATCAGAATCACTAAGTCAAAATTATTTGACGGCACATTTATGACCTCGAAACATTTCTTTAGAAAAAACTGGCACGTTGATTCATAAAGGTTCGCCACCCCTGCCTTACACAAATCCATAATTCTGGATGTAATTGTGAGTTTGCTAGTTGGAAAACCCAATAATACTTAGCCTGACCTGGGGATCGAACCCAGCTCAAATCCAGCAGCGAGTTAGAGCGATCACACCTAGGAGGCAAGTGTAATCGCCTGCACCTTTGGACATCCGCATTACAAATGTGATGCCTTCCCACTCTCAGAGATAGAGCTGAAAGTCTCAGGGACCTGAAGACGGTGGCAGAAATAGTTATAGTGGGAGTACTTCA
The DNA here is from genome assembly GCA_964057025.1 of Standfussiana lucernea. Classification (NCBI taxonomy): domain Eukaryota; kingdom Metazoa; phylum Arthropoda; class Insecta; order Lepidoptera; family Noctuidae; genus Standfussiana; species Standfussiana lucernea. The sequence continues at coordinate 2,775,113 of OZ059811.1, forward strand.
ACGGCTTCCTCAAGAGCTCTCGAGCCGAGCTCTCTCTCTCATTTGTTTTGTTTAACCATTCCCCACTCTTGGATTTTCTTCTGTATCGCGGGTGCATTTACAAACATTTAAACTCACAGACACAAACAGCCAAACCCGGAACTGCTACGTGTAGGCCATAGAAATAGTTGTTTCCTTGTGGGGATCGAACCCGCGACACGCAGCGCAGCAGCCACTGCGGCAACCGACAATTCAATTGCAGAAACCCACTGCAACTACACGGCTTTTTTCTATGTAATTCAATGAAAACGACAACAGGCGGCAATGGTATGTTTTTATCATCTGCCTAGCCAACTATGCCCAACTATGTTGGGGTCTGCTTCTAGTCTAACCGGATGCAGCTGAATACCAGTATTTTAAATGGATCGACTGCCTATCTGACCTTCACAACCCAGATAGTACTGGGTAATACGATAGTCACGATACCCTTTGGTAAGACTGGTTGTCAGACTTTCGGGCCACTGACTACCTGTAACGACTGTCAAAGATCTTTAAATGACAGCCGGAACCTAAGGCCGGGAAAAACGGCTTAACGTGCTTTCCGAGGCACGGAGGTTTTGCCGCTACGCTTTTGCAGTTTCGATTATGGAAGGTTTGACAAAGCTCATTGTAGATGGCGTGAACATAGCTAGGTTCCAATCTGACCAATGATGTTGAGCTATTTTGAAATATAAAATTAAATTGACAGATTTTAAACCAATGATGAAGCTTAGAACTAGCTATGCTAGCGCCATTCGTTTCTGCATTGTGTCTTAATTTTAAGGGTAAAGCGCCAGGGTAGCCCGCGAAATTCAATTTTTTTTCGGTTTTTTGCAATTTGCCGGTCAGTTTAGGGTTGCATGTTGATTAAAATAGGATTCCCGCACTTAACAAATATGGGTTTTCCAAGTTATAATCATTAAAATAATCAAAACAACCCTCTTAAGTTAGTTTAACCCTATTGAATGACTTTTCCATGGAATAGTCATTGATTGGGATTAAATGAAATTCGAGGGTTGTATTGATGATTTTAATTATCATAATTCTGTAGCTACATACGTGTTACGTTCGCAAATCATATGTTGTTTAACATCCAACCTGACACTATCCTGCAAATTGCAAGAAACAAAAGAAAATTTGAATTTCGCGGGCTACCCTTAATGAAATTTTAAAAGATAATTAATATAAACTTACTTGTTTTGTCGGCACTCCGTGAAAAACTTTAACAACCTACTATGTTCCACCTCCATTTTAACGATGTCGATTGTTAATCGCAAAGATAATTTATATAAGATATCTGAATGCTTATAATTTATCGGCTATTAAAATACATTTTATCTAGAAATTGAGAGTGGCATGTTATAATATGTAAGTATATGAATACACGAAGACTGGATTGAATTAATTACCTACATACTTATAGGGTAACATAACATCACGCCTATTAATCCTCGAAAGGTTGGCTAGTGGCGTGGGTAGATACCTAAGGGAATATCCAAATTACACCAGTTATTTTAAAGTAACTGTATTAAGGGCCGAGCTTTATGCCATCAACTGACCACAAATAAAGACTTCGTGGATGCTACTGAGGAACCCTGCTGGAAAAACCCAATAACACTATGCCCGACCTGGGAATCAGACCCAGGACCTCATGATCAACAGTAGCGCTTACAACCACTAGACCATAGGTTCCCAACCTTTAATGGACTACCGCCCCTTTTACAAGAAAAAAAATCCAGCGCCCCCTTCACAAAATAATAATAAGATAAATATTTAAGACGGCCAGATAAAATGTTTTTCCATGAAAATAGAGGTATTTCATAACTCCACCCTTTTGCCTTTGGACCCGCTACCGCCCCCCATGAAAACCTCCAGCGTATGTTTTCACGATGCGAGTGTGGAGCCCCAACACAGGATATGCCACACCTTCTCTCCTGCCCGTTCTGCACTAACTGCACCCTCCAGGACTTGAATGCGACAAACGACAGAGCTATCCAGTTCGCTACGTACTGGTCGGCCAAAATCTGAGTCATCGATTCGAGAAGAAGAAGTATGATTTTGCCATCATCGGAGCAATGGTATTAGATAAAATTGCACAAAAGAAAGTAAGGAGAATGCACGCCTGCCTGAGTTCAAGCCCTCGTCTGAAGAGTCACGACCTACGACCTACAACGAAGTAGCTCATGGTTGTGGTTATAGAAATAGGGCGCAGTTCCCACGACAGCCATATCCCGGAAAAATTATCCTTCTTTAAGTAACTTTGGATCTGTAGTGGTACTACAGCAACATCGTACAAAATGTACTACAGCGCCATCTATGAAACAAATGAAGAACTAACATCAAATTCCTAAATGGTGATATTTAAGTTCTCTTAAAGTCCGACTATAAAGGGTGTACAAAGACCCTTAACGAAGCCAAAGGCACTTGTTCTCCGGGCTATTGCAATCATTTGGTTTTGGACCATACGTCATACTTGGGAACCATCTAGTTACGGATATTTTGGGGGTCAAAGTTCCGACTCTTTCACATTTTTTTTTGAGGTTACTACTTTACTTTATATACCTCCATGACCCGTTTACCATTCAATGCATCCATCAGCACAATGTTTTGAGTGCGTTACATTGAGTTTTACCGTCAAACACGATTTTCACCCCAAAAAAAGTCGTTTCCCAGCAATAATTTTTGCGTAGGGTTACTTAGTTTGATGTACAGAATGCTTGGTTGACGGCTTCGTGAAGAGTCCGTTTACACCTTGTGCAGAAAAACACCAGACACAACACCGTCTGCTCGGAGGATCGTCCCTTTTTTATAGGGGATGAAAATATTTTCACTCTGTTCTTCACGCCCCTATATTTGTTCATCATGCCTGTACTCCTCTTCCCGAAGAAGCTACAATCACAATTGTTTATTCATGATGACAGTTACTATAATGAGGGCATTTCAAAATCCGATAGCAACTAATTAAATTATTTCAGGTAGATAACAACAACTGCATTTGATAATGATAAGCACGTCGCAAGGTTCTGACGAGCCGGCTGATTACAGTCACCAGTTCCAGCTTATATTGTGGGGTAGTAAGCTGTAAGGACCAAGATGGCGCTAACGTCATTTTGCTCACTAAAATCAAGTTCTTCTCATTTTCTGCCTAGCCTTTTCTCAAACTTCGTTGAGGTCGGCTTCCAGAATTACTGATGCAGCTGAATACTAGTATTTTACATAAAGCGACTGCCTTTCTGACCTCCATAACCCAGTGAATGGGTAATACGATACCCTTTGGTAAGATTCGATGTCAGACTTTCGGCTTCTGACCACTCGTACCTAACAACTGTCAAAGATTTTCAAATGACAGCTGGGACCAACGTTCTTTCTGAGGCACGGAGGAAACTCATTATGTAATGATGGTCATCCATCCACGGACCAACCTCGGCAGGCACGGCTTACTCTTGAAGATCGAACCGTGTGACCGTTATTATGTAGCCACAAGCTCAGATTAAAGTAAAAATTTAAGGAAACGACAATTTGATTGATTTGATTTGATACATTTTACCTGCAGTTTTGCTTTGTATTATTTAAAAAGTGAGATCATCTAATTTATTTCTCTCAAATCGGCTTATTATGCTATTGTAAACTAGAAACGAGAAAAACTGTCCCACCGTAATACGGTATATAATTGTGAATCGGTTTCGGAACAACCAGAATTTATTATTGTGTAGGTACTAATTGGTTATGTTATCTTTTAGCTTCATAGAAAAAACTTCTTTGCAAAAAAAAACGACTTCCAGAAAAAACACTAAAAAAAGTGGAAAATAACTTTACTTTCGGAAGTCGGTGACTAATGTTTGTTTCATTGACTTTTTTGCCACCGACTTCCGAAAGTAAAGTTATTTTCCACTTTTTTTGTGTTTTTTTTTGGAAGTCGGTTTTTTTTTGCAAAAAAGTTTTTATTTTACCCTTTTTAGTTATCGTATCACACACAAATCCTTGTCAAGTATCAATTTCGCAATTTCTTTTACTTGGATGACAAATTTTTTCCAGCTATTTTGATTCCAAAACCAAACTGCTGAACCGATTTTGATAAAATTTCTATGGGACCAATCGGGAAGCAGATCCATTCAGATAAAAGAAGAATTTTTCAAATCGGTTCATAAATGACGAAGATATGAGATAACAAACATAAAAAAAATACAACCGAATTGAGAACCTTCTCCTTTTTTTGAAGACGGTTAAAAATAGGTACCAGTGTTAAATTGTTTGTTTGCTTTTCTATGAGCAAAACAAAGATTTTGATTATAATTGCTCTTAACGTCATCTTGCTCCTTGGAATCGAGTTCTTTTAAGATACGTTAAGGTGAAAGCGCTAGGGTAGCCCGCGAAAACCAAATTTTTCTTACGATTTTTGCATTTTGCAGGTCAGTGTCGTATTGTACCTATGTTGATTAAAATATGATTCGCGGCCGTAACTAATAAAATTTTTCAGAGTTATATACATTAAAAGCACCAAAGCAACCATCTAAAGTTAATGTTACCCCATTGAATGACTTTTTCATGAGATATTCAACGGGGTAAAATGAACATAGAGGGTTGTTTTGATGATTTTAATTATTATAATTCTGTAACTACATACTTGTTACGGTTGTAAATCATATTCTGTTTAACAGACAACCTGACACTGTCCTGCAATAGCCTAAAGACTAAAGAAAAATTTGAATTTGGCTCTTTCTGGCGCTTCCCTTGTTTTTTAGAACCAAGTTCTTCTATGATAAGTATATTAAGCTAAAACACAAGAAGTGGTGAAGGGCGAGCGTCAGACTTGTAAAGAAAGAAAGAAAAAGTATTTCTTAGTCTCGCACTGGACAAAAAAAAATGGTAACTTAGCAATAAAACAAGATTTAAAAAAAGTAAACTTCAGAACAAATTAAAATGAGACTAACTAAACTGGTCCTGTACGTGGCCAAAAGGCCTCTATCTCAGCATGGTGCTGCAACATTTAAAAAAAAAGTCACAGCGCTGGTATTCTGATAGGGCCCAAAGTGATGCCACGGTCAGATAATAATAATAAAATATTAGCGTCCGTATCTTGGCTGCGTTTCGGTGACCTCTTCGGGGAAACCGAAGGTTTTATATGTGATTTTGACGTTCAAAAAGTGCAAAATCCCATCTTAATACGAATATTAGAAAGAGGTATTTTTTTTGTAAGTTTGTATGTAGGTTACCCTCTCCGTACAAATAAAAATTACAAAAAAAAAAGATTCAATTTTTTTTCCACTGGTTTTTTTTTTAAAAGATACATTATTCATGGTTATAAATTATATTTACCTATATCATGCTTATTAACCGAGCTATTACAAGTTTTGCGGATCAAGTCGCGAGCGAAGTACTAGTTTTAAATAAATAAGTAAGGTAATAAAAAGAACTGACGCACTTGCAGGTTGAGGACTCGAGTTTAGATCTATGGGGAGACCGTTTTGACCAGATGGAACAGAGAAACTTGTGCCGGGTCAGATCTGACCGTCTGAAAACAATATAATCAATACCATTAAACGATTAACTCAAGCTATGTAAAGCGATTGATCCTGAGGCCGTAAGAGAGCTTCACACTTGTTCAAGCGTGAAGATATTATAATAACATAACATATCATCACGCTAGCAATCCCCGAAGGGTTAGGCAGAGGTGTACATAACGTAATATTACACCCACATTTCACCAGTTGTGTTTTAGTCCCATGTAAGGCGAGCCTATTGCCATCAACCGGGCACAGTTCCGGACTCCGTGGCTGCTACTAAGAAATTCTTGATGGTAAACCCCAATAACAATTTGCCCGACCTTCGAATTGAACCCAGGAGAAAGAAAGAAAGAAAAAGTATTTATTCGTCTCGCACTGGACAAAACAAAGTGGTATTTTGACAATAAAACGAAGATTAAAAAAAAAAGAAAACTTAAAAACAGATTAAAATAAAACTAACTAAACTGGTCCTGTACGAGGCCAAAAGGCACCTACCTCAGCATGGTGCTGTAACATTAGAAAAAGTCACAGCGCTGGTATTCTGATAGGGCCCAAAGTGATGCCACGGTGAGGAGCTCATGTTCAGCAGTCGCTCTTGCGACCGTTAGCCAAACGTGGCAGTCAAGATACTATAATATACTCGTAGATAGATAAATACATATTCGGCTCGTGCGATCACCAGTCACTGTTTAACATTTATCCTGGCTTAATCACGTTCAGCTCAGCACCACGCCTTGGCACAATTCGAGGTAAGCAGACAGATTTAACAAAAAAACGACATCAGTTCTGTATTCCTCGAGGTCTTACAATAGAGCAAGCCTATTGTCATGCCACCAATCAAGACTCCGAGCTGACATTGAGAGTCTATGAGAAAAATTTACAGGTACCCAGGGTTCGAACCCGGGACCCCCGTTCAGAAGTCCTCTTGCGAGCATTGGGCCCGTTGCTGGGACAGTTTGCTACTAAGTTCATTCATGGTATATGGGACAATAACGAAAGAATCTGTACTTACAATATAACAAAACCATGTTTTCCCAAAAATATTCCTAATCACACACTTTTAATCTTCGTGCACTTGCTTGTAACAATAATCCTCTAATCACGAGATAACAGAAATTTACGTAACTTTTAACACTAAAAGTAAAAAACTAATCACTACACAACAAACTAAATTAAAACTCACAAAAACTATTCAGAATGAAATGTAACACAAACAGATTTAAATGTAACATTAACACAAATAAATGTAAATAAATATACAAAAAAAAACCTAAATGTATCTATGTATTGCTTCGCAAGTCAACACTGAATATTTTCGATGTTATTTACTTACTATCTTTGCTATCGTAAATTTTGAAATGATAAAATAAAGATAAATGTATGTAGTCATCGATAACTAGCCTGTATGTAGGTATCTAACTAGTTATTGCTGTGACTAAACTTCGTTTTGCTTGCTGTAACGCCACGCCATGTGTTTAGCCTACACCAAGCCAAGCCAAGCCAAGCCAACGACCTCTTACGACAATTTGAAGGCAAAGTTGTCAGCTAAGCCAGGCAGTGACTGTTAGGGAGGTCAGATCCGACAGTCAGAGAGAGTAGAGGTACTCGGGTCGCTCATTTTGCTGACATTCAGTTTTGGAAATGGAATGAGTCAAAACTCTGTCAAATTGTGAATAATTATATTTCTCATTAATAAATAATTGTAATTATTCGTGAAGTGTGTGTGTATTATTGCCTACCCATTTCATTGCATTTTTTTTCTAGAGCCTAGGAACTGTATCAGTACTTATTTTAGTCAACTATCACATCTTACAGTATTATGAGTAGTTCTTAAAGAATGAGTCCAATATTTTAGCTATGCATCCGACGACGATGTTTCTGTTAGCCTGTGTCATCCCACAGCTGGTCAAATGCCTCTCCCCACGACTTCCAAATCCTTCGATCCAGGGCTAAGGTGAACGCGGGCCTGTGGACGGTGAGCTAAGGGCTAGCTCGCCGTCCCTCCGTCTTAGGACGACAGGCCGTGTCGACGGCGCGTTCGTGTTCCACGCGCGCCTCAGAGATGTCAGCATAGGGAAGGGGCCCGCAAGGGCCGATGCCTGGCGGGTGCTGCGGGTTGTTCGAAAGAGATACCGCGGCCCCGGAACACAAAGGGCGATGAAGGAACATGGGTGGGTTTTAGTCAGTAAAAGTCTGACACTCCCTCCCGCTCAGCCCAGAGCGGGAGAAGTCATATGATGATTTCCCATCCGAAAAAAAAAAAAAAAAAGGGCTAAGGTGAACCACTGGTCGTTGGTTGTGTCCAGGTCGTTCCGCCATTTACTACCAGGTCAGCCGCGTCGCCTTCTGGGTGTGTCAGGGCGCCGGCGTCACAGTGATTATTTTAGCCGAACTAAACAAAATTCAACAGTAGTAAAATCATTATCATCAGCCTAAAGTAGTTCACTGCTGGACAACTAGACATTGGCCTCTCCAATTGAAAAAGAAATGGAATATATCCTATCTGACCTCCACAACCCAGTTAGTACTGAAACCGGATAATACGATACCCCTTGGTAAGAATGGTTGTCAGACTTTCGGGCCATTGACTATCTGTAACGACTGTCAAAGATCTACAAATGACAATCGGGATCAACGGCTTAACTTGCTTTTCGAGACACGGAAGAAACTCTGAATGTAGCTTATGGTCACCCATTCTAGGATCGTCCTTGGCAAACGCTGCTTAACCTTGAAGATCAACCCGTGCGGCTGTTATTTAGCCATGAGGTTTTCGAACATAACAAAAAACAACAATAAAATAACTTTCATTATCTTATGAAGGTGTGGAGTTGTGGACTGAACAATCGTCTGATCCAGGAAGTTAGATAAGATAAAATAACAGAAATACTTTGTTTTACACACTTGTTGCCTTATCTTTTTAAATTAAATAATATATTAATCAACGGCGGAGGAGCTCGTGGCTAAATAATAACAGCCGCACGGGTCGCTCTTCAAGGTTAAGCCGTGCTTGCCAAGGTAGGTCTGTGGATATGTGACCATCATTATACAGTATATACCGAGTTTCCTCCGTGCCTCGGAAAGCACGTTAACCCGTTGGTCCCGGCTGTCATTTGTAGATCTTTGACAGTCGTTACAGGTAGTCAGTGGCTCGAATTTCTGACAACCAGTATTACCTAGTAGGTATTTACTGGGTTGTGGACGTCAGATAGGTAGGCCGCTCGAATCGATAAATCAAGGTTAAGCCACGCTTGCCGAGGTCAGGCCATGGATAGGTGACCATATATTTCTCACTACCTTTGCGAATGGGCAACTAGAATGTAATGTAACAAGTTAAGTAGCCTGCAATAGACTAACTTTTATTGTTCATAGAATGACCAGAGACAATAAATAGTTATTCTTTTTAATAATAGATGGCACCACATGTACCATACTATTTTAATGATTCATGAAACACAACTAAAGAATTTAATTCTATTTTATTGTAAAGTTTGACGTCTAAGTGATCTTTGGTAGTTACGGGGAGCCAGAAAGTCTGACAACCAGTCTTGCTAAGGTAAATCGCGTTACTCAATAACTGAGTTGCGTTGGCCAGATAAACAGTCACTCAATGTTAAATTCTGGTATTTAGCTGCATCCAGTTCAAGACGAAGCCAGTGGATGCCATGGTTGGGAGCAGCCTACATAGGCAGATGACTGCGCCAGGAAAGCCCGCGAAATTGAAAATTTCTTTGGTTTATTGCAATTTGCGGGACAGTGTCAGGCTGTATGTCAAACAAAATATGATTTGCGACCGTAACACGTATGTAGCTACAGAATTATAATCATTCAAATCATCAATACAACCCTCTAAGTTAGTACAATCCCATTCAACAACTATTTCATGTAAGAGTCATTCAATGGGATTAAATGAACTTGAGAGGGTTGTATTGATGATTTTATTTTCTGCTTATTTTTCTTACTTATTTATTAAATATTCCTATATAAAATAAAAATAAAACATTTAAAAATGACGATTTTAATTATTATAACCAGATAAAACAGTATTTGTTTTGTTACGTGTCGCAAATCATATTTTAATCAACACGTAATCCGACACTGCCCTGCAAATTGTAAAAAAAACGTTTAAGGTGAAAGCGCCAGGGTAGCCCGCGAAATTAAAATTTTCTTACGTTTTTTGCAATTTGCCGGTCATTGCACGGCTGTACATTGAAAAAAATATGATTCGCGGCTGTGATAGGTATTTAATGAGAGGTTTTCTTTTTGAGTATAAAAAAAACATAGTTTCCAAGAACTCTGTAGATGGCGTTGAACTGACAACGTTACTAGGAGCCAAAGCCAAAACGCTAGAAAAAAAAAAATTGCGGCACTTCAAATACGCTCGTTGACTGACACTTTCGTTTATTATTAAAATTACATCCAAGTGAAATGATGTGACGTTCCGTTCCTTGCAGTAACTTAGCAAGTTCTGCGCCATCTATCCAGCGACTAGGGAAGAGTTTAAAAAGAAAATCCCTCATTACAGAATTATAATCATTAAAATCATCAATACAACCCTCAAAGTTCATACAACCCCGTTGAATAACTATTTCATGAAAAAGTCATTAAAGTAAGAAAATTTGAATTTCGCGGGCTACCGTGACGCTTCCACCTTAAGTAGGTACTTCTTATAATAATACCAATCTATTATTATCCCGCTGTTGGGCAAAGGCCTCTTCTCACACAGAAAGGTACGAACATTGATCACCACGCTTGCTCAAGACGGGTTGGCATTTGCAGACAGAACTATAAGGGCTAGACTCTACCGAAGCAGAGACAAGACGAGAAGAGATGTATTTTAAACAACCACCAATAGAATTTCGTTATTTACACATCTCATTTTGCAATGTGCAGGTCAGTGTCGGATTGTATGTTGATTATTATACAAGGTGTAGTTTTGCATCCTCGTCAAATTCAAGGAGGTAACTATGCTAATGATTCTCGACCCGAATCAATAATAAAACGGGTAGGTAATTTTTTTTTTCATAATATTGTAAATCGGTAAGTGTACACCACCCGTATTAAAATGCAACCCGTCTAATACTAGCCCTATAATTGCGCTTTCACACACACAAACAAACGCAAACGTTTATTCGATAAACGGGTGATTCTCCTCTTTTGAGAAGGGCTTCATTCTGAAAATAATGTCAAATTAAAACAACTAAAAAAAGCAGCGTTTATTATTATTGACCAGCTACCGTAATTTATATTGATTATTTACGTCTTCTAAGACAACCTCCTGAATTTTGACGAGGATGCAAAACTACAGTTTGTATAATATGATTCGCGACCGTAACTCATAAAGTTTTACGAGTTATAATCATTAATATCATCAACACAACCCTCAAAGTTCATTAAAAATAAAAGTTTTATTATATAGGTATGTTTATTTGAGTTTTTTTTTACTAATTCCATTGTTAATAAAAAATAAAAAATTAAAAAAAAAAACCAACGGGAATGTTTTAAATAGCTTTCTAACAATATATCCAAAGAGTGGGTGATTTACTCAGGTATTGAAAAATATTAGGGATTTTATGTAAAACGCCAACTTGTAAAAAACGCTTAGTTAACAATGGCATAATTAATCCAAAACTTGGTACAAAAAAAAATTCAATGTTGTTTTATTCATTAATGTATACTAAAAGTACCTGAATTTTATTGTTTCTTAATATTCACATTTAACAGTTTAAACAATAGTTTTTTTTTCACTGAGCGAACCGCTAATCGTGCGTCAGAGCGTCTTCACCCGGTGTAAATCATATCTATACCTCCAAATTAAAATTATAAAAATTGGAGTTAGAGTTTTGGATCTTACGACTTTTTTGTAGAAAATTTCCTGTTCTTTAAGAATCTTTTTTTCAATATCCGATATCTGCAATAGTTTCCGAGATATTTGTAAAAAACAAAACCCTCAATTTTGTTGTTTGTTAAGTAATTGTTTTTGAGTTTTGCAATTTGTTTGTGCGGGACTTCGACTTCTTCAAAAACTTTCTAGATGAAATTACGAATCGAATGACACCTTGATCATAAGTTTCCGAGAAGGAGAACTGGAATTCGCCAAAATAGCATAATTCGTTTATTTATGATTCGTCGCGAGTCATAGATGTTAGTTAGACCGGGTAATTATTTAAAAAAAAAAACGTATAAATATTTGTTTTATATTTTATCATTAAAAAATCTCGGTTATGTAGAAACTACAGAATGTTCCCCCTAACATCCTTACATACGAGTTTGGCTTACCTACATATTTAAGATATACTCCGGTCGCGGAGTAGGAAGAAATTCGTACATTTCTTTATTTTTCTTGTGGTAAGTGTCTAACCTGGTGTCAGAGTAATTATGCCGCCCATGGGCCTCTGACTTGGCTTTACATGCCGTCGAGGAATATCTCTCAGGCATGCTGGTTTCCTCACGATGTTTTCATTCACCGAAGCATGTGATTATTATACAATACGCACATGAATTCGAAAAATCAGAGGTGCGTGTCTTGGGTTCGAACTCGAGACCTATGACTTGGCAGTACGACGGTAACACCACTAGCCTATCACTGACCTGTCATAACTAGTCTCTTTCGCTCTCGAAGAAACGTATTGCCGTCGCGCTCGCACATACGCGTCGGCGCGGAGGTCAACGCACTTGTTAGCCAAGTTATGACAGGTCAATGTACAAATTTGTTCCTGCCCCGCGACCCGAGTACAAAAATGGAAATGCTTATGTCACAAACAAAAAGTCAATATTCCTAGTTAACTAAATTAATAAATCTATTTACTTATAAACGAAATAAAACTTATAATAACTTCACATTTTGACTTCAAACTAATTAAATTTAGTTTAAACGAGGTTTATATAATTTAAACTAGGGAATTCAGATCCGAGTCGAAACTGTGCTAAGCTAGACTATCAAGGCCCACAAATCACTACTTTCCTTTATACAAGGTGTAAACGGACCCTTCACGAAGTCGTCAACCAAGCAAATCCTGTAAATCAAACTAAGTGACTACGCAAAAAAAATTCTGGGAAACGACTTCTTTTTTGGGGTGGAAAATCACGTAATCCCGTTTTACGGTAAAACTCAATTTAACGCACTCAAAACATTGTTCTCATGGATGCAGTGAAAAGTAAACGGGTCATGGAGGTATTTAAAGTCAAGTTAGAACCTTAAAAACTAGAATTAAAAAAAAAATTGTGATAAAGTTGAAACTTTGACCTCCAATATCTCCGTAACTAGAAGGTTCCCAGTTATGGTCAAGAACAAAAAAAAAGTGCCTTTCGACTTCGTTAATGGTCTATTAACACCCTTTATTTTATCACAGATTTTGTAGTACATTGATAGCTAGATAAAAAAAAAACAGCATTTGGCGAAGATGAGAACTATGTTATATTAAACATAACTTAAAAACAGACTTACATATTGATAACATTCTGCAACTAACCACAAGTAATCTTAAAAACGGACAAACATACTTATGTACGTATATAGACTTATAAACACATTAACCTCCTCAGTCGGTAGTAAGTCAGTAATAAAGACTTAAGATTAACAAAAAAATACAAATTTCTTTTAAGGCAATTTTTACCCATCCCTAAAACTAATACTTTTATAATCATTTAGTATTACTTACTGGCCAATCACTACTTCTACAAATATGTATTTACAGATAAGAAAGATAATTAATAAAAATTTCTCAGTTATAATGTCATTAATGCATGAAATAGTCATTCTTTTGGGGCCATATGAACTCACGAGTGAATTTTTATTGCTTTAACAATCTTATTATAATTTTATATCAATCAACCATCAACAAACAACCCGATGAGCAAAAATCTTAATAAAAAAACTTTTTTTGCAAAAAAATAAAAACCGACTTCCAAAAAAACTTTACTTTTAGAAGTCGGTGACAAAAAGTCTATAAAACAAGCACAAGTCACCGCCTTCCGAAAGCTTCAAGCCAGCTGTTTTTTATTTAGTGGTCGGTTATTTTTTTTTGCAAAGTTTTTTAATTTACCCTCTTTAGTTGTGGACACAAGAATACTTGTCAAGAATGAAAAAACGATGTAGGCCGAATATAAATCTTCTCCTTTTTAAGAAGTTTGCAAACTAACTTAAAGCATCCACCTTATCAACTAAATGAAAGACACTTACACCCGTATCTATAAACAAGTCAAAGTCCTTACTTGAGTAAATGTCATTATTTTAGATAAGATTTTACTATGTAGTTTTTATAATTGCTTGAAGTTTGAACTGTAAAAAAGTTAGAATTCTTAGCTTTGCTTGCTTAGGCGGTTCTTACTTCGTTTAAATTCTTGTCTATTGCATAAAAAATTTGCAAAAGTGACTTGCTCCTAATGTATTGATTAACGTTTTACGTTTTCACGAACATAGTATTTTGGAGGCCGTACTATAACGAAATAGGTCTTATGTCAACATAGAAACCGTTACGAAAAAATCGCTTTTATTTGGTATATGTATGCATATTATAGTCGACACCAGATAACGACGTCTTAGAGTGAAAACCTCGTATATGCGAAAAAGGTAACTTTTCAGGGGAAAGAAAATACAGCGCCCTTTAAAACCACAGCTTTAAGGGTGCAATTTGGATACATTTTCAGATGCATAAGATATTTATTTCAGTTTAATATCGTATACTACTTTTTGTGAAACTAGGGCGTGCGTTGCTAGGTTTTCTTTCCAAAAATTTTATATAGGTAAAAAAAAATTTCAAAATTGTTTGTCCGAAGTTTTCACTCTAAGGCGACAATAAACGTGCAATAACGGTCATTGACCCACATACTGCCCTACTAAGCGTAAAAGCGGTATCTCAAACCAAAGCCGTAAAGTTGTTTTTTATACCATGGGATACCTTTAAAAAATACGCATCTAATGAACTAAGCCTTTTAGCGCTATGTTGTTCAAAACATTTGAAAAAAACCTTAAGTAAGATTTCCCTGTCTTACTTTTACCTGAAAACTATTTTTACATAACTTCAATTATCTCGAAACTCACTTTCATTAAGATACCGCTTTTGCGCTTAGTAGAGCAGCATACATTTATTGACATACTTAATTCCGAAAACAGATACAATGACATAAAGCTGTCCCGAATCGACATCTATCGTGATCCTTTACTTTTTTTTAGTAATAAAAAACGATTCATAAATTATTGTCCGCATTTATACGCAGAGAAATTAAGGAAAGGCCAATGAACTTTATTGCCACTTTATTTGGTGCTTACTATAGTGCTCGCGACTGTACACATGAAAATAAACAAAATTGACTAAGAGATGACTCCAAAAAAATAAATAAAAATAATACCTGTTATAACCTCCACACCGTCTATTAAGCTAAATTAATCCCAAGATTCATACTCCGGGTCATCTTTTGACAGATATTCTTCCTGGTATATTGGAGTAGGAGCTGACACAGCTCCACCCTGAGGAATCGTCGCTTTCTTAGACTTGGCAAGCGGTTGTTCCTTCGGCTTATTAGGACAAGTCGCAGAATGAGCATGCTTCATGTCTTTGGGGATCCTAGAAAATAAGTTATAAATCATATTTAACGTCGTCATAACGTCACGCCTTGTAATATCTGAAGGGTTAGGCAGGGGTGTATCCATTATTACACCATTTTGCCAGTTATGTTTAAGCCCTATGTAATAGGAGGCGAGCCTATTGCCATCAACCGGACACAAATCCAGACTCCGTGGCTGCTACTGAGGAATTCCTGATGGAATAACCCAATCACACTGCCCGACCTGGGAATTGAACCCAGGACCTTATGAGCAGCAGGCGTGCTTGCCACCATTAGACAAGCGGTAAACTATTAATGCCTCTGCAATTAAAACTCTGTCTAACCCTTCAGAGATTATAAATTCCGATGTCATGTTATTATTAATGTACACACGGCAGCACATCAAGCTACAAAAATCTGTCAAATGTCTTTAATAGATTTTCAACTTTATTGTTAAAGAATTAGGTTTAAGATTGATTGGGAAAATTTTACCGTTTCAGGTAATTTGATGTAGTATGAACCGATGCAAATAAAAATATCCTTATCTTTACCTATGTGTAGCGTTGTAAGGACATATGAAGAGTTCAGGATACATCTTCTCACATTTGATAAGGTGTCGCTGTATACGAGACCGAGGTACACGATGTGCTTTGTCGTAGGGGCATGATACATATACATCGTCGCCAGCATCCATTTTAGTACTGTAATAAGAAAGTATTGGATTAGGTTTCTAGACACACACACACACACATAAATTGACGCCGATGAGAGTGGGCACGAACTACCTGCTACGATCCTTAACTACTTCTTTACCCGCAGCAACAGTGATAGCCTGGTGGTGTGACCGTCGGACTGCCAAGTCATAGGTCTCGAGTTCGAACCCCAAGACACGCACCTCTGATTTTTCAGATTGATGTGTGTATTGTATAATCACCACTTGCTTCAGTGAAGAAAAAACAATGTGAGGAAACCAGCTTGCCTGAGGGATATTTCTCTTCTGCATGTAAAGCCAATTCAAAGGATAAAGACTCTGACACCAGGTTAGCCACTAACCACACGATAAAGAAGAAGACTTCTTTACCCTTGGCCACATTTATACCTCTGGTCTTACATGGACGCCGGCTGCAAGAACTACTCACCTGACCTTACTGAAGAAACTCACCAATAAGGTCAGTGTATGTCCTTCTACGTCCCCACTGGGTGTTGCCACTCACATCTGCCTTGTAAACCTATGTTTTCTAAAGATCTCGTTACTACTATACTGCGTGCTATACGCAAAAGCAGTATCTCATAGAAAACCAGTTTCGAGAAAATTGAAGTTTTTGTAAATTTGAAAGAAAAAAAAAATGAAAAAGTGTTCAATTGTGACTACATACTATTGCAAAATTATGTTAGTTCTGCCAAACTGCACAGCAGTATTTTTATAGTTTGGTTTTTACTTTACTTTTTTTAATAGATTCTGATATTTTATTTTCATTTGATGCATATTTATTTAAGCTAACATGACGTCATATCAATTTTACTTTTTAATGTTGTTTTAAGGTACAGCTTTTGAGCTTAGCATGGCAGCACAGTTGGCATAACCAGCCTTTAATGAACCCACTGTTGCGACACAGTGAGAGTTAAGTGGCTGTAATCCACCATACCAACACAGTGCAGGTTGCTAGATATCACAAGTCTTTGAATTTTTGGTTCAGTCACAAGCAGGTTTTGTTACCATGTTTTTTCCTTCACCAATTTGAGAGTGGAGCTGATGAAATGACACAAAGTAATGAGCCTGCTTGGGACTCACAAGTTGGGGCCGTTACCACTGGTATAATACTGTTCAAGATCAGCTATAAAATTTAAAAAAAAAAAAAAAAATTGGTCCATTTGCTTGGGAGGTACGATTCCACAGACAGACAAATATACATGTTAAACTTATTGTGCGTCGGGGTTAAAAGAAAATTCCGTGACTGTTTTTTCTACAGGTCTCATAGCGTTTTGGAGATAATATAGTTAAAATATGTTTATCTCCTCATAGGTGGGCAAGGAAACATCGAATTAGACTGCTGGGACTTGGGGCTTTCGCTCACCAAGTAAAAATATTATAAAGCCATATTATTTAGTATCTTCACTGATATTCAAAAGTTTCATCAATAAAAACACGTACGTACGCTAGTCACGTTTCAGAAATCTAGATGTTCCTTTTGAAATTTGAATTTAGATTCCTGACTTTATGCTTCGTTTGTTCTCAAATAATATGGGCCTTGAGATAAAACAAAAGCAATAAAACTTCGAACCTACATATTAATAATATCCTGTTACAAATACAAAGAAAATGTATCAACCAGTGAATTATTGTTGTTGTTTATAAAACTAAGCTAAAATGAAACGAAGCATTCTACGTCGACCATAGATAAATTAGGATATGGGCGGGAGAATTATGATGTTAGAGAGGAACTTACTTGTGATTAAATTATATTCTGTACGACAAATACAGGAACACTTTTGTAGATTAGCTACAAAATGCTTATGGAACTGTACCGGCTGGTTTAAATGAAATCCAAACAATCGGTTACGCGATCGCGCAATGCGCATTCACATCAGTGTCAAAGTGTCAATGTCAAAGTGTGGTGACAAGTTTATTTTTCTGGGTTACCAAGTTACGAAACTGTGAATATTCTTATCTTGGTTTTGAAATGTTCGTGGAGGTCTAGTGAAGGTTTAAAAGTTGAGAAAAAATCGAATAATTGCCAGGAAAACCCTCAAAACAGCCCTTTTCTATTTCCCATACAAACGTTTTCTAAATAAAATGGAGAGTCAATTTGTAATTTATAACAGCTGCATAAAGATCAAATTCGCGTGCGCGTTGGAGGATCTAATGTCGCTTTCCGAAACTCAACAAAAGTGAATCGCGAACGCGACAAAATTGTAGGTAGGTACTAGGAGAGCAGGATATGGAAATAGGTACTAGGAGGGTAGTATAGGTAGGTAGGTACTAGGAGAGTAGGATAGGTAGGCAGGTACTAGGAGAATAGGATATGTAGATAGGTACTAGGAGAGTAGGATAGGTAGGCAGGTACTAGGAGAATAGGATAGGTAGGTAGGTACTAGGAGAGTAGGATAGGTAGGTAGGTACTAGAAGATTAGGATAGGTAGGTAGGTACTAGGAGAGTAGGATAGGTAGGCAGGTACCTACTAGGAAGTAGGTGGGTAGAGTAGGTAGGGTAAGTGGGATAAACAGGGTAGGTAGGGTGGGTAGAGTAGGTAAGGTAGGTGGGGCAGGTAGGGTAGGCGGGGTAGGATTCATTGACTGTTAGGCTGTACGAAGTTCGCCGGGACAGCTAGTAAATAATAAAAACTACCATTATTCATTTATTCATGTTCATTTTATATTTCGCCTCAAAAAAATAATTTCAAACACACACAGTTCATGATTTTTATGTCTCCTTCAACAGCAACAGCAAAATAAGACCATAGGACAGAAACTATAGAAACATTAATAAAAACTTGGGTAACTTACTTACTTTTTTGTACCTCAACAAGTGCATGCATAAGTTTCGTCCTTAAACGTAAAAACTTGCTTCCGTTGAACTCAATATTTAAACGTTATATTTGAGTAAACAATGGTTGTATTTGTCTTAATTTGCTGTAAGTGGAAGAAATAGAAATGAGCATGAAACAAAAGGGTTATCAATTAGTGATCTTCATATTATTTTGAAAATAGTTTTTCACAGCCTATTTCAGAACGTAAAGTGTTACTTCAAAATTTTACAAAAGTCAATTTGGAATTTGAAAGCTGCCAGGCTAGCTAAAATAAAACATTTTGTAAACTTTTGAAATTGAAATTTTTACCAATACCTACTCGAAATGAGTACTCCATCTAAAAGAAAAGATGCCATGGAAGGTAATTACCAATTTTCGATTAAGAAGTCGTTTATTTTCCTAACATTCCGGTTCAATTTTAACAAACAATCCAACAATATTGTCTTTTTCAGATAACAAAACTTCTAAAAGACCTAAAATGGAGTGTCCTTATGGAGATAAATGCTTCAGACTGAATCCTATACACTTTAAAGAGTACAGCCATGAACATTGTGAGTAAATAAAGATTTTTTCTAAGAAACTACCTTCTGGGGCTATGGGAGGCATACAAAACAAAAATTAAGTTAGTAACAAGTAAGTCCTCTTGAATGATAGAAAACTGTGTAGGAACTGTTTTCCTTAGTTAAAGCGTCCCTATTAAAAAGATTTTGTATCAATTCACAACATAATGCGGTATTATTCGTAAAGGTAAACTACAGTGCTTTCATAGTAATTTTACTTCTGTCGGCTACAATCAATCAGCACCTTATGACACTGGCAATAAAGGTCACTGTAATTGAACAGATTTGTCAGTGACAACAACGTTAAGGTGATCTAATCCCATTGAATAACTATTTTAATAAAAAAACTCATTGAATGGGATTAAATGAACTTAGAGGGTTATATAGATGATTTTAATGATTATACTCTGTATAGCCATATTTGTTACGGTCGCAAATCATATTTTGTACCAACATAACCTGACACTGACCTACAAGTGTAAAAAATGTAAGAAAATTTGAATTTCAAGGGTTAACCTGGCATTTCCACCTGAATCTTTAAATGCTAGAAATACTATGGCAATATTAAATTATTTGTCAGAACTTAGTGAAGTCTTTCTTTCTTTATTGTGTGGTTAGTCCCTAACCTGGTGTCAGAGTTTTTATGCCGCCCATGGGCCTCTGACTTGGCTTTACATGCCGTCAAGAATTATTTCTCAGGCATGCTGGTTTCCTCACGATGTTTTCCTTCACGGAAGCACGTGATAATTACACAATACGCACATGATTCCGAAAACTGAGAGGTGCGTGTCTTGGGTTCGAACTCGAGACCTATGATTTGGCAATCCATCGGTCACACCACTAGGCTATCACTGCGTGACTTGGTGAAGTTAGAAACGTAGAGTGACTTTACTGATGGCAAATTTCACTGTTGAGAGGTCCTGGGTTGGATTCTCAGATGTGGCAAAGTTTAATCTATCAGGAATTGCTCAACCAAGCAACCACGGAGTTGCCTGGTTGATGACATTAACCTCACCCCACAGATGTATGCAGATGTACCTAGATAACTCAAGTATCACAATCCGTATGAAAACCAAGTGTGCCATTTTTTTTACTACCTACTATGACGTCATAAGCACTATTTAGTCACTATACAAAATAGACTATGTTTTTGTTCTATTAATGCCTAGAATTATGTTCTGGAGAAATTAAAAATAATAATATAAATATGTACAGATAAAAGAAGAAAAGTATTAAAGGGCGTCAAAAGATTCGTCCACATCCCTGTCAATAGGAATAGTGCCCAGAAGGCTGGCAGCATTGCCACATTGAATTGCAATGCTGATTCTTTGACCCAATAAATAATAGGCCAGCCCCCAGGGTCACGAGAAGAGTCGACCAACCGCTTGGCGATGTCCCGAAAGAGTAGGTGCGCACGCGGACCCCATGGCCCTAGTGTTTCAACCCCAAACGGCTCAAACACATAGCTACCAATGAGGTTATTGTATTTGCGCCATTTGAGGTTTTCAGCACCTGCAGCAGCCACCCCAGCACAGCCCGATGAAGTTCTATTCTTGATTTGTAACATTGTTGTCTTAAACAAATTAGATAGCTGCGACAGTAGCCAAATTAAGCATAAAATGCTTAAGCCGGGCACGAACAGTGGTGCTCTTGCATTATCTAGGTATATGTGTATCTGTGGCTCACTGCCAATTACATAGAATTTGATCATTACTGGCAAAATGTTGTTGTGCTATTACACCTAATGGTACACCTCTACCTGTTGATTCAGGCATTATAGTTTTGATGTTATGTTTCAGTGGAATCAATCCTAGACTCATACACGGGTACCGGAGACTTCCCGATACCGTCGAAGCTGGCCAGTCAGAAGCAGATGTACGTGGACCAGCTGAAGATGATTATACACAAGCAGCTGTACGCTCCCGGTAAAAACTTTGAGAGCGAACAGGGTTGTAGGTGAGTTTATTAATGAAGTAATGATTTTCCCTTTATTTATTTCTATACACATTAGATACATTTGGAAATATTACTTTAAAAACATTTTATATACAAGGTGTAGTTTTGCATCCTCGTCAAATTCAAGGAGGTAACTATGCTAATGATTCTCGACCCGATTCAATAATAAAATGGGTAGGTAATTTTTTTAAATTTTTTCTTAATATCGGAAATCGGTAACAGTAGGTACGCCACACGTATTAAAAAAAATTACACCCATATTAAAACGCGGCCCGTCTAATACTAGCCCTATAACCGTGCTTTCATACACACAAACAAACGCAGACGTTTATTCGATAAACGGGTGATTCTCCTCTTTTGAGAAGGGCTTCCATCTGAAACAGTGTCAAATTAAAACAACAAAAAAGCAGCGTTTATTATTATTGACCAGGTACCGTAATTTATATTGATTATTTACGTCTTCTATGACAACCTCCTGAATTTTGACGAGGATGCAAAACTACACCTTGTATTATTAGTCTAACTTAATAAAACAATGGCCTGAATTTCTTATTTTTTAAGTAAATGTCATTATAGTCGCAAACACCTTTTGGTAAAGATGGTTTTCAAAGTTCTTAGTACAATAAAGTAACTATTATAACTTAATTGTACCTAACAAAAATATATTTTCAGCACATCTTCTGCCATTCAAGAAGATAAGAGTCCACAGCCAGAACAGAAGAACACAGAAGATAAAAATAAAGAAGAAAAACCGAGATCACACGTTAAACTGAGAGAGAGTAGTAATTCGCCCATAAGTAGAAGAGGAAAGACTAGTGGAGCAGAGAGTAGTCAAGGAGATAGTTTGAGGGGGGAGTGTAGTCAAGGAGATAGTAAAACGAGAGAGAAATGCAGGTCATCTGATAGCAGAAGTGGAGACAGTGATAAGGCATCGTACAGTAGATGTGGGGGGAGTAGTATAGCTTCGTCTAGTGGAAGAGAGAGTAAGAAAGGTAAGAGTTTTTGCTAATAGTTTTTCTACAGTATTATTACTATAGCATCACGCCTTGTAATCACAGAAGGGTTAGGCAGAGGTGTACCTAAAAAGTACACTCAAATTTTGCCAGTTATGTTTAAGTCCCATGTAATAGGGGGCGAGCCTATATTACCAGCAAACAGGCACAAATCCAGACCCCGTGGCTGCTACTGAGAAATTCCTGATGGAAAAACCCAATAACACTTTGCCCGACCCGGTGATCGAGCCCAGGACCTCATGCTCAGCAGTCGCGCTTGGGACCACTAGAACATCGAGACAGTATTTTTTTTTAATTTTTTTTACAGACATTTAAAACAGGGTTCGTCGCAGTTGGTAATAAGACGAGGTAATTAATTGGCTTGAATAAACAAATAATTTGTTAGCAAAAAATAAAAATAATACAAAAACGTTGTCCGTCACGGGACGCCGGGCAGATGTGAATTATTAGAATTTATAATTAAACCGATCTGGACCGCGCAACTTGGTCTGCGTAACATTTTTGATTGATGCTCCGATCCTATTGGTCGCAGCGTGATATACAGGGTGTTTGGTGCATCGTGTGCCAAATTGAAATGGTCGACTGGGGGGGTCATCTGCTATCCTTTCAGACCCCTAAACACTTCTCATGCCCTGTGGAGTTTTTTTCATCGACTTTTTATTGTTTTATTAAAAAAATACCCAAATTTTACATTCAAATACAAATTAAAAAAAAAAGTATAAGTCGTAGACTCTGAATTTTAATTTTATTTAGATGTGTATTGTATTACAGTACTTTTAAATTCAAAATTAGTGACATTAGCCATCTAGTTTTTTTTTTATTTACTCGCAAAGTTCCAAACTTCAATTAAAGCTGTCCATGTTACAGCTATTTACATGGCTATAAAAAAAAAACAATAGCGACCGGGATCTTCCAACTCTCTCAAAAATTCTCTAGTCTATCCTCTTGCTAGTGATGTGCCACATGCCATAAAAATCTTTTTACAACTTTGTGAATTCGCTAGAATTGTGAATCGAGTCACAAAATACTAAATTCCAGATTACGATTTCAAAAAATATTTTACCTAAATGATACCTGAAAAACTTATTAAATCTGTTATCTCACTCTTATAAGATAAAATCTGTCTCGTATCTCTCTTTAGGAGTGGGGGGGGGGGGCAATATGTAGTAAAATAAATAAAAAGCAACAAAGTATATGCGCGCGCGCACACAAGGAAGTCGAGAGGGGTAGAGGGGGCGTGACGCTGTCATACCGTTTGCCGTCACGGCATACGAGTCGGTTTTACTGCCAAGACGCGCCAAAAGATGTTTCACGTCAAAAGTATTTTTAGGGATCCTTTTTATTTAATAAACTAACTATACATACATATACACTGTAACAATTATAAAATAATTAAACTAAACAAACTAAAAAGGGCATCTAAAAACTCATCAACGCTGTCAGCTGGTAATGTGCCCAAGAGACTGGCGGCGTTGCCTCGTTGTATGGCAACACTGGCATCCGTATCTATAAACAAGTCAAAGTGTTTACTTGAGTAAATGTCATTTTTTAAGAGACGATTTTTATTATGTAGTTTAGTAATTGCTTAGAGTCAGAACTGTAAAAAGTTAGAATTCTTAGCTTTGCTTTCTTTGACGGTTCATACTTCGTTTAAATTCTTGTATATTGCATATAAAAAATTGCACAAGTAATTACTTTAACTTGACTATAGATACGGGTCATTATTGACTATTAGCCTCTGGCCTAAGTAAAAGAAAGATTGGGATCCTTAAATAACACCGTCTGTTTGTCGGTGACTATTGTTTGTTTCATTGAATTTTTGCCACCCACTTCCGAAAGTGGGTGAAAGTTATTTTCCACGTTTTTTTTGAAAGTCGGTTATTTTTTTTGGAAAAAGTTTTTATTTTACCCTTTTTAGTTATCGCATCACACACAAATCCTTGTCAAGTATCAATTTAGCAATTTCTTTTACTTGGACGACACATTTCTTCCAGCTGTTTTGATTTAAAAACCAAACTACTGAACCGATTTTTAAGAAATTTCTATGGGACCAATCGGGAAGTATATCCTTTCAGATAAAAGAAGAATTTTTCAAATCGGTTCAAACACAAAAAAGAAATACAACCGAATTGAGAACCTCCTCCTTTTTTTGAAGTCGCTTAAAAAGAATCTTTGGCAAATAATTTTAAAGTATATTTTCTCTTTCTTAGACAGCGACTATCGTCCTATAGTACAGCCGACCCGCCGTCCAGAAGACTTCTTGTCTGTGGTCCGACCTAAGGGCAAGATGGCCGCCAAGCACGCCGCCAGCGCCCCCTATCACATCTTCTACACGACCATAACGGATAGCAAGGAGACACATTCACAACCTTACTCTATCACTTTTCAAGGTAAAATGAATCCTACTTTATTTGAATAAAGTCTCATCTTTTATTTGTTAAATAATTTAAACAAGATGCGGTAATCAGTAATAACAGCCGTTCGGATCAATCTTCAGGTTAAGCCGCGCTTGCCTAGGTTCGTCTATCTGTGGATGGGTGACCACCCATTACATACCGAGTTCCCTCCGTGCCTCGAAAAGCACGTTAAGCCGTTGGTCCCGGCTGTCATTTGTAGATCTTTGACAGTCGTTAAGTAGTCACTGGCCCGTCTGACAACCAGTCTTACCAAGGGGTATCGTATTACCCAGTAGTAACTGGGTTGCGGAAGTCAGATAGGCAGTCGCTCCATGTAAAATACTGGTATTCAGCGGCATCTGGTTAGACTGGAAGCTAATAAGTAGCCACGCGCATTGGTTAATAGAGCGTTAACCAATACGCGTCGCTACCAAAGGGTATGAAAATAGTTCTCAGTAAATGAGTGAATGTGTAAACTCAAACTCAAAGCATTTATTTCAATTAGACCATTACAGGCGCTTTTGAATGTCAAAACACAAAAAAATAAACTAAGCTACAGTCACAGGGCATAATAACTTTGTGAAAGTACTGTAGTTGCCCATTCGAAAGCGTAATGTAGTGTTTTACCATTTAACTGGGTCGTGTAGATCAGATAGGAGTGATCCATGTAAAATACTGTCTAGTTAGACTGGAAGCCGACCCCAACATAGTTGGGAAAGGCTAGCCAGATGTGATTTCAATTACAAAATGAATCGCAAAACCTTATTTTTCAGAAATCCTTGACCGCAGTCTAGGCGAGCTGAAATGCTCTCTGCAAATCAACTTTATGGTGGAAATAGGATGGCTTTTAGCTCAGTACTACTTCGCTGGATATAGGTATGTATAATCAATGATAATATATTAGGAATTTCACAGTAGTAGCCCGAGTTCGGAAGTTGGCGGTATGATACCCCCGTGCCTCGGTGCGCACGTTACGCCGTTGGTCGTGCGCCGGATCTCTCTCCGCGAGTGTCGGATTACCGTCCCATCGGAGTATGAGAGTGAGGGAACAGAGAGTGCACCTGCGCCTGCGCACACACGCGTGCACTATAATATCTCCCGCGCCGATGGCTAATCTCCGCCGGGATAAGCTGGCAAGACCGAAAAAACGGTCATGAGGACTATTTATCCCGATTTATTTGGGGTCGGCGCAGCATGACTGACAAAGAAACATCAAATACATAAAATTGAACTCAGAAATGCAAATGACATACAATTATACTCACCACGCACAAGCTATGGCAAAAAAAAATTAAATTAAAATTTCATTAATGTTTGCATGCCTAATATAAGGTAGATTGTACAAGGCTCACCTATTTTATTGTTACACCTTATTTTATGTACCTACAATCTATGCAAATAAATTTTACTCTACTTTAAAAAAAATGTGATGTACGAAGGCGCTGCATTGTATAATAAACTACCGATTAACATCAAAAATGCAAAATCCATGTCAATATTTAAGAAACACTTAAAATTACATTTATATGGTTATTTTTAAGTCGTTTTAATCCTCTTAAGAGGTCATTGTACTCGTTATAACGAACAACTTTTACTATGGGACCAACCCTGAAATTGTGAAAAAAAATCTGCTGTTCAGTACATTTATGTTCGCTTAACTCGTCAAAATGACCCCTTAAGAGGATTAAAACGACTTAAATTTAACCATGTATTTAATAAAACGAGCGCACTTTAATAATGTACATGACATTACATGCCACTTCTAGTTGCGCGCGTTCTGTGTATGTTTACATTTTGTCTGTGTTAAATTATTAGCGATTACCTACTACCTTTTAGAATATTTTTGTATGTTGTATTTATTTTTTCCAAAACTGTACGTTTAATCAACAATGTTTTTAAATTAGTTAAATATTTCTCTTGTAAGTGAAATTTCTTAAAGGAAATAAAGAAATCTCAAACCCGATGACTTCTTCCTCCATACGAGTCCATTAACCTTTTGACCGCCACGGTCGGCTATAGCCGACAAATGAAAAAGTGCCGAACATGCCACCGTCAGCTACAGCCGACAAGAAAACGACATTTTTCAAGTAGTTTTCATCTGTCGGCTATAGCCGACCGTGGCGGTCAAAAGGTTAGTCTTCATCGAAACACTTTCCTTCTAGTCAAATCATCTTATAAATAATATAAGAAGATTTATAATATATATTATTTATAATATAAGACGTTTTTTTTTTGTTATTTTAATAACAAACTTCACCCCAATGTTTGATGGATGGATGAATGTTTTTTTAGACGTTTGGCCTTATTTACTCATAAGGCCAAACGTCTAAAAAATCGTTTGCAATTTATTCTATTTCAAACTTTAACCCCAAACAAATAAAAGTGATTTTCTTTCAGCGAGAAGAAGCTAACGATTTTGTACGGAGAAGATTGCTCAGACCTTAAAAACATAAATAAGAAGAAGCCACAAGTGGACGCGCATTACGTCACGATGTCTACTCCCTTTGGTAAACATCACACGTAAGTTTTATTTTATTCTTTTTATTCTTCTTTATCGTATGGTTAGCGCCTAACCTGGTGTCAGAGTTTTTATGCCGCCCATGGGCCTCTGACTTGGCTTTTACACGCGGTCGAGAAATCTAATAAATAATTATATAAAATATGTAATTATTTTATTAAAATAATATTTTCCTAAACTCAAACTCAAAGCATTTATTTCAATTAGACCATTACAGGCACTTTTGAATGTCAAAACCCAAAAAATAAACTAAGCTACAGTCCCTGTCACAGGGCATAATAACTTGTGAAAGTACTGTAGTTGCCCATTCGAAAGCGTAGATCCTATGGAGAAGAATGGGCAGGAAACTCCACGGATACTCTTTTAAATCAATATGTTTTTACAAAATCTTGGTTACATCATTCATGTCGAGATCATACATACATGTGAGAATACCTACTAGCTGTTGTACCTACGTCCGCGTGAAATTATTATAAAAATACTACTTCCATATTTAAATCGGATTTTGATACAATTTCATGGGTTTATTTTGTTTTGCACGGAACCTTAATACTTTTTCTAATTTAAAAGCTAGCTTAAGTTCCTCCTTCATAATATCAGCTATCTGCCAGTGAAAGTCCCATCAAAATCCGTCCAGCCGTTTCGGAGATTAGTCGGAACAAACAGTCAGACAGACAGAAAAAGAAAAAGTTTTTTTTTTTGCATATCAAATTAAACAAAAATATAGCCGATTTCCAAAAAAATCCAAAAAAGTGGAAAGTAACTTTACTTTGAAGTCGGTGACTATTGTTTGTTTCGTTGACTTTTTTAGCACCGACTTCCGAAAGTAAAATTATTTTTCACTTTTTTTGTGTTTTTTTTGGAAGTCTGTTATTTTTTTAAAAATGAGTTTTTATTTTACCCTTTTTAGTTATTGTATCACACACAAATCCTTGTCAAGTATCAATTTCTTTTACTTGGATGACATAGTTTTTCCAACTATTTTGGTTTAAAAAACCAAACTACTGAACCGATTTTGATGAAATTCCTATGGAACCAATCGGGAAGTATATCCTTTCAGATAACTGAAGAATTTTTCAAATCGGTTCACAAACGACGAAGATATGGTAGGTAACAAACACAAAAAAAGTACAACCGAATCGAGAACCTCCTCTTTTTTTAAGTCGGTTAAGATACATAATATTAATAAATGAATATTGTTACAGTAAAATGATGATTCTGTGTTACGAAGACGGATCTCTGCGAGTGGTTATCTCGACAGCCAACCTGTACCTAGACGACTGGGAAAACAGAACGCAGGGGTGAGGAGTTGTGAATACGACAAGGTGTAAACGGACCCTTCACGAAGCCGTCAACCAAGTATTGAGTACATCAAACTAAGTAGCTCTACGCAAAAAATGTTGCTGGGAGACGAGTATTTTTTTTGGGTGAAAAAATTTCGATCAAAATCAAAGCATTTATTTCAAGTAGGCCAATTACAGGCACTTTTGAATTGTCGAAACAAAGACAGCAATAAAAAATGAAGCTACAGTCCCAGTCACAAGACATAATAACTGTGAAAGTACTGTAGTTGCCCATTCCAAAGCGTAGATCTCTATGGAGAAGAATGGGCAAGAAACTCCATGGACACTCTTTTAAATCATAATGTTTTTACAAAAATCTTGGATACATCATTCTTGTTGAGATGGTACATTATGTGAGAACGTTTTAGCAAGATGTGCACGTTAAAAGTGTCCACAGTACAAACAAAAAAAGACAATTAAAAAACAAAATAATTAGTTCAAATAAACCGTGGCAACTAAGAGATGACCAGTCACAACTGACAGCGCCCGTTCACGAACATGACGCATGGATCAGCCATCATTCAACTCAACCATTTTGAAGGGAACTAAATGACCCAACACACACGCCACCATCAGCGAGACATTTGAGTGAGCATGGTATACTCTCAACCGCCAGGGCACATTCAAGTCGAGAAAAAAAATGTAGGTTTCCTGTGAATGATAGCTTTCTAGTACATAGTACTCACACAATATAGGCTACGATACGACGAACGCGAAAAATCACTTTTTACGGTAGGACTCGATGTAACGCACTCAAAGCTTCATGCTAATCCATGGGTATCAAAGTAGCCTTAAGTAAGCCGAAGGCATTTGTTCTCCCTCGTCTTTGCGATCATTTTTTTTTGTTCTGGACCATACCTGGGAACCTTCTAGTTACGGAGATATTGGGGGTCAAAGTTCCAACTTCTTCAAAGGTTTTTAACGTTATAACTTTACTTTAAGACCTCCACGACCCCCGTACTATTCAATGCATCCATCAGCACAATGTATTGAGTGCGTTACATTGATTCCTACCGTAAAAAGTGATTTTTCACCCCAAAAAAAAGTCGTTTCCCAGCAATAATTTTTGGGTAGGGTTACTTAGTTTGATGTACAGAATGCTTGGTTGACGGCTTCGTGAAGGGTCCGTTTACACCTTGTATTGAGATACTTACAGAGAACATTTTAAAGCTAACTTAAGAGCGTGTACGCCGTACGGCATTTCATACAAATTTTCAAGTCCTTATTTTTCCATATGACTGTACCGATTTTAATGAAACTTCATACCCATAAGCAGGATACATAGGTCTAAAAAGTTAGTAGAAAACATTTTCGCAGAATTTTGTTACAGTTAAATTAGACCGATTTTAAAATATCCATATAAGCAGAAATTTCCTATTATCTTTTTTTAAATAAGACATTTCGAAAATGTTTTCTGCTAACTTTTTAGACCTATGTTTACTGCTTATGTGTGTGAAGTTTCATTAAAATCGGTTCAGTCGTTTCGAAAAATAAGGACTTGATAATTTGTATGTAATGCCGTACGGTGTACACGCTCTTAACGCTCGCGAAAAGGTACGATTGCGCCTAAATTAATCAATGCTGTGGTCTACACTTACACATTGAACGCAGGTAATGTGGCAACACTGCAGGTCAGGTCTATTAAGTACCTATTTGTTGTTTTGTTTGAATTATTTATTGTTTGAGTATAATTTCATAATTTCCATAAGTATTTAATTCTATATTCGATTATTTAATGTGACTTTGTGTGTATAATTATTTAATTTAATGAGTCTGTGAAACTTGAAATAAAACGACTATTTATTTATTAAAAAAAATTAAGTCTAGCTGTTTTAATTTTATGATTTTCCAAACGGTTTTTTCTTCATATTTTACTATTATTACCAATATATCTGCGAAGTTTCGCCAACTAATCAAATAAAACATGTCCACCTTGTTTCCAGCCCCGGCTGTCATTTGTAGATCTTTGACAGTCGTTACAGGTTGCCAGTGGCCCGAAAGTCTGACAACCAGTCTTACCAAGGGGTATCGTATTACCCAGTACTAACTGGGTTGTGGAGGTCAGATAGGCAGTTGCTCCACGTAAGATACTGGTATTCAGCTGCATCAAAAGGCTAGCACATGATGATGACCTTGTTTCCAGGCTCTGGTTCAGTCCCTCCTGCCCTGAGCTGCCGGCGGACGCGATGCCGCACGACGGGGAGTCGCCCACCATGTTCAAGAAATGCCTGCTGCGATACCTGAATCACTACCATCTGCCCCAGCTCGCCTTCTACGTTGAGAGGGTCAAGAGATGCGACTTCAGTCATATTAAGTAAGTTCCACACATCACATAACCGTACACCGTGTACCTAATAGTACACCCACATTTCACCAGTTATGTTTAAGTCCCATGTGATAGGGGGCGAGCCTATTGCCATCAACCGGGCACAGATACAAACTCCGTGGCTGTTACTGAGAAATTCCTGATGGAAAAACGCAATACCAATTTGCCCGACCTAGGAGTAGAACTCGATACCTCATGCTCAGCAGTTGCGTTTGCGAACACTCGACGAACAGGGCAGTCATTGAGTAAGTTTCTTTGCGTATTTATTTAAACTTTATGTACAGTAGTTTGTACATAGGCGGAGTTAAGGTGGAAACGACATCGTAGCTCGCGAAGTTCATTTTTTTTTTACGTTTTTTTTTGCAATTTGCAGGTCAGTGTTGGGTTGTATGTTGATGAAAATATGATTTGAGACCGTAACAATACAACTCTCTGAGTTAATTGAATCCCATTGAATGTTTTTTTTTCATGAAATAGACGTTCAATGGGATTATATGAACTAAAACTTTTTTGCAAAAAAAACCGACTTCCAAAAAAAAACACAAAAAAAGTGGAAAATAACTTTACTTTCGGAAGCCGTTGACTATTGTTTGTTTCATTGACTTTTTTGCCACCGACCTCCGAAAGTAAAGTTATTTTCCACTTTTTTTGTGTTTTTTTTTGGAAGTCGGTTTTTTTCCAGCTATTTTGATTTCAAAACCAAACTGCTGAACCGATTTCGATGAAATTTCTATGAGACCAATCGGGAAGTAGATCCATTCAGATAAAAGAAGAATTTTTCAAATCGGTTCATAAATGACGTAGATATGAGGTAACAAATACAAAAAAAAAACATACAACCGAATTGAGAACCTCCTCCTTTTTTTGAAGTCGGTTAAAAAGGGGTCGTATTGATGATTTTAATGATTGTGCCCACTGCCCACCAATGCGGCGAAATAATGTCGCGCCAGCGCCGCAACGCACCGTGTGCACAGTCTCTTATATTATTTTATTGCTCTTATATAAATTTATACTAGCTGACCGGCGCAACTTCGTCTGCGTATCATTTTTTATTAATGCTCCGCTCCTATTGGTTGCACCGTGATGTTATATAGCCCATAGCCTTCCTTGATAAATGGGCTATTCAACACTAAAATAATTTTTCAATTCGAACCAGTAGTTCCTGAGATTAGCGCGTTCAACCAAACAAACAAACTCTAGTTTTAAAATATTAGTATAGATTAGTGATTTCCTAAGACCACCACAATTCGAGGAAAATCAGTTGTAATTATATTCTTACTTACAATACCTTTCAGCGTGTTCCTCGTGGCGTCAGTGCCTGGCTCGCACTTCGACCTGGACTGGGGCATGTGCCGCGTGGGCGCGCTGCTCCGCCAGCACTGCCGCGTGCCGGCCGAGCAGGCCGCGCGCTGGCCGCTCGTGGCGCAGGCCAGCAGCATCGGCAGCTACGGGAAGGAACCCAGGGTTCGTACTCAATTAGATAAATTAGTATTGTGAAAGAAATTTGAAATATTTGAAATAAAAAAAATAATTAACATATAATGCCGTACTAACAAAGGAACTAACCGTTTTTTTTTTGTAAAATACGTTCATGGAATGTGAGGAGTGTTTCACTATTTTCGTCACATTTTACATATTATAATAGTAAAATAAATAAATAAATAAATAATGTGGCTGCCATATATGGCTGACGCGGCTCAATTGGTTTGGAAAATGTCAGCCATATGTGGCTGACGAGGCATTATAATTATTATGTGTTAAAAGTAATTTTAATTTAATGTATCTTGGGTATCAGAGTTTATTAATAAAATTAAAAAAAAAACTCGAATTTAAAAGAGATAATTAATTAATAACGTTATTGTACACTTTCGCTGTTAAAATCAAATAATCCATTTTTACTATTATGCGCGTCATCTACACACTGACAGCTGTAGTCTAACAGCGACCTTATGATCAACGGAATAAAGATCACTATAATCAGCTACGTATAGCGACGCCTCGGGGGCCGGTTTTTTTTTGGGGTGAAGTATCACTTTTTACGGTAGGACTCTAATGTAACGCACTCAAAACTTCGTGCTGATGGATGCAGGTTGGGGTATGTTGGTCCGTGGATGTGTGACCACAAATACCGAGCTTCCTCCGTGCCTCGGAAAGCACGTTAAGCCGTTGGTCCCGGCTGTCAATTGTAGATCTTTGACAGTCGTTACAGGAAGTCAGTGGCCCGAAGGTCTGACAACCAACCTTACCAAGGGGTATCGTATTACCCAGTACTAACTGGGTTGTGGAGGTCAGATAGGCAGTTGCTCCATGTAAAATACTGGTATTCAGCTGCACCCGGCTAGACTGGAAGCCGACCCCAACATAGTTGGGAAAAGGCTAGATGATATATGGCAAATGATATATCTATTCTGCCTATAATTTAATAATGCTTTTTCCCACAGTTATGGCTGACCGGGGATTTCATTCACCATTTCACGAAAGTTAAGAATCAGTCGCAAATGCTGTCAAGTCCACCTGAATTGAAGATTGTATACCCGTCTTTAGGTAAAGTCTTTACCGATTTTGTACACCTAGTCCTTTTATGGCATATAATACACTAAATACTTCCCATTTTAATTTCCTAAAAAAACAATTACTTAGGCCCAAACAAAAAAAAAACTTTTTTGCAAAAAATAACCGACTTCCAAAAAAAAAAACAAAAAAATAGAAAATAACTTTACTTTCGGAAGTCGGTGACTATTATTTATTTCATTGACTTTCTTGCCACCGACTTCCGAAAATAGAGTTATTTTAAATTTTTTTTCGTGTGTTTTTTGGAAGTCGGTTATTTTTTTTTGCAAAAAAGTTTTTATTTTTCCCTATTTAGTTATCGTATCACACACAAATCCTTGTCAACTATCAATTTCGTAATTTCTTTTATTTGGAAAACATATTTTTACCAGATATTTTGATTTACAAACCAAACTACTAAACCGATTTTGATAAAATTTCTATGGGTGGTCCCATAGAAATTTTATGTTTTTCACTAACTTTTTAGACCTATGTATCCTGCTTATGGGTATGAAGTTTCATTAAAATCGGTTCAGTCATATCGAAAAATAAGGGCTTGAAAATTTGTATGAAATGCCGTATGGCGTACACGCTCTTAAGATATTTATCGATAGGTCTTTGTTACCTGAAAATAAATGTGTTATAATTATTATGTTATTTTAACAAAATCCTTTTAGTTGCAGGCGTGAAGTGAATATACTGTAGTGTATATTTGTTTTGTTTATAGAAAACGTGCGTCAATCCCATGACAATCTATTGGGCGGTGGATGTCTGCCTTATGCTGCGGACGCACACGCCAAGCAACCGTGGTTGAACGCTTTTTTATAGTAAGTAAAGAATTTAACGGAACATGTGAAATTTTCTATGAACTTAGTAGCTGTAGTTACATCACCATCTTCCTGCCCTTGTCCCATGTTACTTGGGGTCGGCGCAGCACGTTTTTTTCGACTGTGTGAAGGATGATATGGCGAGAAAGGAGGTGTCTGATGACAAAAAGTATGGAAGAAGATGACATGCTGCGCCGACCCCAAATGAATTGGGATAAGAACAGAGGAAGGATTAATAGAGATCGGATATTCGGATGCATATTTACCTAAAGTTTGAGTGTTGACCAGTATAGAGCGCGCGTCGGTACGGGAGAAGTATCGGTGTTTTTTAAATAAATAGTTATTTTTTCATTTTATTGTTTAAATTCAAATTAATTATGCTCAGTCATATTTACCATTTTGTTCTATACAATATTTCAGCAGCAAAATTTGAATTCAAATACAAGTTTTAGTAATTTTTTTAGTTGTTATTAAAAAAAAATGTCTGGTTTTAAATACATACTTAGATAATAAATATTCATTATGCAAATTGATGAATTATGAAATTATGAAATTCCGCGACCATGGAAAAAATGGAATTTAAAAAAGCCGCTTCCATACTTTTTAACCAATTTCAAAAAAAGGAGGAGGTTCTCAATTCGTTTGTATTTTTTTTTTTTTGTGTTTGTTACCTCACATCTTCGTCATTTATGAACCGATTTGAAAAATTCTTCTTCTTCCCGATTGGTAGTTTGGTTTTTAAATCAAAATCGCTGGAAAATATATGTCATCCAAGTAAAATAAATTGCGAAATTGATCCTTGACAAGCATTTGTGTGTGATACGATAGCTAAAAATGGTAAAATAAAAACGTTTTAGCAAAAAAATAACCGACTTCCAAAAAAAAAAACACAGAAAATAACTACTTTCGGAAGTCGGTGGCAAAAAATCCAATGAAACAAACAATAGTCACCGACTTCCGAAAGTAAAGTTATTTTCGACTTTTTTTTTTTGGAAGTCGGATTTTTTTTTGTCTACCCTTTAATGCCGGGAAAAAAAGTACTTTGGGTAAATATGCATCCGAATATCCGATCCTTAATGATGAATGATGATAGATAACAAAACTACTTCCTTTGCCGCAATGTTATTTATACTAGCTGTACCCGCGGCATGCGTTGCGATGCACTTTTTCCTACCTACCTGCCACCTAGCTGCCACCTACCTGCCACCTACCTGCCACCTACCTGCCACCTACCTGGCACCTACCTGCCACCAACCTGCCACCTACCTGCCACCTACCTGCCACCTACCTGCCACCTACCTGCCACCTACCTGCCACCTACCTGCCACCTACCTGCCACCTACCTGGCACCTACCTGCCACCAACCTGCCACCTACCTGCCACCTACCTGCCACCTACCTGCCACCAACCTGCCACCTACCTACCACCTACCTACCACCTACATACCACCTACCTACTACCTACCTACCACAGGATGGACATCAAATATTTGACAGGTACGAAACCAAGGAACATTTTGGGAAAATGATTCTTCATATTTTTTTATTCGTCGATTTTTCATTATCTTTAAGATTTATTCTGCTATTCTAGGCGGAGGCAACTAGAACAAATCAATAACCATGAAAATTGGTCCAGCAGATTTCGAGTTATAACTGTTGTAACAAACCCGACTTTGTTTTATATATGTAATTTATATATATAATAATTATATAGATTTCAGCCCATATTACGAGTATTTCCCTTATTTATTTTCAGCCAATGGCAAGCTAAATCCACGGCCAGGAACAAAGCGATGCCCCACATAAAGTCATACACACGGGTTTCGGACGACAAGGCTGCTTACTACCTGCTTACATCGGCTAACCTGAGCAAGGCAGCATGGGGCCAGCTCAACAAGGGCAACGCAGCCCTGAGGATCATGAGCTACGAGGCCGGAGTACTGTTCCTACCTCAGTTCGTGGTGAGTCATCATCATCTGCCGAGTCTTCTCCCAAATATGTCAGGGTCGGCTTCCAGTCTAGCCGGATGCCGCTGAATATTTTACATGGAACGACTGCCTATCTGACCTCCACAACCCAGTTCAAACCGGATGCTGCTATATACCAGTATTTTACATGGAGCGACTGTCTGTCTGACCTCCAAAACCCAGTTCTAACCGGATGTAGCTATATACCAGTACTTTACATGGAGCGACTGCCTATCGGGCCTTCACAACCCAGTTAGTACTGGGTAATACGATACCCCTTGGTAAGACTAGTTGTCAGACTTTCGGGCCACTGACTACCTGTGACGACTGTCAAAGATCTACAAATGACAGCCGGGACCAACGGCTTGACGTGCTTTCCGAGGCACGGAGGAAACTCGGTATGTAATGGGTGGTCACCCATCCGCAGACCAACCCAGGCAAGCGCGACTCTAGCTTTTATTATTTAGCCACGGGCTCCTCGAAGATAAATTATTTAATACTGGCGGATACTCAGCGTGTGCTACTACGCCATAGTGTGTAATGCATTGTTTTAGAGGTTTAAAACCATCTTCGCATTATTGTCTTTCGATTTGGGGCACATCGGTTGGATGGTATCAAAGTCTATAACGGATAGGTAGAAACAATTTTTTTGTTTTATATATATATACATAGATAATTTATTTTGTTTGTTTTGTTACAGATTAAAGAAGATTTTTTCCCCCTTCAACAGAATGCAAAGAATCGTCTAATAATACCTTACGATTTACCCCCCACCAAGTATACGTCAGATATGTCGGTCTGGGTCCAAGACTATCTAAGATAGGTCCACCAACCACCAGCAACATCACGCCTCTAGGCAGAGCTGTACCAGTCACGAGCATATATGTAAATACTAGCTGATCCGCGCAACTTTGTCTGCGCAACATTTTTCGTTGATGCTCCGCTCCTATTGGCCGCAACGTGATGTTATATAGCCTTCCTCGATAAATGGGCTATCCAACACCAAAATCATTTTTCAATTCGAACCAGTAGTTCCTGAGATTAGCGCGTTCAAACAAACAAACAAACTTTTCAGCTTAAAATATTAGTATAGATATAGCAAGATTCAAAAGTTATTTTCTTGTGGAATAACGATTGCACGTTTGAGATTAAAAAAACCATTTCGCTGTTATATACAGGGTGTAAAAAGACCCTCAACGAAGCCGATACGCACTTGTTCTTCCCGTCATTGCGATATTTTTTTGTTCTGGACCATACCTGGGAACCTTCTAGTTACATTGCGACGACCCGAATGGCGCAGCGGTAGTGAGGCTGCCTTACGTTCATAGGGTTCCGGGTTCGAATCCCGGTAGGAGGAAGTGTTTGTGTGATAAGCATGGACATTTGTTTCCGAGTCATGGATGTTTATATGTATAATAAGTATGTATTTACAAAAAAAAAAGTATCTATGTAGTATATCAACTATCTGGTGTCCACGATACAAGCCTCGTTGCTTAGTGTGGCACTAGATGGCGCTGTATGTAATGTCCAGCGTATTTATTATTATTTATTATTGCTATTAGATATTGAAAGAAAGAAAAAGTATTTATTAGTCTCGCACTGGACAAAACAAAGTGGTAACTTGACAATAAAACAAGAGTTAAAAAAAGTAAACTTAAGAACACATTAAAATAAAACTAACTAAACTGGTCCTGTACGAGGCCAAAAGGCCCCTATCTCAGCATGATGCTCTAACATTAAAAAAGTCACAGCGCTGGTATTCTGATAGGGTCCAAAGTCATGCCACGGTCAGTTAATAATAATAATAAATAACGTGTATAAACGAATAAATACATAAGTTATAATAAGTGTGTAAAGCACACTCAGAAAAAGAAAACACCCAACGTCATCACAATGTTTGACTATATTGGAAGTCAAAGTTCCAAAATTTTCACAAGTTTTTAACCTTTTGACCGCCACGGACGCCTATGGACGTCAAATCAAAAAGTGCTCACGACGCCATGGACGCGTAACACGTCTAATAAAATTTGGATGCGGTGAAATTGTGGCTTGGCGTGGAGGGCGCGCGCGTGTTTTTATGCACTGGCGTTCAAAAGGTTAATGCTATAAATTTACTTGAAATATCTCCATGACTCCCGTACTATTCGATGCATCATTTTTTTTTAAATTAGCCTTTTCTGTCCCACTGCTGGGCAAAGCCCTCCCTCACTCCTTCCCAACTCTCCCGGACTTTTGTCTTCTCTTGCCAATCAGTCAGGAACGAGTCCCTAAAAATTTCTCCCACTTAAAATTGTTTTTGGTAGAAATTCATGCTAAGGCTGGCAATGTTGGATTTTGGAATATTTATAAATTAAATAAATGGTCGTCACGCCAGCGTTTCTTGAATGGTTTCGTATTTCTTTTTAACCGACTTCAAAAAAGGATGAGGTTATCAATTCGGTTGTATGTTTTTTGTGTTTGTTACCTCATATCTTCGTCATTTATGAACCGATTTGAAAAATTCTTCTTTTATCTGAATGGATCTACTTCCCGATTGGTCCCATAGAAATTTCATCGAAATCGGTTCAGCAGTTTGGTTTTGAAATCAAAATAGCTGGAAAAAATATGTCATCCAAGTAAAAGAAATTGCGAAATTGATACTTGACAAGGATTTTTGTGTGATGCGATAGCTAAAAAGGGTAAAATAAAAACTTTTTTGCAAAAAAAAAAACCGACTTCCAAAAAAAACACAAAAAAAGTGGAAAATAACTTTACTTTCGGAAGTCGGTGGCAAAAAAGTCAATGAAACAAACAATAGTCACCGACTTCCGAAAGTAAAGTTATTTTCCACTTTTTTTGTGTTTTTTTTGGAAGTCGGTTTTTTTTTGCAAAAAAGTTTTTATTTATTGTGCTAATGCATCCATCAGCACAATATTTTGAGTGCGTTACATTGACTCCTACCGTAAACCTCACCTTCACTCCAACAACAAAAAGTCGTTTCGCAGCAACAATTTTTGCGTAGAGTTACTTAGTTTGATGTGCAGAATGCTTGGTTGACGGCTTCGTGAAGGGTCCGTTTACACCTTGTATATTCCAAAATACTTTGTTCGTATTAAGAATTGTATGTTGTCATACAACTCTAAATAAAACTTAATGTACATTATGTGCTCATGGCTGTATGACCACGTTTCGCCAGTTATGTTTAAGGCCCATGTAATAGAGGGCGCGCCTATTGCCATCAACCGGGCATAGGTATAGCTAGCTGTTGTTAACAAATGCTTAAAGGAAATGCCCGACTCGGGGATTGACCTCAGATTTGCATAACGGTCACCCATCCAATGAACGGCCCCGACAAATGTTGCTTAACTTTATGATTCCATGTTAAAATTACGATTGCTATGTAAGTTGTAACTGTTAATATTTTAGTGTTATGATGTTTATTGAAGTGTATTAAATCTTTGTTTTTTTTTGTATTTTTGCCGTTTTATTTAAAACATACATACAAAGAAATTGTCCTTTGTGGTAGGCAGAAACTATTGTACCTCACCTGCTACAAAACTTACGTATATTTTGTGTCGTCCATGTTTATACATCTGTGAGTGTGACCTTAGCACGAGTGCGCGGTGTAAACGTAACGTAAATACGTACG
The DNA here is from genome assembly GCA_964057025.1 of Standfussiana lucernea. NCBI lineage: Eukaryota > Metazoa > Arthropoda > Insecta > Lepidoptera > Noctuidae > Standfussiana > Standfussiana lucernea. The sequence continues at coordinate 2,814,789 of OZ059811.1, forward strand.
GAGCGACTGCCCGTCTGACCTCCACAACCCAGTCAGTACCTGGTAATACGAGACACCTTGGTAAGACTGACTGTCCGACTTTCGAGCCACTGACTACCTGAAACGACTGTCAGGCGGCGTCCTAATTGGCTACGATCGTACGAGCTAACGATGCGTTTTCGTCGCGCGATGAAAATGATCGTGCGATGGTCCAACAGGTGTCCTAATAGCACGCGCGATGACCGCCGCGCCGCACGTGTGTTTCACCTGTCCGATCTGAGGTATATAACCCTGTCCTATCCGAGTTTAACTTATCGTGAGTTTCGACTTACTTAACAAAATTCTAATCAAAAATGAAAATAATCTCGACGAACTCGATTCACCGGTGCCGCTCCTCGCCCCTCTCGTTCCTGTGCTCGCGCGATGACGCGTGATCAAATAAGACACTCAAAAGAGATTCGGAGCTTTGATTGCACGATCGCACGATCAAACGCATCGTTCGATCTTTATTAAGCATTTCCAGTGCTCGCGCGATGATTTGCAAGCTTCAATTAGGGCAGCCTAAAGAAATGTGTGTGTTTAATCTCGTGCGACGAAATCGCATCGTTTGCTCGTACGATCGTAGCCAATTAGGACGACGCATCAAAGATCTACAAATGACAGTTGGGACTAACTACTTTAAGGAAGGTCTTTATCTACGTAATATTATAAATTCGAAACAAACTCCGTCTGCCTGAACGGATTTCGATTTTTAGCGCACAGATAGACCATGACCTAAACTTAGAACACAGGATATTTTCGATCCGGGTTCCCGTGGGATATCATCCGATTTATACCCGGGCGACGCCGCGTGCCAAAGCTAGTAGTTAAAAGAAAGATTACCAAAAAAGAAACGTCTGAATTACGCGATACCTAGCTCCAACCCACATTGATAACTTACATCACCCTGTATAAGTAACAACGGAAATAATATACAGGATGTGAATTATTTATTAGCTGTATTTAACGGATCGGTTAGGTCGTAACAGTTAAATGGTAGTTTATTGGTTGGTAATCACTTTCACGCGATATGATAGTTCTTATAGAAAAAAATAAATTACTTCCAAAAAAAACACAAGAAGAAAATATGTAAATCGAAAAAAGTCACCGACTTCCGGAAATAAAGTTCTTTTCCATTTTATTAACCGACTTCAAAAAAAGGAGGAGGTTCTCAATTCGGTTGTATGTTTTTTTTTTGTGTTTGTTACCTCATATCTCCGTCATTTATGAACCGATTTGAAAAATTCTTCTTTTATCTGAATGAATCTACTTCTCGATTGGTCCCATAGAAATTTCATCAAAATCGGTTCAGCAGTTTGGTTTTGAAATCAAAATAGCTGGAAAAAATGTCATCCAAGTAAAAGAAATTGCGAAATTGATACTTGACAAGGATTTGTGTGTGATACGATAACTAAAAAAGGTAAAATAAAAACTTTTTTGCAAAAAAAACCGACTTCCAAAAAAAAACCGACTTCTAAAAAAGTGGAAAATAACTTTACTTTCGGAAGTCGGTGGCAAAAAAGTCAATGAAACAAACAATAGTCACCGACTTCCGAAAGTAGTTATTTTCCACTTTTTTAGTGTTTTTTTTGGAAGTCGGTTTTTGTTTTTTTTTTTGTTATTTGGAAGGTAGTTTTTTTTGCATTTTTTTTTATTTCAAACTTTTTGGTATTGGAATGATGAGGAACTCGTGGCTAAGTAATAACAGCCGCTCGTATCGATCTTTAGGTTAAGCCGCGCTTGCCTAGGTTGGCCTGTGGATGGGTGACCACCCGTTACATACCGAGTTTCCTCCGTGCCTCGGAAAGCACGTTATATAAATCGCACCAGTAATTACGGAGTTATGAGGAAACAAACATTAAAAAAAAAACAAATACAGCCGAATTCAAAATATCCTTCTTTTTAAAAGTCGGTTAAAATTACTGGTATTCAACTGCTTCCTGTTAGACTAAAAGCCGACCATACAGCTGGGCTAATGCAAGGCGCAGGCAGGATGATGTTTACTGTAAACACTAAACAAAAGAAGGTAAAACCCAGTGATATTGTGAGTGTATTTTACCGTGACGTTAAATTGTACCGAGTTCCAGTAGTGCGCGTAGCAAAAGACAAAGGAAGAGGCTAGACCAGTGGTGGGCAAACTTTCCTCATGGGGGGCCAGAAAGTTGAAACAATTTCAGAGGAGGGCCGGAATTATAGCAAAAATGTATTATAATTTGAAATCTTTTAATCATAAAAATAAACATTACCACCATGTTATTTACAAATTACAATTTAACTTGCGACCCGCAACCCGTGAACTACGCGGCTAGTACCGCTGACTCCTTTACCTATGCATCTATTATTCTACGAGTACCTACTTCATACTGCTGGACCGTCAAAATATAATTATAGCGGGCCATATTGTATTCATTTTGAAAGACCCGGCGGGCCGGATTAAATCCTTTCGCGGGTCGGAGCTGGCCCGCGGGCCGTACTTTGCCCATCACTGGGCTAGACAGATTCGTCTGCACTTAACAAGTTTTTACCATCCACCCGCATTCTCCAGTCATCCCGCGATCATAGCGCTTGCAACAGCGTCGAAATATCGGGAGCTCAAAAGAAGGTAAACTCACACGTTTCGTCCGTCGCGTGTTCCGTCTGTTGCATTTAACCAGGTTATACCAACGCGGTCAGGTGACCGCACTAATTACTGCGTTACATAATATCTTCATACTTCTAATTATGCGGGGTGAGTAGGTGTACCTACATTGTAGTTTAATTGACAATTAGTACCTTGTATGTACCAGAGAGAAACATGTTAAGCCGTTGGTCCCGGCTGTCATTTTTAGATCTTTGACAGTCGCTACACTCACACACGTATCTATAAACAAGTCAAAGTCTTTACTTGAGTAAATGTCATTTTTTAATATACGACTTTTATTGCGTAGTTTAGTTATTTCCTAAAATTAGAATCGTAAAAAGTTAGATTTCCTAGCTTAGCTTTTCTTGACGGTTCTTACTTCGTTTAAATTCTAGTCTAATTGCATAAAAAAAAATTGCAAAGTAATTACTTAAGCTCAAGTAATTACTTTAACTTGATTATAGATACGGGTGTTACTCAGTTGTGAGTCTGACGACCAGTCCTACCAAGGGGTATCGTTTAGGTATAGTTTTCTACTCTTTGGGGTATCGTATTACCCAGTACTAACTGGGTTGTGGTCAGATAGGCAGTCGCTCCATGTAAAATACAGTTTGTATTCAGCTGCATCCGGTTAGACTGGAAGCCGACCCCAACATAGTTGGGTAAAGGCTAGGCAGATAATGATTCTCAAACAGACAAACGAGCCTTACTTGAGAATGTAAGATAACATAATATAATAAACCTATTCTAATTCTTAATTTACTGCTCTCAAAACCTGCATTCATAAAAACTTTTTTGCAAAAAAATATCTCGTTTGTTCGTTTGTTTGATTGAGAATAAGGTTTTTTAAAACTTTAATTACACAAAGGTTGGGTTCGAAACGGCGACCTGAGGACACATAATCTGGGCTTCTACCTCTAGGCCGCCACTGCTCAGTGCTATCTTACACATAGCCCGTCTTATAAACACTTCAGCCTAGTATAATTTTATCACCCACTAGCTGACCGGCGCCATTTCGCCTGCGTTACACTTTTGATTAATGCTCCGCTCCTATTGGTCGCAGCGTGATGTTTTAGAGCCTTCCTCGATAAACGGGCTATCCAACACTAAAAGAATTTTTCAATTCGGACCAGTAGTTCCTGAGATTAGCGCGTTCAACCAAACAACCTCATTAGCTTTATAATATTAGTATAGATTTGACCGATTAAAGCTTTACCTAATTCATAAAAAATATAATTAGTCATGAAACAAGTTAATAACGAGTTAGTTAGCGCGCAAGCACCTAGATAATTAAATTAATCAATTAAAATGTTAATGTTTTGCGTCATACGCTCCTGAACTATACAGGATGTTTTGTAGGCAGGTGGATACGGCCTATCAATCAACTCAGGGGTCGTCCTTTAATCACGTGAGGAATGAACAGGGGAGGGGGTTTGAAAAAATCACCATTAATCACGTGTATTTTTTCCGTGGGACGTAAAATATAAAGTTAATGTGTGACGTGTAAAATGTTTTTTACAAATAATGAATTTAAAACCCGAGAAAACGATTTTTGGTATGCTCACCCAAGCATACTGGAGGAGTTCAACATCACCAAACGGCTTTCCACAATCTACCTGGAGCGTGCCCTCAGCTTTTTCGGACATATGCGTTCACCTAGGCATTGCCTGGAAAGGCTTCTGATACTGGGCCGGGTAGAAGGTGAACTTGCGCAAGGCAGAGCACCAGCAAGATGGTCAGACGCGATCGTGAAGGCTGTTGGATGCAGCCTGCACCGAGCGGTTCACACTGCAGAAGACCGCCTGGCTTGGAGACGTGTTATATGTGGTCGCGATCTTCAACAGTGAGGGAACGACGAAGAAGGGAAGACCCAAGCGATTTTTTCTCTAAAATATCCGATCTTTTTTATATTTTTAACCGACTTCAAAAAACGGAGGAGGTTCTCAATTCGGTTGTATTTTTTTTTTGTATTTGTTACCTCATATCTTCGTCATTTATGAACCGATTTGAAAAATTCTTCTTTTATCTGAATGGATCTACTTCCCGATTGGTCCCATAGAAATTTTATCAAAATCGGTTCAGCAGTTTGGTTTTTAAATCAAAATAGATGGAAAAAATATGGCATCCAAGTAAAAGAAATTGCGAAATTGATACATGACATGGATTTGTATGTGATGCGATACAAAAAAGTTTTTGCAAAAAAAAAATAACCAACTTCCAAAAAAAAACTAAATAAAAACTTTTTTGAAAAAAATAACCGACTTCCAAAAAAACAACACTAAGAAAACTTTTTTGCAAAAAAAAACCGACTTCCAAAAAAAAACACGAAAAAAGTGGAAAATAACTTTACTTTCGGAAGTCGGTGACTATTGTTTGTTTCATTGACTTTTTTGCCACCGACTTCCGAAAGTAAAGTTATTTTCCACTTTTTTCGTGTTTTTTTTTGGAAGTCAGTTTTTTTTTGCAAAAAAGTTTTTATTTTACCCTTTTTAGTTATCGTATCACACACAAATCCTTGTCAAGTATCAATTTCGCAATTTCTTTTACTTGGATGACATTTTTTCCAGTTATTTTGATTTCAAAACCAAACTGCTGAACCGATTTTGATGAAATTTCTATGGGACCAATCGGGAAGTAAATCCATTCAGATAAAAGAAGAATTTTTCAAATCGGTTCATAAATGACGGAGATATGCGGTAACAAACACAAAAAAAAAACATACAACCGAATTGAGAACCTCCTCCTTTTTTTGAAGTCGGTTAAAAAGGGGAAAATAACTTTAGTTTCGGAAGTCGGTGACTATTGTTAGTTTCATTTTTTTTTTTTGGAAGTCGGTTATTTTTTTGCAGAAAAGTTTTTGTTTTACCCTTTTTATTAGTTATAGTATCACACACAAATCCTTGTCAAGTATCAATTTCGCAATTTCTTTTACTTGGATGACATTTTTTCCAGTTATTTTGATTTCAAAACCAAACTGCTGAACCGATTTTGATGAAATTTCTATGGGACCAATCGGGAAGTAAATCCATTCAGATAAAAGAAGAATTTTTCAAATCGGTTCATAACTGACGGAGATATGAGGTAACAAACACAAAAAAAAACAACCGAATTCAGAACCTCCTCCTTTTTTTGAAGTCGGTTAAAAAAGTGGAAAATAACATTACTTTCCGAAGTCGGTGCCAAAAAAGTCAATGAAACAAACCGTAGTCACCGACTTTTGCGTTTTTATTGTTAAAACAGTTTCTGAAACTGTCCGTCTTTCCAATAATAAAAAACACATACGTGATGCTGGGAGACGGTGGAGGTGAAGCTGTTAACCTCACGACGTATCACCAAGAGGGACGGGGGCTATTAAAGTGGCCTAAAATACCTCGCGTGATTAAAGGACGACCCCTCAGACTATCGCAGTCCACTTTGGTATAGGACTCTCCCAAGCTGAGTCACAGACACTGTCCTCGGCTTTCCACAGGTCAGTCTGCCCCAGCCACAGGTTCTCGCCACCTTTTTAACCGACTACTAAAAAAGGAGGTGGTTATATTCGACGAGCACCTTTTTTTTGTTTCATGTTTATATACGCCGATTTCTCTGGTCCGATTTAAGAGATTATTTTTCCATTTGGTAGAGAAAACTCGCGCGGTGGTCCTGTATTAACTTTATTAACTTGCTTCGGGACTTTATGAGTTATCCGCGTCTTGTTACATCGTTCTCACATAATGTACAATTTCAACAATGATATAACTAAGGTATTGTAACAATATTCTGATTTAAAAGAGTGTACATGGAGTTTCTTGCCCATTCTTCTCCATAGAGATCTACGCTTTCGAATGGGCAACTACAGTACTTTCACAAGTTATTATGCCTTGTGACTGGGACTGTAGCATCATTTTATTCTTGTCTTTGTTTTCACAATTCAAAAGTCCCTATAACTGGCCTTCTTGCAATATATGCTTTGACAAGCTGTTGCCCGCGACTTCGCGGGCGTGCCACACTACGCTTGCTAATACGGAGTCTCCACTCCTGGACTGGTAGGTACAGGATAGGTACACATACATTCGCACATACAGGGCGTAAACGGACCGCGAACCCGTCAACCAAGCATTCTGTATCTACGTCATGTAAATAAAACTGCGCGAGAATGATTACTGGGAAACGACTGATTTTTTTTCATGAAAAATGTCGATTTCCGATAGCGCTCAATGTAACGCACTAAAAAATACTGTAATGATGGAAGCCTTATGTGATTTCACCCTTAACCTCGGCCTTGCTACTGGCTAGGCAGATCATGATGAGATGACCTAGGACTAAGAAGTGCTACCCTGTATATAAACGATTAATTAAGTATAAAGTGCAGTGACGAGCACCAATATGTATACACATTCCTAAATATAAAAGCAAATTTCGAGAGAAATAACGATCGTAATTTGGAGATATCACTTTTGAAAGTAGCTAAGTGTTTACATATTGGTGCTCGTGACTGTACGTAGCATGCGACCCTGATTTTGGTTCAAGAAATTGTAACATGTTACCAGGCAAGTAAATATAAGAAGGTCGAAAGCTATGTACTACTAATATTTCAGGTTTTATTATATCTCCTTCATAAATTTTTCTTTCTTATTTTTTACATTTTTAAATATTTTATATAAAATAATTAAAAAAAAAAAAACATAAAAAAATATAAAAAAAAATAGTAGCCCACCGGTATCGGGAACAGGGGGCTCCAGAGAGAGGAACCTCCTAACAATACGAGCCGTATCCAGGAGTACCGCGCACTGAATCAAGCCCTTGATCCAGCTGCCTAAGAAGAGCCTCCTCAGGTATTGGTCTAGGCTCTTGGCAATTAAGCCATTGGCTGAAACGACGACTTATTTTAGCTGTAAAAAATCCATATGTATTTTTCTAAAAACCACCTCTTATGCGCAGACAGAAGATTTACTTGCTGTATGTAAATAATCCGAGAACACGCTGTTTTTATTTTTATGTAAGTTTTAATTTTAGTACTTTACTTTTCACTTAATGTTAATTTTATTTATTTTAAGTAAAATGTCTACTTGCACTTTGTAGCCTGAGACACAGGTTCAACCTAGTTCAGGCAAATAAGCAACTGTGCTCTATTTTAATTGTTATGATGTTTTATTGTAACTGTGCACCTTTTTATAAAATAAACGATTGAAACGACTATCGGCACAATGATCGCCGAGTCCACTTCCCACATGTCGACAACCAGGTTTTATTATTATTAATTTTAGGGCTTAAAACATAACCACTGCAGAGAGGTTAAGGCTGTAATACAGCCCGCTCTCTCTCATGGAGAACCACCATACAGCCGCTGTAATACACGCTGTGACCATGCGGGTCTTGTGCGGGTTGGTAGATGTCACATGTCTTAAAAAATTTGGTTCTAGGCTTTAAAAGATATGAACTATACATTTGAAGACTATGTAAAACATTTATGGTCCAAAATAAATGTTTTTTTGAACTGTATTCACGCAAAGTAACAGCGATCGTTAAAGTTCATGGTGACAAACCATGAATGTTTATTATCGCTGGCACTTTGCGTGGGCACCTAGGGTCGTCCTGTTTTGGCCCAGTTCGGCACAGCCGGTTGGAGAAACATGGGTACATTCGATTTTGCCGCTTGCGCTGGATGACAAATCGAATATGAACATGACGAATGGACGTTCGACATCCGTCACAAAAAATTCATGATTTGGTTTTTTTGACGTACCTGATTTTTAAAAGGCGATACGTGATTTAAGACGTGTCCGTCATTTCTCACGACTCGTGACGCGTGTGAACACGGGCATTTAAAAAGCATTGCCGCCGTTAAATAAAATGAAATGACGGATCGTGAAAAAAGACGTATCATCGTCATGTGAAAGGTCTGTAACTGATGTACCACTTATGACTTACTTTAGTTACAAAATTAACCTTCTTCATATTTTTTTTTCACTATAATTTCGCTACGATCTTCGTCCATCCATCAACTGGTTCCGTCGCGGTCTATTGGACCCCTTACCACACAAGTGTATATGTATGCGCAGGTTTTATAATTATATCGCATTTTCTGTCTGGCCGTCAAACAGGGAGGGCGCTTATACTGTTTCAAAAATGAGGGTGAGTGTTTTTTTTAAATGTAGTTGGTAGGTTAAATGTACGTGTGGTGTGTATTGTGTTTCCTAACTGGGTTGTGGAGGTCAGATAGGCAGCCGCTCCATGTAAATACTGGTATTTAGATGCGTCTGGTTAGACTGGAAGCCGTCCCCGACATAGTTGGGAAAAAGGCTAGGCGTGTGATGATTTAAGGTCCTGAAAATGATACATGTTTTTTTTTTATTGTTTTTTTTTTATACAAGGTTAAGTATAAATAGGTTGACGATTTAGTCACTAAACCCAAATCAAAATGTTGCTCTTCATACATCCATTGAAATAGTCTGTCTATTGTTGTAGGTACAGTTGGGTTACCCTGATCTGTTAGTGCATTAATGTTTTAGTATTTCCGAGAGTGGGTAGGAGATGGCGCTAGACAGCTGTCTAGCGCTGTCACTTTCTCACTCTCGGAATAGTCCTAAAACATTCCTGCACTAACAGATCATGGTAACCCCCCAGGAATTTGTTTTTTTTTTAAAGAAAAGAAAAATATTTATTTGTCTCGCACTGGACAAAACAAAATGGTAACTTGACAATAAAACAAGATTTAAAAAAACGTTTGCAAAAACGTTTTTATTTTATCCTTTTTATTTAGTTATCGCATCACACACAAATCCTTGTCAAGTATCAATTTCGCAATTTCTTTACTTGGATGACATATTTTTTCCAGCTATTTTGATTTAAAAACCAAACTGCTGAACCGATTTTGATGAAATGTCTATGGGACCAATCGGGAAGTAAATCCATTCAGATAAAAGAAGAATTTTTCAAATCGGTTCATAAATGACGGAGATATGAGGAAATTTCATCAAAATCGGTTCAGCAGTTTGGTTTTGAAATCAAAATAACTGGAAAAAATGTCATCCAAGTAAAAGAAATTGCGAAATTGATACTTGACAAGGATTTGTGTGTGATACGATAACTAAAAAGGGTAAAATAAAAACTTTTTGCAAAAAAAAACCGACTTCCAAAAAAAACACTAAAAAAGTGGAAAATAACTTTACTTTCGGAAGTCGGTGGCAAAAAAGTCAATGAAACAAACAATAGTCACCGACTTCCGAAAGTAAAGTTATTTTCCACTTTTTTAGTGTTTTTTTTGGAAGTCGGTTTTTTTTTGCAAAAAAGTTTTTTTTGAAGTCGGTTAGAAAGTAAACTTAAGAGCAAATCGCGACACTAATTATCTTTGGGAAAGCAGTTCAAAATGACGGATAGACTTACCACCGTGATGGATGCAGGTGACTTAATTGCCATCCTGTAATAAGGGCTGAAGAATAATCATGAACAGTTCCTTTCATTTGTTTATTTTATTGAATCACTAGCTGATCTGCGTTACATTTTTGATGAATGCTCCGCTCTTATTGGTCGCAGCGTGATGTTTTATAGCCTATAGCCTTCCTCGATAAATGGGCTATCCAAAACTAAAATAATGTTTAAATTCGAACCAGTAGTTCCTGAGTAATGCGCGTTCAACCAAACAAACTCTTCAGCTTTATAATATTAGTATAAAAATGTACCTATAGATGTTGATTTTACATAGAGCGACTGCCTCACTGCCTGTCTGACCACCACATCTCTACCTCTAACCTTTGGGCCTTGGTAAGACTTCTTTCTTTCTTCTTCTTCTTCTTTATCGTGTGGTTAGTGCCTAACCTGGTGTCAGAGTTTTTATGCCACCCATGGGCCTCTGACTTGGCTTTACATACCGTCGAGAAATATCTCTCAGGTATGCTGGTTTCCTCACGATGTTTTCCTTCACCGAAGCAAGTGAAGTTTCTTTCTTTATCGTGTGGTTAGTGCCTAACCTGGTGTCTTGGCAAGACTGGCTGTCCGCTACTAATATAGCTGTGTTATTTGTTCCAGTTAATATGTTTTTGGTGTGTTCTCCTGGCAGCAGTCGTCCGCGCACAAAACAATGGATACTACGCACCACAGACTTTTAGACAAGTGAGTGTTTTATTTTAATAGCTTCTGCTCGCGTATTCACTCGCGTTATAATCGGAAATTATGGTATGGGACGTTTTAAAGATAGCCATGGGGCCATTCGTGTATTACGTAAGCACTACAGGGGGCGGGGGTCTTTGCTTTGCTTATTTTTGATGATGTGGAGGTTGGGGGTCGGTTTTAATGGTGATTACGTCAGCAGTGTTTATTTTTTTACTTTTTCGGATTTTCTACAATTTTCTTTCGATTTTTATTTAAAGAACACATACATATATGGCAACCCTACTTGTCTATGCTTGATTTAATCATTTTCAAGAATTCCCAAAACTAATGGATACGATAACTGCTACTAATCCATAGAGAAACCAAAACACATTGAAAAATACATGTAAGTACCAATGTGTAAGTAAGCACGGGATTAAGAGCTTAGCAAAATATCTGCTTACGTTACTTGGCTGAGTGGCGTATAAAACTGCAGCATTATTTTAATATGAAATGCTTTCCTATGTGCAGTGATTTACACTTTTGCCGTCAGTAGGCTCTTAAAATTTTGCCGCCCAGATAATGACAAGCTATGTGACACATAGGCTATGGAGTCTGCGTTACATTAGTCATTTTCCCTCACTCGTCACTTTAGTTAATTCGACATTATCGTTGATTCGTCAGTTTCTCTGATTGGATACTTGTGTGAATTCGACAGTTGCTTCAACTCGACAATTACCCTAATTCGCCACTTTCGCCGATTCGACACTTTTCTTCAATTCGTAACTCGACGTACAGTCGGAAAAAAAATTATATACGAACAATATGCACCTATACGAACGCAATAGAAAAAATGATATCTTAAATTAGATGAACGAATCAAAAACATTGACTTATTAACATTAATAGAAAGATGATAAAAAGAGTGAACTAAATCGAAATTCATGTTTTAAAATTCATCCATCATTCATCATAATTTTCTACCGACTGTACTTCGAGTGACGAAATGGAAAGTGGCGAATCATGGAAAGTGTCGAGTTGACGCAACTGTCGAATTTACACAAGTGTCAAATCAGCGAAGGTGACGAATCAACGATACTGTCGAATTAACTAAAGTGACGAGAGAAAATGACGAGTGTTACGCGGACTCAGGCTAGGCTATGTGCACACGTACAGCTTGTCACTATCTGATATTTAAGGTATTTGTCCCATTGAATTTACCTGTAATTGCTTTAAATTGAAATATTTCACCATGCCTTCCACAAACGCCATATTCAAGATTCAGGTGGGTTACCATGATCTGTTAGTGCATTAATGTTTTAGTATTATTTCGGGAGTGGGTAAGAGAGCTGAGCTGTCACTTTCCCACTTCAATGATCTGTTAGTGCAGGAATGTTTTAGGACTATTCCGAGACAAAAGAAGAGAGAGTAAGAGATGGCGCTAGACAGCTGTCTAGCGCTGTCACTTTGCCACTCTCGGAATAGTCCCAAAATATTCCCAAAAAAAACCATTTCCGACAACCACGAACCATCGACATATCGATAACCCATCAGGTTCTAACCCCAGCAACGGTTGCCTAACCCTAATTGGGGCACTTACGAACATTGCAGCGTTGACTAAATAGTTGGTGGACTGTAACACATAGTGTGCGTTCAGTCGGGTGGAGCGGCTAATTAGGCTTGAGTAATTGTTGATTCATTAGTCGATAAGGGTTACTGGGCTTTGGGAGTAGGCTCCATAGGTAGGTAGAGGTACCTATGTAGTATATCCAAGTTCAATGTACCGAGTATGCAAGCTGGTAGGGACACCGACGCTGAAACACCATCGGATCACCAGCGTCGGGCACTAGTTGTCCGGCATTTTGCTGAACTGGGCATATTTGGCGCAGCCGTGAGTCACACAATATTTCTTGGTTAGTTTTAAATTTTATTATATATTTGCTTTTTTATATTTTGTATTGTGTACTTGTGGCGTGTGCTAATAAACGTTTTTTCTTTCTTTTCTTTCTTTTATTTCTTTTCTTAAACAGTTACCACGTATTGAGTACATCATTTAAAGCTAAAAAACACAGCTGTCTCCTATAAAACTGCAATACCTACACGGTATGTATGGAACAGCTGTTTTCTTGTTCTAAAATGACCGATGAAAAATTCCTATGTGGAGGGGAGGGCGTTCAGAATGATGTACTGTACACGTGGTAACCGTTTTAGCGACGGTGTACCTACCACCCTGTATTTATATTTAAATCTATGTATAATACCAGCCTATACTATCCCACTGCTGGGCAAAGGCCTCTTCTCATACAGAGAAGGCACGAGCATTGATCACCACGCTTGCACAAGACGGGTTGATGATTTCAGACTTATATTAATTATAAGTCCAGGTTTCCTAACGATGTTTTCCTTCACCGATGTCTGTGATGTCCAAGATAAACTTGGAAAGTACGTATGAATTAATTATGATTAATTTCGACACCACTGATCGCAAAACGGCGAAGGGAAACATCGTGAGGAAACCGGCGTATTCTAGAACCAAACATTCTAAGACATGTGACATCTAGCAACCGCACTGGGTCAGCGTGGTGTAAAATGGTGGGGGGTGGGGGGTGTTCAGTCGGGTTGCCTGCCACCCTGTATACGTAACGTGTTTTTAATACGTCTTAAGAGTTGTTGATGAGGTCGTTTTGCTGGTAACCCCCAGATCGAGCCAGTTCTCTTCAAACCATTGGGCAGGCCTTGGAACCAAAAGATTCCTGTAAGCATAACTTGTATATAGCTTAGGTCCTAAGACCTGGGGATAGTTATATGACCTATCCTTCACAATACAATTGCATCTACGAACTTCGTCTCTAAATATCATCATTTTCTTGCCTTCATCGCAATTTTTGTGGTCGGTGCAGCGTAAATGTTTCATTCATACTTCTCTATTAGCCGTCTTTCGTGTTCTTCTTCTTCATCTCTTCTTCATTCTCTATTAGGCAGTGATAGCCTAGTGGTATGACCGTCGGACTGCCAAGTCATAGGTCTCGAGTTCGAACCCAAGACACGCACCTCTGTTTTTTGGGATTCATCTGCATAGCATAATTATCACTTGCTTCGGTGAAGGAAAACATCGTGAGGAACCAGCATGCCTGAGAGATATTTCTCGACGGCATGTAAAGCTAAGTCAGAGGCCCGTGGGCGGTATAAAAACTCTGACACCAGGTTAGGCACTAACCACATGATTAGGAGATGTGCTCGTAACACTAATTATGTTTTCTCAGGCAATAAATGTGTATACACGAAGCAAGTGAATTTTTTTTTCTACTGAGCAAATTAACGTTTAAACAAAGATAGTATTTTAAAAGCCATACTACATTTTACGAAATTGGTCATACCCAAAGAAGTAGCCGTTATTTCACGAGAAAATCGCTCTTGAATTTTGCTAAGCGTATACATTTCATTGTTCGACACGGTACACATCTGCGTAACCATACGAGGGTTACAGGCGCGATGTTCAACATCTTCCTGCACTTGTCCCGTTCTACTCGGGGTCGGCGCAACACGTTTTCTTTTTCCAGTCTCCCCTGTCAGACGTCACGGCATCATTTACTCCTTTCTCTTTCATATCATTCCTCACACAATCCATCCATCTTTTCTTTGGCCTTCCTCTCCCTCTCCATCCATCAACAGATTGCAGGCGTGATGTTATGTTAGCTAATTGCTCTACAGAATGACCCGTATCAGAGGACGCTGTTCTCGCCAGCACCCAACGACGTGAACGCACAAAGTACTACCGTGGTGGACCCATGGAGACCAGCCCCAGTCAACGAGCAGTGGAAAGGAAATCAAGGTATGGCATGAACCCTAGATATACAAAACCCCCCGTCTGATACCCCAATTACAAAAATTATTCACAAGTAAAACACAAAAAAAAACAACCGAATTGAGAACCTCCTCCTTTTTTTGAAGTCGTTTAATAAAAACTTTTTGCAAAAAAACCGACTTCCAAAAAAAACTTTTACTTTCGGAAGTCGGTGGCAAAAAAGTCAACGAAATAAAGTCATCGACTTCCGAAAGTAAAGTTATTTTCCACTTTTTTTAGTGTTTTTTTTTTGGAAGTCGGTTATATTTTTTTACCCTTTTTAGTTATGGTATCAATCCTTGTCAAGTAACAATTTTGCAATTTCTTTTACTTGGATGACATATTTGTCCAGCAATTTTGGTTTAAAAGCCAAACTACTGAAACGATTTTGAAATTTCGAAATCGGAAAGTTCTATTATTAATTATTCAAATCGGGGCAAAAATGACGAAGTTATGAGGTAACAAGCATACAAAAAAAAAACAACTGAATTGATAACCTCCTCCTTTTTTTGAAGTCGCTAAAAATATAGTAAATGAAGCTGCAACTCCAATTTAAAACCACAATGTAGAACAATTGATAATTTTTGAAGCCCGGGTGATAAAAAAGCTGTTTTTATTATGTTATTAAAAGAATGTGATAGCATAGTGTGTTTGTCGCGATTTAAAAGCAACAGAAACCCAACCGTGACGCCTTAATGCAGGAACGTTTTAGTTCTATTTCAAGAAAGAGAGAGAGCGATAGATGGCGCTAGACAGTTGTCTAGCACCATCTCTATCCCACTCTCGAAATAGAACTAAACATTCCTGCATTAAGACATTTGAATTTGAAGACGTCATGGCAGCCCTGCAGGTCTTAATGTAAGTACAGGTGCAAATGAAAGGGTTAAAAAGACAACAAACCGGCATAATGTGTGTACTATTCATCTCTGCCTGCCCCCTCGGAGAACATAAGCTGTTTACATATTCAGATCGTAATATTGGCCCCGGCGCAGGTCCTGTCATCCCCAAGGCTGAGCCCTGGCGTCTCCCGTACGGCGGCCTCAGTAAGGAGCAGCAGGCAGCTATATTGCACCACAAGCAGTCCTTAACTTCAGGTAGGAAATCTTAATGATATACACGGCGTAAAGGACATTGACGCTTAAGGGCTCATTCACACGGCTTCCGTCATTGACGATCCGTCATAAAACGCGATACGTCATGATGGATGGACGTTCACATTACATACGGAATCGTGTTTTATCACGATCCGGCAAGAAAAACGAATTGATTCTTACATTAGTTTTGCGCTTTTTTGGGAGCATCAGCGAATCCGTTACAAAAAAATCACAATTCGCGTTTTTTGACGTAAGTACGTTTTTTTTTAAAAGACGATTCGTGATTTAAGACGTATCCGTAATTTTTCACGATTCGTGATGCGTGTGAAAACGGGCATTTAAAAAGCATTGCCGCCGTCTAATAAATTGACGGATCGTGAAAAAAGACGATACGTCCAAGAAAACGAATCGTCCTCGTGTGAACGGGCTGTAAGAAGAGTAATAGAGAAGTATGGAAGAAGAAGACATGCTGCGCCGACCCCAAATAAATTGGGATAAGGGCAGGCATTGATGAATGATGATGAAATGACATTGACGCGTAAACTGGTACCACGAATTCATTACGTTTCTAGATCCGCAGATCAGAAAATAAGATATCCTGTTTAGCTCCATATCTTCTCATCCTCAGTTTGAACAACATACGGCCATTTTACTTTATTTTCTAAATTCAAGCCACTCATAAAATCTGAATTAATCTAGCTGACATTTATACAAAGAAATGTTGTAGGAGACAAAATCTTTTAAAGATTCATTATTCCAAGATATACACTATCAAAGTTGTATAATTAACAATCTTTTCTACTTTGAGAAGTATATTACCACTAACTGTAAAATCTACACGGTTAAAATGGTATGAAACCTCACTTTCTTTTATAATTGAAGAAAAAAAAAACCGTTTCGTGGCTTCTAGGCTCATCTTCTGAATTTGTAGCAGGTAACAGTATACAAGGTGTAGTTTTGCATCCTCGTCAAATTCAAGGAGGTAACTATGCTAATGATTCTCGAATAATAGGGTAGGTATTTTTTTTTATTTTTTCTTAATATCGGAAATCGGTAAGTGTACACCACCCGTATTAAAACGCGGCCCGTCTAATACTAGCTCTAAAACCGCGCTTTCACACACACAAACAAACGCAGACGTTTATTCGATAAACGCGTGATTCTCCTCTTTTGAGAAGGGCTTCATTCTGAAATAGTGTCAAATTAAAACAACAAAAAAATCAAAGTTTATTATTATTGACCAGGTACCGTAATTTATATTGATTATTTACATCTCAAACTCAAACTCAAACTCAAACTCAAAGCATTTATTTCAATTAGACCATTACAGGCACTTTTGAATGTCAAAACACAAAAAAATAAACTAAGCTACAGTCCCAGTCACAGGGCATAATAACTTGTGAAAGTACTGTAGTTGCCCATTCGAAAGCGTAGATCTCTATGGAGAAGAATGGGCAAGAAACTCCATGGACACTCTTTTAAATCATTATGTTGTTACAAAGTCTCGGTTACATCATTCATGTCGAGATTAAACATACATGTGAGAACGATGTAGAAAGACGTGCGAGTAAGAGCGTCCAGAATAAAAAGATAAAATTAACAATTCAAAAATACAATAATCCATGGCAGCTGCGAGATGACCAGTCACAACTGACAGCGCCCGTTCACGAACATGACGCATGGATCAGCCATCACTCAACTCAACCATTTTGGAGGGAACTAAACGACCCGACACACGCGCCACCATCAGCGAGACATTTGAGTGAGCATGACATTTCTCAACCGCCAGGGCAAATTCGAGTCAGTAAAAGATGTAAATGGTAGCTTTATCGTACATAGAACTCACACATGTGCTATGCAATTATATAATACTAAGAGACTGAATCTATACAATGCAAAGATATGTTTACAATCTTCTGCAGCTTCCACAATAACTTCACAAAGTAATCAATTAGTTTGCCCCTATGGTTGTGGAGCAGGACCAGCATTGAGCCAAGCATTTTTATCATCAATGTAATCTCCCAACTTATAGTATGCTTGCCTACATAGTGTGCGTTTTATACAAGATTTAAATTTCGTCTCATTCAGTTGTAGAATGCCGGGAGGAATTTTATTGTAACATTTTAAACAGTACCCCATGAAAGATGAGTCTACTTTAGCTAGCCTGAAACCTGGCTGAACTAGATGGTCCCTGGTTCTAGTATTGTAGTGGTGTCTGTCGCCTCTTTTACTAAATAAATGCAGATTTTTCCTAACGTACATGATGTTTTCATAGATGTATTGGCAAGGTACTGTCATGATGTTAATTTCCTTAAACAGTTCTCTTAGAGAATCGCGCCTACATAGATTATATATGGCTCTGATGGCTCTTTTCTGCAGAATAAATATAGACTCGATGTCTGCAGCCCGTCCCCATAGTAAAATACCGTAAGACATAATACTATGAAAATAACTAAAATAGACTAGCCTCGCGGTATCTACATCAGTAAATTGACGGATTTTCCTAACAGCATATGCTGCTGAACTCAGCCGTCCTGCAAGAGATGTTAAATGAGGACCCCATTGTAGCCTTGAGTCGAGCGTGATCCCTAAGAAAACAGTTTCATCGACGAATTCTAGTTTCTCTTGATTCAATACTATGTCACAATCACTAGTTTTGACATTTGGTAGGGCAAATCTTATGCACTTAGTTTTTTTCCCATTTAATACTAAATTATTCGCGGTAAACCAATTATGGACTTGCAGTAGGGCGCTATTTACGTCGTCAAGAATTGTGGCACGTCTGTTTATCTTAAATATCAAAGAAGTATCGTCGGCAAACAACACCATTTGTGGTTGGTTTTTAAATAAATGGGGTAGATCATTAATATAGACTAGAAAGAGGAAAGGACCCAATATAGAGCCTTGTGGTACACCCATCCTTACTTTTAAACCCATTGAATTGACACCATTTATTTGTACTTGCTGATGTCTATCGTTTAAATACGATTTCACTAAACTGAGTGCAAGTTTCCCCAAACCATAATGCTCAAGTTTAAAGAGAAGGGTTTCGTGGCTTACGCAATCGAATGCTTTCGAGAGGTCACAGAAGATTCCTATGGCATCTTGTGCATCTTGTGCATCTTCTAAGACAACCTCCTGAATTTTGACGAGGATGCAAAACTACACCTTGTATTTATATGTATGTATTTATTTCGACCTTCATCAATCATCTAACTTCAAGATAAGGGTTAGTCTAATAAAACTTTATAAAGGTCCATCTACAAAATTAAGGTTTAATTGGGTGTACAGATATCAGAAGAAAAAAAACTTGAGTTTGGCAAAAACTCATTATCTCACGAATAACTGATATTTCCAAACAAAGTTAGAAAGCCTTTAAAACTTCTGTTCAAGTCTCTTCTTATTCTTCTTTCTAGACGGTGCCTTCCGCTTCGAGTACGCCTCAGACAACGGCTTAGCAGCTGGAGAACAGATTGAACCTGATGGCTCCAGGGTCGGCGCCTATCAGTACAAGGACCCCAATGGACAGCTGGTGAAGCTCAAGTATAGAGCCGGCAAGGACGGCTTCCAGGTATACTGGTCTTCATCATCTACCTTCCCTTGTCGCATGTTACCCGGGGCCGTTCTTTAATTACGCGAGGTTTTTTAGGTCATTGTTTACAGAAGGGCACCATTACACGTGCCTATAGTAACATCCGGCTCGAAGGACCACTGTTTAAGTCGAGACCACCAGCATCACAACTGGAGCTCGACACTCAAACACTGTTATAGACCCCTTCCCCCTATGGTGAAACGTCGTGAGGTTAACGGCTACCCCTCCTCACAACTCCTCCTCCTCCTCCCAGCATCACGGGTATTTTTTATTATTGAAACATCAGATAGTTCTAGAAGCTGTTTTTTTTAATAACCTGTTTTGAATCCATTATTGGTAAGACGTATTTTACACGTCACACATTAAATTAAGTAAATTTTTTTAGTCCCACGAAATAAATACACGTGATTTTCACATTATATCTTCCTCCCCACCCACCGTGATTAATCGTGATTTTATTCGAACGACGACGACCCCCATGGTCAGTGCTTCCAGTACAAGGATCCCAGTGGACAGCTGGTCAAGCTGAAGTATAGAGTCTGCATGGATAGCTTAGCAGGTACACTAGTTAGTCATCTTCATCTCCCAGCTCTTGTCCCATGTTACTCAGGGTCGGCGTAACACGTTTCATAGAAGTTCTCATCATCATCTGGCTAGCCTTTTCCCAACTATGTTGGGGTCGGCTTCCAGTCTAACTGGATGCAGCTGAATACCAGTATTTTACATGGAGCGACTGCCTATCTGGCCTCCACAAACCAGTTAGCACTGGGTAATAAGACACCCCTTGGTAAGACTGGTTGTCAGACTTTCGGGTCATTGAGTATCTGTAACGACTGTCAAAGATCTTAAATTGACAGCCGGGACCAACGGCTTAGCGTGCTTCCGAGGCACGGAGGAAACTCGGTATGTAATGGGTGGTCACCCATCCACGGACCAACCCAGGCAAGCGCGGCTTAACCTGACGATCGACCCGAGCGGCTGTTATTATTTAGCCACGAGCTCCTCATAGTAGTTATAAAGGATGAAATTAAATAACATGCAGGTTTCCTCATGTTGTTCTGCTTCGCCGCTTTGAGAGCAGAACCAAAAACTCGGAGACCAGTGGAATTCACCAACCCGCACGCTGTCCCCATGGTCAAGGATGGCCCACGATCCTCTCAAAGATATTATGCCATTACCTATACAAGGTGTAAACGGACCCTTCACGAAGCCGTCAACCAAGCATTCTGTACATCAATCCAAGTAACTCTACGCAAAAATTATTGCTGGGATCAACTTTTTTCTTTGAGGTGAAAAATCACGTTTTATGGTAAAACTCAATGTAACGGACTCAAAACATTGTGCTGATGGATGCATTGAACAGTAAACGGGTCATGGAGGTATTTAAAGGAAAGTTATAACCTCAAAGTTGGAACTTTGACCTCTTTACTGCAAAGAGGTTCAATATAAGCATAAACCAGTAGGTACCATACACACATAAAGAAGCAGTTAAGGTTTTTAGAGTTGTCAAGTCATTTTTTAAATTAATTGGACCACGGAACTCTCAAAAGGTTCTGTGGTCCAACTATTTTTAAAGTTGGACAACTGCCCCTAGTAAAGACCCATGGTCCAACTAGTTGTACAGAGCAGTTGGACCACTGCCCCGGACTGCCAAAATCTCCGTGGCTAGCAGGTATGGTCCAGAACAAAAAAAAACGCAATGACGCGAGAGTGCGTTTCGGCTTCCGTAGATAAGGGTCTATTACACCCTTCACATCATTAACCTACCCTTAGGAATCCTGGTGTGATGTTATGTAATATAACGCTGTGAATCCTCCAAAAACACCGAATAAGGTTTATTTGACGACCCGAATGGCGCAGCGGTAGTGAGGCTGCCTTACGTTCATAGGGTTCCGGGTTCGAATCCCGGTAGGAGCAAGTGTTTGTGTGATAAGCATAGACATTTGTTTCCGAGTCATGGATGTTTAAATATGTATAATAAGTATGTATTTACAAACAAAAAAGTATCTATGTAGTATATCAACTATCTGGTGTCCACGACACAAGCCTCGTTGCTTAGTGTGGCACTAGATGGCGCTGTGTGTAATGTCCAGCGATATTTGTTGCATTTTTCTTTCCAACTAGGTACGGAATATATCTGATGTTCACGATCTCAACTCCTCATGCGAGATTTTATGTTCCTATGAATAATGTATTATGTTTTTTTTCTGTTCTTAGATTCTGGAAGGCAGCCACTTACCCAAGAGTCCGGAGCCAGTTGCTCCTAACAGCGGAGGTTAGTATCATTAGTTCCTGGTCGTATGAGGTCCCACTCAGCCACCTGCCTTTTCTCACTATGTTGGGGTCAGCTTCTAGTCTAAGCGGATGCAGCTGAATACCAGTATTTTACATGGAGCGACCCCCTATCTGACCTCCACAACCCAGTTAGTACTGTGTAATACGATACCCCTGGCCAAGACTGGTGGTCAACTTGTCAGACTTTCGAGCCACTAACTATTTAACGACTGTCAAAGATCTACAATTGACAGCCGGGACCAACGGCTTAACGTGCTTTCCGAGGCACGGAGGAGACTCGGTATACAACCTGAAGATCGAACCGAGCGACTGGTATTATTTAGCCACGAGGTCCCACTCGGTTTTCTTCATTTTTTTTTTATTAACCTTCTAGCTGTTTCCCGCGACTTTGTTCGCGTATAAATTTTTGATTATAGCCTATGTCCTTCCCCAGGATATAATCTATCTTCCTACTACCCTTACCCTTTCAAAGGGTAAGGGTAGTAGAGTGAAGGGTAAGGGTGGGAGATTTTCAGCAAGTTTGCTGAAAATCTCCCACCTGGACACGAGTTGCCTTGGCGGACCTGGAAGTCTCTAAATAGACTCCGGACACAGGTTGGCCGAAGCTAGGAAAACCTGTTCAGGTGGAGATTCATAGATGACTCTGCCCTGGAGTGTACATGTGGTGTTGCCCCACAAACGATGGGACACTTGATATCGTGTCCTGCCTGTCCTGCTGTTTGCACATCACAGGAGCTGATGGACGCTACTGAAAGTGCCAAACTCGTCGCCAAATGGGCTGACTCAATTTAAATTGTCATCGACACGCTAAGAAGAAGAGAAGAATCCATCTCCTTGCCAAATTTCATTACGATCCGATCAGCCGTTTAGTCGTGACAAAGTAACAAACAAACAGAGTTACTTTCACATCTATAATTTTAGTATGGATTCTGCCCCACGGCTGGGATTCATAAAATGCAAAAAAAAATAGTTCGCAGGCCATCAAGTACATTCTCTGTATCCATACTTTATTAAAAGTAAAAAGATTCTAAAAACGTCTTCTTTTTCAGACAATTACTACCAACAGGCGTACGCGCAACAGAGACAGCAATACAACTTGCAGCAGCAATACAATCAACAGAAACCAGAACCGCAGCAACAGAGCTGGGGACAGAACCAGGTAAGAACATCACACCTTTGTAACAGGATGAAGTAGGCAGAAGTGTACGCGGTGGGAGGGACACCGATGCGAAAACTGTTACCACGTAGAATAGAATAGAATATACTTTATTGACACCAAAATTGATACAGAACGATTTTACAAAAATGGCGGTCTTATCGCTGATAGCGATCTCTTCCAGACAACCTTTGGATGGACTGTACGAATATGAAATAGAAAAAAGGGGGGTAGTCAGTGGTGTACTGCAATTAATATACAAAATTTTAAATAATACACGTACTCAGTCCATCATTCTGAACCCCCTGGACATACATTCGCGCATGCGACCACAATAACAACCAGGCAGTCCAAGGAAATATACAAGGTGTAGTTTTGCATCCTCGTCAAATTCAAGGAGGTAACAATGCTAATGATTCTCGACCCGAATCAATAATAAAATGGGTAGGTATTTTTTATATTTTTTTTTTAATATCGGAAATCGGTAAGTGTACACCACCCGTATTAAAACGGGCCGCGTTTTAATACGGGTCTAATACTAGCCCTATAACCGCGCTTTCACACACAAACAAACGCAGACGTTTATTCGATAAACGGGTGATTCTCCTCTTATGAGAAGGGCTTCAATCTGAAATAGTGTCAAATTAAAACAACAAAAAAAGCAACATTAATTATTATTGACAAGGTACCGTAATTTATATCGATTATTTACCTACGTCTTCTATGACAACCTCCTGAATTTTGACGAGGATGCGAAACTACACCTTGTATTTAAATACCTACTAAAACATCGTTGTGCATAAAAACTAAAATAGTGTGCGAATGAAACAGGAGTGACGGAGTGATTTGTACAGCGGAATTTTGTTCACCGAAACACGGTTTCGGAAAAGTTGAGGTAATCTGTTCATACTTGAACCAATACTTCGTAGATCATCGGTAATTAAAAAAAAAAACAGCTGTTCCTTACAGAACTGCAATACCTACACGTATGTATGGTACGGCTGTTTTTTCCTAAAATAACCGATGAAAAATTCCTATGTGGAGAGGAGGGGGTTCAGAATGATGTACTGAGTACGTGTTAACCGTTTTCGCGTCGGTATACCTTCCACCTTGTATCTATAGCCACTAATAGTCAACTGTTGGACATGGGGCTTTTAATTTGCACATCATTTATCTCGATCTATGAATATTATAATGAGTGTAAAAATACCCTTAACCTTTTGACCGCCACGGACGCCTGTGGACGTCAAATCAAAGAGTGCTCACGACACCACGGAAGGCAAAACACGTTTAATTTGTATGCGGTGAAATTGTGGCTTGGCGTGGAGGGCACGCGCGTGTGTTTATGCTCTGGCGTTCAAAAGATTGTCGAAGCCGAAACGCACTTGTTTCGTCTTTTATGTTTGTTCTGGACCTGGGAACCTTTTAGCTACGGAGAAAATCGAGGTCAAAATTCCAACTCAAACTCAACTCAAACTCAACGCATTTATTTCAATTAGACCATTACAGGCACTTTTGAATGTCAAAACACAAAAAATAAACTAAGCTACAGTCCCAGTCACAGGGCATAATAACTTGTGAAAGTGCTGTAGTTGCCCATTTGAAAGTGTAGATCCTATGGAGAAGGATGGGCAAGAAACTCCATGGACACTCTTTTAAATCAATAAGTTTTTACAAAATCTTGCTTAAGTGCATCATTAATGTCGAGATTATACGTATATGTGAGAACGATGTAGAAAGACAAGAAATAAGCGGTACCTTTGTGCTCTTTTGTCTTTATGTATTTTTCCTGTAATGTGTTTTGTGTGTACATAAATAAATAAATAATAAATAAAGACGTGCGAGTAAGAGCGTCCAGAGTACAAAGATAAAATCAACAATTCAAAAATACAATAATCCATGGCAGCTGCTACATGACCAGTCCCTACTGACAGCGCCCGTTCACGAACATGACGCATGGATCAGCCATCATTCAACTCAACCATTTTGAAGGGAACTAAACAACTGTTTACAAGCTTTTCATGTTACAACTTTAAAAACCTCCACGGCCAACCCAAGCATCCGCATTCATTCGTATCGGAAGCAATTTAACGTGCGATTGGATCTCTTACTTTAATGAGTTGCAATTCAAGTCACAGAAATGGAAAGAGATGCAAGAATATGCTGATTTGTGCGTATCAATATGATTACACCGTAAATCCCAAGTAATAGGGGGCGAGCATCATCATTCTCCAGCCCTTATCGCAATTCATTTGGGGCCGGCGCAGCATGTCTTCTTCTTCCATACTTCTCAATAACTCGTCATCTCATCAGACACCTTCTTTCTTGCCATATTACCCTTCACACAGTCCATCCATCGTTTCTTCGGTCTTCCTCTACTCTTATATCCATCCACGTTCATACTCAAAACTTTCCTCACGACATTTTCCTCATTCCTCCGCATCACATGTCCGTACCACGATAACCGATTATTTAGTTCCCTTCAAAATGGTTGAGTTGAATGATGGCTGATCCATGCGTCATGTTCGTGAACGGGCGCTGTCAGTTGTGACTGGTCATCTCTTAGTTGCCACGGTATATTTGAACTAATTATTTTGTTATTTTAATTGCCTTTTTTTTGTACTGTGGACACTTTTAACGTGCACGTCTTGCTACATCGTTCTCACATAATGTACCATCTCTACAAGAATGATGTATCCAAGATCTTTTGTAAAAACATTATGATTTAAAAGAGTTTCTTGCCCATTCTTCTCCATAGAGATCTACGCTTTGGAATGGGCAACTACAGTACTTTCACAGTTATTATGTCCTGTGACTGGGACTGTAGCTTCATTTTTTAATGCTGTCTTTGTTTCGACAATTCAAAGGTGCCTGTAATTGGCTTACTTGAAATAAATGCTTTGATTTTGATTTTACCACACAACTTTTCAGTCACCGGCGCCACTTTCAGACTTCCTCTTATGTGCTCATTTCTTATTTTATCCATTCGCGTAACATCGAGCAAGGGATGTAAACATGGGAATTGAATCCAGGATCTTCTACCAGCGCCTGTTAGACCAACGACGCAGTCATCAGTTCCATCTTTTCTGACATAGTATCATTGTTTTAGGGTCCCGTAGGTGAGCAGCGACCGGCCGGCAATCAGTACTTCGTGTCCAATTGGAGACCTCAAGCGGGTGGCGAAGATGACGGCCAGGTAAGACTTATATTCATGTTCTAAGTTCATGGTTTTTACGAAATCCTATTGAAAACGACAGAAACAGCGGTCATATCGGCGATGGCATAGACAAACATTAAGGTTACGTTGGGTGTAGACAGTAATATTATATTGTCTTCGTATTCAGGACCAGTTTAGTTAGTTTTATTTTAATTTGTTCTTAAGTTTACTTTTTTTTTAAATCTTGTTTTATTGTCAAGTTACCACTTTGTTTTGTCCAGTGCGAGACTAATAAATACTTTTTCTTTCTTTCTTTCTATTTCGTATTATTTCTTATATTTATTTTTGTTGTTTTATTCGTTGTACCATTTTTTTTTTTAATTTTTCGAATCGGACCGTGGCATTACTTGCAATCAGAATATCAGCGCTGTGACATTTTTAAATGCTGAGATAGGTGGCTTTTGGCCTCGCACAGGACAAATTTAATGTACATAATGTCTTATACAATCATATAAGTTTTTTTGTTGTTCTGTTTTTAACTGACATTAAAAAAAAGGTGGAGGTTCTCAATTCGGTTGTATTTTTTTTTGTGTTTGTTACGTCATATCTTCGTCATTTATGAACCGATTTGTAAAATTCTTCTTTCATCTTTACATTCCGATTGGTCCCATAGAAATTTCTTAAAAATCGGTTCAGTAGTTTGGTTTTCAATCAAAATAGCCCGAAAAAATATGTCATCCTAGTAAAAGAAATTGCGAAATGGATACTTGACAAGGATTTGTGTGTGATGCGATGATTAAAAAGGGTACAGTAAAAACTTTTTTGAAAAGAAAAATAACCGACTTCCAAAAAAAACAGAAAAGAAAAGTAGAAAATAACATTAACTTCGGAAGTTGGTGGCAAAAAAGTCAATGAAACCAACAATAGTCACCGACTTCCGAAAGTAATGTTATTTTCCACTTTTTTTAGTGTTTGTTTTGGAAGTCGATTATTTTTTTTGCAAAAAAGTTTTTTCATGGTTTCGTCCTGTGCGAGTTGAATAAATACTTTTTCGTTATCTAACTTAATATTTTTGTTTCAGTATCGTGAGAACGAAGTGGAGAACCAGAGCAAACAACCGCATAGCTTCGGAGAAGGGTTCGCGTTCGCGTTTCAGGGATAACAAGATGGAGACTGATTAATTATAATATTATAACTAACGAGATCTATGAATGCTAATGATATCTATGCTGACATGAGATACTGGGTTCGATTCCCGGGTCGGGAAAATTGTTATTGGGTTTCTTCATCAGGAATTTCTCAGTAGCAGCCACGGAGTCTGGAATTGGGCCCGGTTGATGGCAATAGGCTAGCTCGTTATTACATTGGACTTAAAATATAACTGGCGAAATATGGGTGTATTATTAGGTACACCTTTGCCCAACCCTTCGCGGATTACAAGCGTGATGTTATGTTTATATCTATGAATATATCAGGAAATAATGAAGGCGAACGAACAGTTGAGCTTCCAGGGCAAACGCAATCAAAACTTCTAAACTAGTCAAGAGTTGTCAGTGTCAATATTCACACCCGTATCTATAAACAAGACATTATCTATCTAATTTTTTTTTTATTATAAAGCTGAAGAGTTTTTTTGGTTTAACGCGCTAAAAAAAATCAAAATCAAAGCATTTATTTCAAGTAGGCCAATTACAGGCACTTTTGAATTGTCGAAACAAAGACAGCAATAAAAAATGAAGCTACAGTCCCAGTCACAAGACATAATAACTGTGAAAGTACTGTAGTTGCCCATTCCAAAGCGTAGATCTCTATGGAGAAGAATGGGCAAGAAACTCCATGGACACTCTTTTAAATCATAATGTTTTTACAAAAATCTTGGATACATCATTCTTGTAGCGATTGTACATTATGTGAGAACGATGTAGCAACCTCAGGAAGTGCTGGTTCGAATTGGTAAAATATTTTAGTGGTGGATAGCCCATTTATCGAGGAAGGCTATAGGCTATATACCATCACGCTGCGACTAATAGGAGCGGAGCATTAAGCAAAAATGTAACGCAGACGAAGTCAGCTAGTTTAAGATACGTTTACTATGTAGTTTAGCAATTGCTTGAAGTTAGAATTGTCAAACGTTAGAATTCTTAGCTTTGCTTTCTTTGATGGTTCTTAAATCGTTTAAATTCTTGTCTATTGCATAAAAATGTTTGCGTAATTAATTACTTAAACTCTAGTACTTAATTACTTTAACTTGACTATAGATACGGGTGTAAGAGCAGTGTTGAGATTGACAGCTCTTGAACGCAGTTTAGATGTTTTGATCGCATTCGGTTTCGTTAAAGAAAATTTAATTCAGAAATTATCATGTTTTAGAACAAAAACTCAATGTCCTTCGAGACAATGTTCGAATTCCGTTGCAACCAAATTTTTCAGAACATTTTTCCACTCAAAAATCAACGTAGATAACTTGAAACTAAAGTTTATATAGATAATAAGTGGCATCGAATACCAATTATTTGACATACGTCATGGAATTTTTAAACGGAAAAGTATCTAAAGATCCATAAATTACGTCACAGTTTAAGAGGGGGTGAAGGGGTGACGTGACAAGGGGTGGGAGGGATCGTAAATTACGTAACTTACCTATCAAAACACGAAATTTGAACTATGTACGAAAAACTTAAAAATATTTTAACCATCTATATACAAGGTGACGCCGACAATACGACAATAAATGAAAACAATGGTCATACATTATAAAACTATCAAAGAAATCCTGACATCGAAAGTAAAAAAAAAAAAAATCAAGCAATCTAAATGGCATAAATCTATGAAAAAATAGAACACCATTTTTAATGATTGGTTAATTAATCGTAGGTATAAATTCAAAAAAGGGTTCAAAAAATCATGAAGTTCGTGTGACGTAATTATGGATGGCGCCAAATCCCCTAATATACACTTTCAGAGGATGAATATAAAGAATCTGCCTTTGCACTGTCATTGTACAACGAACTTTAGTTCGTTTTTTAGCATAGATGTCGTTAGTTATAATATACTTTTAACTTAATGTACTCTTTTACTTAAGGCTGTACTTATATAAATTAAGTAAATTATAATATACTGAATACATTTTTAATTGTTTTTTTACTAAACTGACCTGGGGATCGAACATAAGACCTGAACGACGACACGCTGGCGATGTGGCTGCCACTACACAAACGATGTTTATTTTACCAGACTGGGGAGTGTAATGTGTTTATCAGCCTATACAATGTGTTTTGATAACGGTTACGGATACTTTAAGGGCATATTATATACTCATTTCTATCGACAAATACACGTTTAATAAATACTCCTAACCCAACACAACGCGAATGGCAGCCATTTTGTTTTTTTTAACCGACTTCAAAAAAAGGAGTAGGTTCTCAATTAGGTTGTATTTTTTTTTGTGTTTGTTACCTCATATCTTCGTTATTTATGAACCGATTCGAAAAAATCTTTTATCTGAAAGGATATACTTCCCGATTGGTCCCATAGAAATTACATCAAAATCGGTTTAATAGTTTGGTTTTTTAAATTGATTCTTGACAAGGTTTTAGTTAAAATAATATCACACACAAAGCCTTGTCAACTATCAATTTCGCAATTTCTTTTACTTGGATAACATATTTTACCAGATATTTTGATTTAAAAACCAAACTGCTAATCCGATTTTGATAAAATTTCTATGGGACCAATCGGGAAGTATATCCTTCAAACAAATGAAGATTTTTTCAAATGAATTCATAAATGACGAAAATATGAGGTAACAAAAACAAAAAACCTCCTCCTTTTTTTGAAGTCGGTTAAAAAATTTGTGTATAATTAGGCGACGGTTGACAGGGCAATATGGAAGAAAAATCGTGCTGCACCGACCCCTAGTAACATGGGACAAGCGCAAGAAGATTATGATGAATCTTGGTTCAACCTTATATGTACCTTGTACTCCAGTATATTTTTAGAAGAATTCCTCCGGATCGAAATAAAATAAATTAATAAATAAATAAGTAAATTTCAATCTATTCGCGCGCTATCCACGTCGCCGCCGACGCCTGTTGAATGTTTAGATGCGGTTTACATGTTGGTAAGAATTAAACGAGGCATAGATCATATATCAATATAGATTTACAGAGGAGCTCATTATCTGCCTAGCCTTTTTCCCAACTATGTTGGGGTAGGCTTCCAGTCATACATGGATATTTTACATGGAGCGACTGCCGATCTGAACTCCACAACCCAGTTAGTACTGGGTAATACGATACCCCTTGGCAAGACTGGATATCAGACTTTCGGGCCACTGACTACCTGTAATGACTGTCAAAGATCTACAAATGACAACCGGGTACCAACGGCTTAACGTAGATTATATATATATATTTATAGAGGAGCTCGTGGCTACATAATAACAGTCACACGGGTCGATCTTCAAGGTTGAGCTGTGCTTGCCGAGGTCGGCCTGTGAACGGAAAGCATGTAAAACCGTTGGCCCCAGCTGTCAATTGTAGATCTTTGACAGTCGTTACAGGTAGTCAGTGGCCCGAAAGTCTGACAACCAGTCTTACAAAGGGGTATCGTTTTACCCAGTACTAACTGGGATGTGGAGGTCAGATTGACAGTCGCTCCATGTAAAATACTGGTATTCAGCTGCATTCGGATAGAATGAAAGCCGACCCCAACATGGGAAAAGGCTGGGCAGATGATGACTTGCACCACCAACTGATTAAAAAGTGACCATCTAGGCCAAGGATGGCGAACCAATGGAACGCGACCGATTTTATCAATATTTTAATCTACCTATGACTTGAGAGTCATTATTTTCAGATATGATAAGACTCGCTTAGAAACCGTTTGGCAGATGACTCCAGCATGCATTTAAAAGTAAGCTATTACAACCCTAATTTAAGTTATTTGTCATCTAATCTGCAACACAGGAGTCACACTAATGTTACTTTAATTTGAGTTACACGTATAATTGAAACATGTATTACTGTACAGTGCGAATTTTATTTTTTGGTAGTAAGTAAAGAGTTTTGAATCGTTAATTTGCCAATAAGTCGAAATTATTTGACGGCACATCCTATGACCTCATTAAACATTTCTTTAGAAAAAATGGAACGTTGAGCCATAAATATTCGCCACCCGGGATATAGTGAATAAAAAAAAAAAACAAATGCCTGGTATAACACGGGCACTAAGCGTCAGAAATAGATACGGTGGTAATACTTCAACGGAAGAGTTCCTTTCAAAAAGAGACATGAATATTATTTCAGTTATCGCCATGTAAACCGCGCTGAACTGAAGTGCTCCGCATTATCCTTAGTATTTGACCTCCCCTCGTACCACAGACTAAAATTTAGATATGTCACGTCTTTGACAGTCATTTGAGCGGGATGTTTGGTCGGAAATTCTATACATTACATCACGCTCCTTTTTCAATAAGGTGAGAGGTGGGCACTTTTGCCATCCACATGATTAATTATTTTATTGAATTCCACTGTAATAGGGAGAGAGCCTATTCAAATTAACAGAGCACTAATTTTGAGTCTGGGTTACATCGGCGCAAAATAAAAAAAACCGACTGCGGTAAAAAACTCAAGTTAAAAAAAACACAAAAAATCCAAGAACAAGCACATTTTAAATTTAAAAAGTTGGAAGCAGGCGGGACCCATTTGAATTTGAAAATATAAAAATGGAATGGCTCCGGCCTGCTTCCAACTTTTTTAAATTAATTTCATTTTTTAATTTCCAAATGTGAAAAATTTCGCAGACGATTAGCCAAACAGATTAGACGATTAGCCAAAGATCTACAAATGCCAGCCAGGACCAAAAGCTTAATGTGCTTTCCGAGGCACGGAGGAAACTCGGTATGTAATGGGTGGTCACCCATCCACGGACCAACCCAGGCAAGCGCAGCTTAACCTGACGATCGACCCTAGCGGCCGCTATTATTTAGCCACAAGATCCTCTACTGAATGCATATGAAAGTACGGGAACTAAATACGGGACTTATAACAAAAAAAAAACTTTTTTTATTTTTTTTCTGTTGGACCGATTTTGATGGGACTTTTACTGACAGGGAGCTGATGTTATAAGGAGTAACTAAGGCTACTTTTCATTTGGAAATTAAAAAATTAGAACCCTTAAAACTATTAACAAATCCGATTCAAATAGGGAAGTAATATTTTTAACCGACTCAAAACGGAGGAGGTTCTCAATTCATCGGAACCTTTTTTTTATGTATGTTCCCTGATCACTCGCAGATGGCTGGACCGATTTGGATTTATTTTTTTGTTTGAAAGGGCATACTTCCCAGGTGGTCCCATGATCATCAAGTCAGGATCTGATGATGGGATCCTGGAGAAATAGAGAGAACTCTTCAAATTTTATAGGCACACTTGAAGCGATTCGAACAGTTTTTGGAAGAGTACTTTCTCGGAGTGATTCAATTTGGTGAAGATCTGATGAAGAACTTCGGAGATAGGCAACGGAACTCCTCAGTAAATTATAGCAAATGGACTGGGATTGCTGAAATCTCATGTCTGTCTATTGTTTACACCAGTTCATAACATAACATCGCGCCTATATGCTCTGAGGGGGTATGCAGATGTGTACAGTGTACCCAAATTTCGACAGGTATGATGCTAAGTTCCATTGTAATGGGGATAAGCCTTGCCTATTACCTACCATGACATATATTGTTATCAATGTAAAATAAATGCATGGCAAATATTTGTACAGGATATTACAACTAAAAATGGAAAAATAAAAACCTTTTTTGCAAAAAATAAAACCGACTTCAAAAACACAAAAAAGTGAAAAATAACTTTGTGTTCAGAAATCGGTGGCAAAAACCATATCAATAAAACAAAAGTCACCGACTTCTGAAGCTAAAGTTATTTTTCACTTTTTTTGTGTTTTTAAGTCGGTTTTATTTTTATAATAATTTCACGCGGACCAAGATCGCGGGGCACCGCTAGTAAAATCAATAAATTGTTGATTCTCAACCGAAAAATCGGGTGATAATATTCTGCCTAACTCCCCCTCTGTACAACACATTCTATCCCCCCAGGGGGTTCAATTATCATCCCCTTTTATTACCAGTGGCTGTGGTAGACACGTTCAATTTCATCCCCGATGGCCCGCGTTGGGGTAACCAGGAATATATTAGGAATGCTTTGTATTCCCCCCGCCGCGTCCACGGGGGCGTTATTATTTGAAGGGCAGTAAAAATGGGAGTATTGAATGATGGGAATGGAATGGTATTAACTCTTTAGTTTTGTGTAAGGAAGTCTGCAAGTGGCGCCGGTGGCACCCAACGTAACCATAATGTTTGTCTATGCCATAGCTGATATGACCGCCGTTTCTGTCGTTTTCAATAGGATTTCGTAAAAACCATGAATCTAGAACATGAATATAAGTCTTACCTGGCCGTCATCTTCGCCACCCGTTTGAGGTCTCCAATTGGACACGAAGTACTGATTACCGGCCGGTCGCTGCTCACCTACGGGACCCTAAAACAATGATGATATGTCAGAAAAGATAGAACTGGTAACTGCGTCGTTTGTCTAACAGGCGCTGGTAAAAGATCCTGAATTCAATTCCCATGTTTACATCCCTTGCTCGGTGTAACGCGAATGGATAAAATAAGAAATGAGTACATAAGAGGAAGTCTGAAAGTGGCGCCGGTGACTGCAAAGTTGTGTGGTAATCGGTTATCGTGGTATGGGCATGTGATGCGGAGGAATGAGGAAAATGTTGCGAGGAAAGTTTTGAGTATGAACGTGGATGGGTATAAGAGTAGAGGAAGACCAAAGAAACGGTGGTTGGACTGTGTGAAGGATGATATGGTTAGAAAGGAGGTGTCTGCTGAGATGACGAGTAACAGATAAGTATGGAAGAAGAAAACATGCTGCGTAGACCCCAAATAAATTGTGATAAGGGCAGGAGAATGATGACGTTAAGACTGAAACTAGTCTTACCAAGGGGGATTGTATTACCCAGTACTAACTGGGTTGTGGAGGTCAGATAGGCAGTCGCTCTATATACCATACTCTTATTCAGCTGCATCCGGATAGACTGGAAGCCGGCCCCTACATAGTTGGGAAAAGGCTAGGCAGATAAAGATGATGATAAAATACCTTAAGTTTCAGTCACATTGGTTCGGACAATTGCGGACAGACTGTGGAAATCGGACACTGGCAGATACTACAATACAGTCTGTGTCCGCTGTCCGGAGTCGCATTCGTAATTTGTCTTTACCCGTTCAAGCGAAACAATAAAAATGTTTAAAAAAATCAATCTTCTCTTCTTTTATTTTCGTGTGGTTAGTGCGTAACCTGGTGTCAGATTTTTATGCCGCCCATGGGCCTCTGACTTGGCTTTACATGCCGTCGAGAAATATCTCTCAGGCATGCTGGTTACCTCACGATGTTTTAATTTACCGAAGCAAGTGATAATTATACAAAAACACACAAATATTATAAAATACGCACATGAAACCGAAAATTCAGAGGTGCGTACCGTGGGTTCGAGCTCGTAATCTATGACTTGGCAGGCTGACGGTCACACCACTAGGCTATCACTGCTTTATAAAAAAATAAAAAAAACTTTTATTAGAATTAAAAGTAGAATTTTAGGTTTACTTATCGTGGGCTGCAGCTGAAAATCAGCAAACCGACCTCGAAAAACCGACTTCAAAAAAAGGAGGGGGTTCTCAATTCGGCTGTATTTTTTTAATTTGTAATCTTCGTCATTTATGAACCGATTTGAAAAATTCTTCTTTTAACTGAATGGATCCACTTCCCGATTGGTCCCATAGAAATTTCATCGAAATCGGTTCAGCAGTTTCGTTTTGAAATCAAAATAGCTGGAAAAAATACGTCATCCAAGTAAAAGAAATTGCGAAATTGATACTTGACAAGGATTTGTGTGTGATGCGATAACTAAAATGGGTAAAATAAAAACTTTTTTGCAACAAAAAAAACCGACTTCCAAAAAAACACAAAAAAAGTGGAAAATAACTTTACTTTCGGAAGTCGGTGGGAAAACGTCAATGAAACAAACAATAATCACCGACTTCCGAAAGTAAAGTTATTTTCCACTTTTTTGTGATTTTTTGGAAGTCGGTTTTTTTTTTTGCAAAAAAGTTTTTTTGAAGTCTGTTAAAAAGACGCTTTCATGATCTTTGGGAGTCCGCCATATTGGTTTTAGAATGAAGTCACTCAGCTTACCATACAATGTCATCCAAACTAAACATGTATGCACAATATCAGCTCAATCGAAAACCGGGAAGTGGGTCATATTTAACTTCTAAGATTTTTTTCACATAGATGACCAGTATTTGAGTTAGATAAAGTAAAGAGTTTATATATATATGCATGTATATTGTGACGCAGTTTCGTTGCCTTGTTCCTATATATAAATTATTAAAATTTTGGTTTTGTTTATTGGGATAATCTCTGATTTCTGAACTGAACAAACGAGAAAATAAATCTCACTAGTTCAATCAATTGAACAAACGAGAAAAGAAATCTCACTAGTTCAGTTAACTGAACTGGTCAACTGAACTAGTGGGAATAGAGGGTTCGTTTCAGGTGAAGCTTATAAAAGCGTGTAAGTAATAAAAACAAAAGTCATAAATACAGTTTGGAATATTTTAAACATATTTCTCCACATACAAGGTGTTCATAAAACACTTAAACAGGGTGTAGTATTTATCACATACTTATACAGGCTGTACTATTTCGGCCCACACATACAGGGTGTTCATAACACACTTAGACGGGGTGTGTGCGTGGGGGGGTATCGCTGTAACATTCCTGGCGCGCACATCGGCGCGTCGGGCGCACGAAGGCTTTATTAAATAACTGACGCCGAGTGAATTCCATTGAGCACCCATCGGTCAGGGGGATATGATACGAGGAAAATGTGGGACGATTTTGTTTTCGATGATTTTGCAAATATTTTCGTTTTTACAGCGATTTTGCTTCTAATGACTGCCTTGTTGGTCGACTGGTCGCAAGTGCGACTGTTGAGCATGAAGTCCTGGGTTCGATTTCAGGGTCGGTCAAAGTTTTATTGGGTTTTTCCATCAGAAATTTCTTAGTAGCAGCCACGGTGTCTGGGTTTGTGTCCGGTCGATGCCAATAGGCTCGCCCCCTATTACATGGGACTTAAACATATGTACTTGGCGAAATGTGGGTGTACTAGGTACAGCTCTGCATAATCCTTCGGGGATAACAGGCGTTATGTTATGTTAGCTTCTGATGATGGGGTACTAACCAGTGCTGGATGCCAGTGCTGGCAATCATGACATTTTTCGTAACTTTTTGCTACGGCGTAGCATCCGTAGCAGCCGTAGCAATGACACCTACGGATCTTTTACTACGGCGTAGCACACTTTTGATATCGGACTGCTCTACTACAAAAATTCTGTTTTTTTTTAATTTTCTTAAAGGTATTCATTATGATATTGTGTTTTTCCAGTAGGTGTTTCGCCGTAGCAACCCGAAGTCTCGATATTTTTCCCGGTTAATGCCTCTATTCCATGGGACTTGGACATTAACTGCCGTCATCATCTGCCTAGCCTTTTCCCAACTATGTTGGGGTCGGCTTCCAGTCTAACCGGATGCAGCTGAATACACAACCCAGTTAGTACTGGGTAATACGATACCCCTTGCTAAGACTGGCTGTCAGACTTTCGGGCCACTGACTACCTGTACCGACTGTCAAAGATCTACAAATGACAGCCGGGACCAGCGGCTTAGCGTGCTTTCCGAGTCACGGAGGAAACTCGGTATGTAGTGGGTGGTCACCCATCCACAGACCAACCTAGGGAAGCGCGGCTTAACCTGAAGATTGATCCAAGCGGCTATTATTATTTAGCCGCGAGCTCCTCGAATATAACTGAACATAACTGGCGTATAGAGTAGTATTTTAAAGACAGAAGAGGTATCAGTGTTCGAATAGAAAGATACAAGATGACATAAAAAGAAGAGATTAGACACAAAAAGATTTCTAATTTTATTATATATAAATATATATATTTAATTATTATACAGCTCTATCCTCAGGGAAAATAGCGTAATGTTATGCTTCATGGTTACATTTAATGACTCATCATATCTTCTAAATTGTAATTACGACCATATCCCACTCAAAGCACAAATCATTGCCACCATAACTGGACCCAATGAATTGACCACCGTCTTCAAACAATTTCGAATCCTTGGCTTTCAAGATAAAGTCCTTTTTCCTTTATCAATATTTTCGATTCACTGGCTGCGAAGAATTTTGTTGAATTGACGGTGTATTTTGGACTCTATGTTTAAGTTAATAAAGTTGAGTTTGCATTGTTGGGGTTTCTGATATCAAAGTAGGGGTCGAATTTTGTATAGATAAATGTATTTAGACGTATAGTCAAATTTATGCTGAAATAAATTCAATACTAAGGCGCTAAAGACCCGGGAAATATGTATTCGATTATCTTTTGTAGTACAGGAATAACTCGTGCCGTCTACCTCACCTTTTCCCAACTATGTTGGGGTCGGCTTCCAGTCTAACCGTATCATTATCTTACATGGAGCGACTGCCTATCTGACCTCCACAACCCTGTTAGTACTGGGTAATACGATACCTCTTGGTAAGACTGGTTGTCAGACTTTCGGGCCACGGACTACCTGTAACGACTGTCAAAGATCTACAAATGACAGCCGGGACCAACGGCTTAACGTGCCTTCCGAGGCACGGAGGAAACTCGGTATGTAGCGGGTGGTCACCCATCCACAGATCAACCTACGCAAGCGTGGCTTAACCTAAAGATCGATCCGAGTGGCTGTTATTGTTTAGCCACGAGATCCTCTCAGATATATCCTCTGCCTATAGCCATATCGACGGAACAACCGTCGATATGGCTAGAATTTTCACTCCTAAACTTATTCTGTCGGTGATTGGTCCAATCTAGGATGAAGCACGCGCGTTGCTAGGCAACCGTGAGGTGTACTTTAAGTTGGTCTGTACTTTCGTCAATCATAGTTTCTTATCATGTTACTACTTTCAGTATATTTCATATTAACTGTTGCCGGCGACCTCCGTCCCCGTGAAATGATTATAAAAATATCTCTTCTTTATTTGAATCGGATTTTTTTGTTTTTTTTTTTTGCACGGAACCCTAGTCTTTTTTTCTAAAATAAAAGTAGCATAAGTTACTCCTTCTAACATCAGCTATCTGCCAGTAAAGGTCTCGTCAAAATCAGTCCAGCTGTTTCGAAGATTACCCGGAAAAAACAGACACACAACAATAAAAAAAATATGTTTTTTGGTTATAAGTACTGTATGTACAAGGTGGGAGGGAAAACGGTTACCACGCATTCCATTACATCATTCTGAACCCTTAGAAATTATTCGTCGGTTATTAAAAAAAAAAATCTGTCGTTCCATACCACGTAAAAGCAATTTTTTTTTGCAATATTATGCGTAAAATGACCTATTGGTTTGGTTGGTATTGAGATGAACCTATTGGTTCATCTCTTCTAGAAACCTGGAGGAATGTAGGTTTAATATACACCTCTGTTTATCCCTTCGAAGACTGCAGTCGTGATAATATCTTCAATCTATATGTAAGTATAGTAAGGTAGAAGCGATGATTAGACGCAAGTGCAGATCTGTGTAGCGCCCAGTCGCGGTGGCGGCCATGCGAGATCTGTGGAGTGGAAGATGGTAATAAAAAAAATGTGGTCAATAATAATTGTATACTGGTTGTAAATCACAGAGCCGTCAAGCATAGGAGCAAAGTAATTTACGACCATGTGAAGTTATTGTGGAAGCTGCAGAAGATTGTAAACATATCTTTGCATTGTATAGATTCAATCTCTTATTGTTAAATAATTGCATAGCACATGTGTGAGTTCTATGTACGATAAAGCTACCATTTACATTTTTTACTGACTCGAATTTACCCTGGCGGTTGAGAGAATGTCATGCTCACTCAAATGTCTCGCTGATGGTGGCGCGTGTGTCGGGTCGTTTAGTTCCCTTCAAAATAGTTGAGTTGAATGATGGCTCATCCATGCGTCATGTTCGTGAACGGGCGCTGTCAGTAGGGACTGGTCATCTCGCACCTGCCATGGGTTATTGTATTTTTGAATTGTTAAATTTATCTTTTTACTCTGGACGCTCTTACTCGCACGTCTTTCTACATCGTTCTCACATATATGTATAATTTCGACATGAATGATGTAACTAAGACTTGGTAACAACATATTGATTTAAAAGAGTGTCCATGTAGTTTCTTGCCCATTCATCTCCATAGAGATCTACGCTTTCGAATGGGCAACTAAAGAAAGAAAAGAAAGAAAGAAAAAACGTTTATTGGCACACGCCACAAGTACACAATACCAAATAAAAAAAAAGCAAATATATAATAAAATTTAAAACTAACCAAGAAATATTGTACATTGAACTACAGTACTTTCACAAGTTATTATGCCCTGTGACTGGGACTGTAGCTTAGTTAATTTTTGTGTGTTGATATTTAAAAGTGCCTGTAATGGTCTAATTGAAATAAATGCTTTGAGTTTGAGTTTGAATGCATTCGGTACACAAATTAAGTTACAGTTCACACATAACATAATGCCGAAATTTAAGATAAAGGTAAATACCTAAAGCACACCCACATTTCGCTTGTTACTTGTGTTTTAGTACCATATAATACAAGGCGAACTTATTGAGTACTGATAAATTCGAAATAGTAAAACCAAGAAACACTATTCACCTTTGGGAATCGCAACGGGACCTCATGTCCATCTAGACTAATTTATTTATTTCGGTTAGCCAACAATTGTTTACACAAAACATTTACAATCAATTCCTTAGAGCTAATTCACACAGCTTCCGTCATTGACGATCTGTCATAAAACACGATACGTCACGACGGATGGACGTTCACATTGCATACGGAATCGTGTTTTATCACGATCCGGCTAGAAAAACGAATTGGTGTTCACATTACTTCCGTGATTTTTCGGGAGCGACCGCATCAGCGAATCCGTCACAAAAAGTTCACGATTCGTGTTTTTTGACGTGAATGTGAAGATTTGTGAGGATGGATAGATGTTTTTACTCTGTCATGCAAAAACAACCGAACGGATTTGACACACAGATAGTTTGTAACCTAGATTACATATAGGATACTTTTTATCCCAGCAGTACGATCCCGTGAGACAATTACCGAACCCCACGCGGGCGAAGCCGTGGGCATAAACCAGTAATTATTACTTTACAAAAAATGTTAACCTACCTACTCCATACGATTGCTGTCCGGCCATCTGTCCCTAAAGGACTTTAAGTGTTAGAAAGAGCAAGGTATAAAGCTAGAGCAAGAGAGCAACAGATCTCTCGGCTTAGGGGTAGGGTGACTATCCATCATGGCTTTATCAGGAACAACCAGACCAAGTAGCAGTAAAGCTCTTTGCAAAGGAGCTCATCTAGTGAATTACTAACATCATACTTATTAACTGAATCAAGTGTTGCTGAGGTCCAATTTGAAGAGAAAGGGTCACCATCTGCCTAGCCGTTTCTAAGCGAGTCTTATAATGTTAATCATATCTGAAAACAATGACTCTCAAGTCACAGGTAGATTAAAATATTGTTAAAATCGATCGCGTGCCATTGGTTCGCCATCCTTGGCCTAGATGGTCACTTTTTAATCAGTTGTTGGTATAAGTCATCATCTGCCCAGCCTTTTCCCATGTTGGAGTCAGCTTTCATTATATCCGGATGCAGCTGAATACCAGTATTTTACATGGAGCGACTGCCTATCTGACCTCCACAACCCAGTTAGTACTGGGTAATACGAAGCCCCTTTGCAAGACTGGTTGTCAGACTTTCGGGCCACTGACTACCTGTAACGACTGTCAAAGATCTACAAATGACAGCCGGAACCATACAGCTTAAAGTGCTTTCCGAGGCACGGAGGAAACTCGGTATGTAATGGGTCCCACCCATCCACGGACCAACCTAGGCAAACGCGTCTTAACCTGCAGATCGATCCGAGGGGCTGATATTATTTAGCGACGAAGATTTACTTTAAAAACGATACAAAATATTAAAGCAGCGGTGTGCCTACACTTCGCCAGTTATATTTAAGTCTTATGTAATAGGGGGCGGGTCTATTACCATTGACATGTCCAGACTCCATGGCTGTTACTCCAAAATTCCCGACGGAATAACCCGATAACATTATGCGCCAACCTGAGAATCGAATCCAGGTCCACATTCTCAGCAGGATTCTCGTTTGCGACCACTTTTTTTTTGTTCCGCTGTGGAAAATCCCCACGGATGTCCTCTGCCTTGAGGCGGGCAGAGGGGTCTGTCAGACTCGAACTGAGTAAAAACTACCCCGGTGTTCCCTTCCCACACTTGCACCGGGGACCATGGGAACTTGGGAACTAGTGCGCATTCCACGATCCCCGGCTAACGCTTGCGACCACTAACGAGGTAGTTAGATGACTCTGTCTTACTAAAAACTTGCTTTTAGTTTAATGTTTTATTTTTAAGTTTTTCTAACAGCCCGTTCACACGACGACGATTCGTTTTTTTTTTGACGTATCGCTTTGTTTCACGATCCGTCATTTTTTTTTTGACGGCGGCAATGCTTTTTAAATGCCCGTGTTCACACGCATCACGAAACGCGAAAAGTGACGGACACTTCTTAAATCACGAATCGTCTTTTCAAAATCAGGTACGGCAAAAAATACGAATCGTGAATTTTTGTGACGAATTCACTGATTCACTCGCTCCCGAAAAATAACTAAACTATTGTGAACACTAATTCGTTTTTTTTTTGCCGGATCGTGATAAAACACGATTCCGTATGCAATCTGAACGTCCATCAGTCATGACGTATCGTGTTTTATGACGGATAGTCAATGACGGAAGCTGTGTGAATGAGCTCTTATATTTACTTTTCATATAATTTTGTTTTATTGTTAATTTTAATCATTTTTAACCGACTTCAAAAAAAGGAGGAGGTTCTCAATTCGGTTGTATGTTTTTTTTTTTTTTTTTTTGTGTTTGTTACCTCATATCTCCGTCATTTCTAAACCAATTTGAAAAATTCTTCTTTTATCTGAATGGATCTACTTCTCGATTGGTCCCATAGAAATTTCATCAAAATCGGTTCAGCAGTTTGGTTTTGAAATCAAAATAACTGGAAAAAATGTCATCCAAGTAAAAGGAATTGCGAAATTGATACCTGACAAGGATTTGTGTGTGATACGATAACTAAAAAGGGTAAAATAAAAACTAAAAAGAAAAAGTTTTTTATTTAGTACTGTGCGAGACAAATACTAAACTTTTCTTTCATTCAAAGACAAAATATATGGTAAACGTACAGTATGACTTCAGATAGATATCACGTTACTTGCTATCTTCTGCGCAGACATTCTATTTGCAGCTTCAAGCCGTTTCATCCGATTTCTAATCGGATTATAAGAATCAAAGATTAATTGACATGATCAGCTTTTAATTTGAGTCGGTATTGTAAGAATCGCCTTTCATTCATCCCTTTGTTGGTCCGCAAAAGAGATGAAGGCATTTGCATGTGGCTGAGATAAGAATGCTAAGGAGAATGTTTGGTGTTACGCGATTGGATAAAACTAAGAAATGAGTACCTACTTACTTAAGAGCGTGTACGCCGTACGGCGTTTCAAACAAATTTTCAAGTCCTTATTTTTCGATATGACTGAACCGATTTTAATGAAAACATTTTCGTAAAATTGTGTTACAGTTAAATTAGACCGATTTTAAATTTTCCATAGAAACGGAAATTTTTAACTATCTTTTTTTAAATAAGACATTTCGAAAATGTTTTTCACTATCTTATTAGACCTATGTATCCTGCTTATGTGTGTGAAGTTTCATTAAAATCGGTTCTGTCGTTTCGAAAAATAAGGACATGAAAATTTGTATGAAATACCGTACGCGGTACACGCTCTTAAGAGGAATTCTGAAAGCGGCGCCGGTGACTGAAAATTTGTGTGACCCCAAATAAATTGGGAGAATAGTGACGATTGTAAGAACCCTCCCCTTGCCTGATTAGCAGTCTTACCAAGGGGTATCTTGCGTAGTAACTAGTTCTATGCTAAGGGCATAAACAAATAGAGTTCATTAGCGATAAGGATGCTTGAAAAGCCAAAAACTTTCGATTGATATAATCAGCTAATTATAAGTATACGTCGACTACTTGACTGGTGACATGACGAGTAATAGAGAAGTATGGAAGAAGAAGACATGCTGCGCCGACCCCAAATAAATTTAGATAAGGGCAGGCGAATGATGATGAAGTATGAAAATCTGTCTCGATGCTGTTGAAAGCGATTGCTGAAAATATGAAACGCTTTGAAAGCTGTTGCTGCTTGTCCAGGCCTTCTGGTCCGATAAGCAGCAGCTCCATGTAAAATACTGGTATTCAGCTGCATCCGGCTGGACTGGAAGCCGACCCCAACATAGTGGGGAGTTAAACAGATGACGATGGTGGTAATGATGCATAGTGCTATGGATTTGTGTCCAGTTGATAGAATTTTTTCGTTGGCGACCCGCCCCGGCTTCATATAAACCTTCCTCTTGAATCATCATTCTATCTATTAAAAAAAGCTGCATCAAAATCCGTTGCGTAGTTTTAAAGATCTAAACATACCTACATAGGGACAGACAGACAGTGGGAAGCGACTTTGTTTTAAACTATGCCCGAAGAGTTCGGCAGAGGTGTACCCAATTATAGTACACCCACATTTCGCCAGTTATGTGTAAGTCTAATATAATAGCGGGCGAGTCTATTGCCATCAACCGGGCACAAATCCAGACTGCGTGGCTGCCACTGAAAAAAATAACAGGAATTTTCACACATTTATTTGATCAGGAAAAACCGGGAATCGAGCCCTGGGCCTCATGCTCAGCAGTTGTGCTTGCAACCGGTCGACCAACGAGACAGTCGAGTATGACATATCAGCAACATGAAAAGTGCCTTCGTCGATTGTACCTTCGTGAGGAATCATTGTGATAAGAAGATTATAATATAATACCTTTATATTTAATAATTTTACTTTCGAAAGTCGGTGGCAAAAGAGTCAATGAAACAAACAATAGTCACCGACTTCCGAAAGTAATGTTATTTTCCATTTTTTTTTGGT
The DNA here is from genome assembly GCA_964057025.1 of Standfussiana lucernea. NCBI lineage: Eukaryota > Metazoa > Arthropoda > Insecta > Lepidoptera > Noctuidae > Standfussiana > Standfussiana lucernea. The sequence goes on from OZ059811.1 coordinate 2,858,859, forward strand.
GTTTTTTTTTGGAAGTCGGTTATTTTTTTTTAGCTTTCACGGTTTATAACTAATCTTACACTGTCGCTTACGGGATATCTTCTTTTTTATCGGGAGCTATATGGTCAGCGAGACTCTGCGTTACCGAGTGCCAACTGCTACCAGGGTGCGCCAGACGTTTTATTATGATCTGGACGCCGCGAGGTTTTTCTCATGCACCCATGACTTGCATGATTTTATAAGAAAGGGTATCATCGAAACGTCGAAGAAGAAGATTACATTACGAAATGCTTGCACTTGGTTCTTTCTTCAAGAGACCATCTCAGACACTCATCTGCATAGTCCTCATGTGAGTTTATCAAGATTATGTCTGGACCTTAAAAGATACTATGACTTCTGAATTTGTTTCTGCTGTTTTAAAAAAGCCGGTGTAAAAGTATTTGTAAAAACCTATTTGCAAAATAAACATATTTATAGTATTGTTGTATGTATCTTTGTATTTATACGTAAGTATATTCTTATATTGTATATTATATTTAAAATAGTTATCTGCTTTATGTATTCCATTTTCTCTTCTTCTTTTACACACTTTGTCTACATCTCTTTTTTTTAGTATCTCCTTTCGCAGGTATGCTGGAAGAGATTTCATTAGAAATAAGCATTACCTCTGTATAGCATTAGCTCTTTTCTGTTCCTTTCTTGATATCTGTATTTAGTGTGTACATAAATTGTTAAATAAATAAATAAACAATTTATCATTTATCATCCTTGGAATACTTTACGTCTCTAGCTAGCTTTTCGCGTTTAACAGGCGTGATGTTGTGTGTGGTGTTTTAGAAATTGATAGGTGACATTGGGGTCTTGCGTAGGTGAGGAACAAGTGACCATTTGTCATTATTTTGCAAAACAGGAACATCTCATTGTCAAATTATCTACTTATGGCAATATAGTGTACGGTTAATATACGAAATTGACGCAAGAATAAAAATGCTTTGTAATCTTAATGTTTTTATGTTTGTTAACTAACTAAACATTACTACAATACATTATTACAATTATTATTATGCGTTATTACAATTATTACAATTGGGGAGCTCGTGGCTAAAATAATAACAGCCGCATGGAACAATCTTTAGGTTAAGCCGCGCTTGCCTAGGTTGGTGTGTGGATGGGTGACCACCCATTACATATTGAGTTTCCTCCGTGCCCCGGAAAGCACGTTTTTGACACGTTACCCTTGTACTAAGTGGGTTGTGGACAGTTAAGCAGTCGCTCCATGTAAAATACTGGTATTCAGATGCATCCAGTTAGGCTGGAAGCCGACTCCCATCATAGTTGGATTAAGGCTAGGCAGATGATGACGACACTTACTTGTGCCGACACCAACCAGTTGGTGGTATCACGACATTTGCGCGAAAGGCACATGCGCGAATGGATTTTTAATTTTATACGGTTCTTGGACAACGAAAATCAAGTCAAAATGAAAATCTAAGATGGCATCGGCGAGAAATCATGGGTGTCATTTTCGCACAAAAGCCGATTAGCGAAAATTACCACCACAACTAATCAACAGAAACGTCCCTTTGTCGAAGTCATTCTAGCTCCAAAATATCTTTGATGAACTGTATCATTATTTTCCTGCCCCCATCCCAATTTATTTGGGGCTCGGCAGCATGTCTTCGTCTTCCATAATTCTCTATTACTCGTCATCTCAGGAGTCAACTTCTTCCTAGTCTCTTTTCTCCTTCTTTTTAACCGACTTCAAAAAAAGGAGGAGGTTCTCTATTAAACAAATAACCGACTTCCAAAATAAACACCAAAAAATACTTTAAAAAAAAAAAAACGGAAAATAACTTTACTTTCGGAAGTCGGCGACGATTGATTTTCATTGACTTTTTTGCCACCGACTTCCAACAGTAAAGTTATTTTCCTTTTTTTTTGGAAGTCTCTTATTTTTGCAATAAAGTTTTTATTTTACCCTTTTTAGGGTTCCGTACCTCGAAAGGGAAAAACGGAACCCTTATAGGATCACTTTGTTGTTCGTCCGTCCATCCGTTTGTCTGTCTGTCAAGACCTTTTTTCTCACGAAAGCGTGGAGATATCAAGCTGGAATTTATATCAAATACTCAGGTCTACTGTCCGTTTTCGACACTCGCAAGGGAATCAAAACCTACAGGGTACTTCCTGTGAACTCAGAATTTTGAAATTTGGTACGAAGCAACGTCTTATAGCACAGATAAAGGAAAAATTGCGAAAACCGTAAATTTTTAGTTTCATCATATAATAAAAATATTTTAATCATTTTATACTTACTACGTTTGTACGGAACCCTCGGTGCGCGAGTCCGACTCGCACTTGGCCGGTTTTTAGTTATCGTAACACACACAAATACTTGTCAAGTTTCAATTTCGCAATTTCTTTTACTGGGATGACATATTTTTTCCAGCTATTTTGATTTAAAAACCAAACTACTAAACTGATTTTGATGAAATTTCGGTACCAATCGGGAAGACTACTTAACTTACTTACTTATTACTTTCAGACAAAATAAGAATTTTTATAACAAACAAAAAAAAAAACTACAACCGAATTGAGAACCTCCTCCTTTTCTTGGAGTCGGTTAAAAAATGGAAAATAACTTTACTTTAGAAAGTCAGTGGCAAAAAGGTCTATGAAACAAACAATAGTCAGCGACTTTCGAAAGTAAAGTTATTTTCCATTTTTTTGTTGTTTTTTTTTGGAAGTCGGTTAATTTTATTTTAGCTTTCACGGTTTATAACTAATCTTACACTGTCACTTACAGGATATCTTCTTTTTATCGGGAGCTCACAATAGTTGAAAATCACGGAAAAAAATCTATTAGTCACAGTGTGAGTCATTTCTCTTTGTAGAGGAGTATGTTGACTATAAATAAATAGTGTCATATTAAACACACCAGATGGCGTTCTAGTAAAATATTTAATGGCACCTTTCATTATTATTTTAATGCTATCGTAAACCCTTTTTTAAACGACTCCACCAACAATCTAACATACATAGTTGTGATAGTACATTGTAGTTTCTTATCAGAATTTAACAAGAACATGAAGAACAGGGTGTAAAGTTCTTCAACCCCTAGAAAAGGGAGGCTCCCCCCAGGGTGTTGTGTCTGGTGGGCTACTGCCCGACAGTTGATGTCGGGTTTTTCTCTATATATTTTCTACTATCCTTTTCCCGCGACTTCGTACGTGTGAATATAGATCATTTCTGTGGTAAAATGTAGCCTATATTTTAAGTTCGGCATCTAGCGGTAGAGCGGTGAAAATTGAATTCAAATCCATGCAGTAGTTTTTGCGTGATGCGCGTACAAACATAAAGACAGACAGACAAAAATTCTAAAAACTGTTGTTTTGACTTCTGTTGCTCTAATAAAGACCCCCCATATATATATATATATATACCTATTACCTATATATGTATAGATATAGGAATAGTTTAAGTCGCGGATACCTTTAATAGCGCGATTTGGAATTTAGATGTTGGTTCTTCATTTGTGTCATAGATGGTGCTGTAGTACTTTTTGTAGTGCCGATACAAGAGCAAAATTACCCTAAATGTTCTTATCGGACACTACACAGGTCTCTATGAGAAGCAGTGGGCTGTTATCCACCATGCGGGCACAGTGCGGATTGGTAGATGTCACATGTCTTCGAATATTTGGTTCGTTCTGGGATATGTCTGTGTTCTCACGATGTTTTCTTTAGCCGTTTTGAGAGCAATGCAAAAGAGCAAAGAGTCTGCTTCCAAATGCGCTTGTTTTTTTGATTTTCAGTCGGGTTTTTTTAGTTTTTATAATTACTTTTTTTGTTCCCAGATTTTACTTCTTGATTTTTCTGAATAATCAACCTTAAATCGTTATAAATCCTAAATGGGCAATCGAAATGAAAAATAATATGAGAAACCTAAATGATTATCAAATATGGCGTCTAGTGGTCGCCATTTTGAGTTTTGATAACTGTCATGTCTCAGTATTAAGATTAAGACAAATCCATTGACGTAAGATTAATCAAAATCGGCCCACGCGTTTGGTCTCTAGAGCGCCACAAACGAACAAACATACATATACTATAGGCTTATATACACATTAAGCTTCGCAGTACGGTAATAATAAAAAGTAGAATACTTTTTCTCTCTTAAGGCCTACTTAATAGTAAAAAAAACGAAGTATTACTGCCGATCTAGAACAAAAGATCTCGCGGCTTCTAAAGAATAGAATGAAAGTTTGAAAGCCACAGAAAATAAAACGAAGCCGCTTGAAGAGTGCGACTTTGTGTTGGAGTAAGACGGAGATATATTAGCGTTGAATGAAATCGGTTTGTCTATTTGTTTGTCTGGAATAACCATAGAGATTTAAAGGACTTATAGAGCGGCCATTGGGAATATTGTCATACAAAAATTGACATCCCGAACATGTTCGATTTTGACACACAATGCTACCTGACAAGCGGGCCTATGACACTAGACAGACCATAGACTTAGTATACAAACTGGAGTGACCACTCACACCAGAAAACGTGACGAAAGAGAGATTTATAACAGAGGCTGTTTGTGTTTATGTCTTTCTAATAGGGTGCCCAAACATTTTTAAAACAAATAAGAAACGTCGTTTTGAAAGAGATAACTTGAGACCGGCTTTCACATCAACGGTTACTTAAAATGATGTCCGCTGTTCCCTGTGACCTTTGTCCGTGTGAAATTATTATTTTAAAAAAATATTGGGTTTTTTTTTTTACACGGAACCTTAACCGTTATCCTAAAATAAAAGTAGCCTAGTTATTCTCTATAACATCAGCTATCTGCCAGTAAAAGTCCCGATCGATCGTCAGGTTAAGCCGCGCTTGCCTGGGTTGGTCCGTGGATGGGTGACCACCCTTTACATACCGAGTTTCCTATGTGCCTCGGAAAGCACGTGAAGCCGTTGGTCCCGGCTGTCATTTGTAGATCTTTGACTGTCGTTACAGGTGGACAGTGGCCCGAAAGCCTGACAACCAGTCTTATCAAGGGGTATCGTATTACCCAGTACGAACTGGTTGTGGAGGTCAGACAAGCAGTCGCTCCATGTAAAATACTACTACATACTGAATACCAGTATTTAGTTGAATAAGCACCAAAATTATCTCACAGGCGAAGTCATGTGTAAAAGCAAGCTAAACTACGTCAAACGCATGACTCGGACTTGTAAGTGATGAGAGAGACACCGATATAGTCTGGAACGTGGTAGACAAGGACGGAGCGAGAAATTAAGTACCGGGCGACGAGTTACAGGGATAAGTGAGGAAGTGCACTTTTTAAATGGAAAATATTTTATTTTATTTCTTCAGAAAAGAGCCTTCTTTCATGAAATGTTTATTTCATGAAAGATTCCATGGGATTGAATGAACTTAAAGGGTTTTATTGATGATTTTAATGATTATAACGCAATAATGCCATATTTGTTGCGGTCGCAAATCATATTTTAATCAACATAAAACCTGACATTGACCTGAAAATCGCAAAAAACCATCAGTGAAGGAGGGTTAATAACAAATTTTCACTGAAAATATTAGTGTAGAACAAGATATACACAGTAGACGGGCAAGAGAAGGTTAAAGCACTCGGAGAGAATTTTGAGTAGACAGGACAGATTGCACTGATCTTCCAAGAAGTATTTACCAATAAGTAATTTAATTTTAATGAAATCTATGAATAATTTATTTTTATGAAATCAATGAGTTATTTAATTTTAATGTAATCAATTCAATTTAATAAGCATTTAATAAAATATCAAATTTCCTATTTGCTGATTTTTTTTAAACT
>OZ059811.1:5953167-6140268 GCA_964057025.1 Standfussiana lucernea
TATTTATGGGGTGAAGTAAAAAGAATTGTGTACGCTACGGAGTACTCAAACAGGGAAGAGTTAAACGTACGTATCACGAACGCTTTTATTTGTGTAAGAAGTGATCCGTTTGTGCTTAACCGCGTTAAGGACAATATGCGTAAACGTGCTGAACTATACATAACACGAGGAGGTGCTCATTTTGAACAATTCTTAAGATTAGTCTAAAAATGTGTAAATAGTCAATCAAGTTAATCGTTGTAAATAGTCAATCAAGTTAATCGTTGTAAAAGGTGTGATTCCATTTTTTAAATACGCCAAAAATACTAAGTTCATTATTATTAACTTTGTCTCATCATATCTTTGTCTTAAATTATTGCGTATCACAAATCACATTTGCATTGAAGTTTTTTAATGTATTGTTTAGTACCTAGATATTTTTGCCTGTCCTAAGCCAGGTTTAAAGTATGAAGGGAAAATGGATTATACCTAAAGGTCATTGACACGCGCACATGTTCTGCGATAGTATTAAATCGCTAGCGCAAGGGTGTATACACGTTGCGAGACTTTTGCGAAATTTTTGGTATGGTTCTGTCTTTTATTTATTAGTGTTTTTTTTTTGTTCATGTTTTTATTAGTATCATGTAAGTATGCACTATTGTGGGTTTGAATACGTCCCTCATTTAAACTAACATACTGTATAGATGGTGAAAAACTAATTTTTATTTTCCAAATTTCATGTTTTTAAGTCCATATTTTACAAAAAAAAAATATCACAATCATCCATATTTTCGATTTTTATATCTTAGGACATAAGTTAGTTCACAAAAATTGATATAATTTTATGTGTTTGCATTTTCGCCACCACACGGCCGCGCGTGTCATTTCTCTCGCGTATTATTCGCCGTAATTAGATTTTTGATTCTCTAACTTCATTTATTCCACATTATCTGCCCCCGCGCTGCTGCGCCGCGGTACTAGCGGCTAGCGAGCGCGAGCGGCGCGGCGGCGCCGAGAGGCCAATGCGGGCGGTGCACGCGCGGACGGGGCCACACTGACTCTGACAGTAAGCCGGCGATCACCAACGACGAGCGACGTTAGTGCAGTGTTGCTTGCGCGTCTTTTAATTTTTACGCACTCAAGTCACCTACTAATACTGTCTAGGTACTTATCAGTTGAATTTCAAACTGCCCAAGAATAAACAACCTTTGCGTTTCTAATTGGAAAAATACATCGAAGATTTCCCAAGCCAATCGCTAAGTACAGACGGAAAAATACTTTATTGTCATGCCTGTGAAAAATCCAAGTCTTCTGAGCAGCGTTTTTTAATATCCCAACATGTATCTACTGCAAAACATACGGCACATATTGCGAGGAAGAATAAATTCAAGCAACAATTTTTTCCTGACGCAATGGCAATTGCTTCTCAAAGTTGTACTTTCTCAAGGGAATTGTGTTATGCTATGATAAGTGTAGATATACCTTTATGGAGATTAAATAATCCGACTTATAAAAATTTCCTAGAGAAATACTCAGCCAAAAGAATTCCCGATGAATCCACTCTAAGAAAAAAATACGTATATGGTATTTATGAAAATTGTTTAGCTAGGATTCGTGAAGATATAAAAGATGGCCCCATATGGGTTGCAATTGATGAAACTACTAACACTCAAGGTTGTTGCATTGGCAACGTGATTATCGGACGTCTATTTGAAGACAGACCTAGCAAATCCTATTTATTGGCGTGTGAAGAACTCCCAAATGTAACCACCAGACATCAGCAAAGCTATTCAACGATGTTATGAGTGTTTTGTGGTATGGTGGATGTTCGCGAATCCGCTTCGGATCAGTCGCAAACCTTGTGGGAGGTGGATCAGTACGAGGAATCCTGGCGCGTTGCTGGTGTCTCGACGTCTCCTTACCATCCCACGTGTGCCGAAGATAGGTCGCGGGTTTATTACGTTGGAAGAGGGTCACTATTCACTCAATAATTGCCACAATATTGTTTTAGTTACAACTTGCACTTTATTAAGGCACAATACAGCATCGTAAACAGTTTGTTTTGTAGCAGCCACGCCGTAAATTAATATAATCCATCACACATTACACAAGATTGACAAAATGGCGTCTTCGCCGGTAAGAGAGGTACCGAGTGACGCGTGCGCTGCGCACCGCGACCATCGATGAAGTGAAGGAAGGAAGTGCGTTCGCGTCGACGCTCACTAGTGACGCGCCACGCGACTAGTGATGTCACTATTGCATGAACAGTGGAGTTAAACATGAACAAGTTTTCACAATACTTATGGTGAAAGCTGAAGATGCACTTAAAGTGTTATATATTTACGAAAATGATACACGTAACATGCTAATGTTGCAAGTTTGGTATCAAAGGTGAAGAAAATCTTTCTGAAAGCACCGAGCAGGATCTCAAAATTTAAAGAGCTATATACCTTTGCCACCGGAGCCAGTGCTGACGCGCTGGGGCACATGGCTGACAGCGGTTGAATACTACGCCGAGTATTTTAATGAAATCAGAACAATTACCTATTTCTCAATTGGATGACGATTCTGCAAGTATTTTAGCCTCAAAAGAACTTCTTGAAGATTCTTATCTTTTTAATGATTTGGCCTATACCACATTTTTTTTTTAGTACAAAAAAATGGGGCCTTATTCGTACCCGTTACTGATCATATTTGGGTAGTAAAAGTAAAAAAAACGAAATTCCAAAATTGTCCACGAAAATTTGTCATAGTTGGTAAATTCAATCAATCATTCATAACAATTGCTACTAGAAAATACTACGCGCAGTCCTTTTCCATTTCGATCGCCATTCATAGGGCCCGGCAAACTCGCGTCAAAGCCACGCCCCCGTCTTTGCCAGCGCTCCCTTTTCGAGCGAGCAAGAAACAAACAAACAGTGCCAATTTGTTAGCTGAAGTGTGCGCCTTCTTTTTTAGCCTAAATTGTTTGTGAACATTTTTACTGTCGCGATAACTTACCGATTCTCATCTCGGGAGTATACGGCTATGATACGTGCGTACTTTTTGTCTGGAGAGAACGCGAGTGCCCCTGTACGTATGTACAGAGAAGAGTACCCAAATGCTCGCCAGCCGAACGTTCGGACTGTGGAAAATGCTTACCAGCGTTTACTCGACAATGGATCATTCCAGGCACCGGCTCATAGCCAAGGACGTGCAAGACCCCGGTATTCGCAAAACCTGTACGACGATGGAGTGGACTACTTTGAAGAAGATCCCCGGCGAAGTACGAATGACGCAGCTCGTCATTTTAATATTTAATATCAGCCAGTACTGTGCATGGAGAATCATTAGTTCGTCTGGATTTCACCCATAACACTACAGAAAGGGTCAAGAATTGACCACTGTGGATAATGAACCAAGGATGGCGTTCTGCAGGTGGATACTAAACAACACTGAAGCAAATGTGCCATACTCAGATGAGTGTGTTAGAAAGTGGACACTCATTTTTTTACTAACAACAAGACGGTGCACCCCCGCATTACGCCCGCGACGTGCGAACGTACATAAGGGTGGTTATCTGAAATTTGGTTAACTTGGTGTTAGCATCAATTTTCACAATATTATAAAAAAATATCCAATATTTGAAACTACTAAGCGATGTTATAAAGTCCATTTAGTTCGGTCACTCATTTTGATATATATCATAATATTCTTTATTTCTAAAAAAATACATTTCTTACTCCAAATATCAGGCCCAAGCCATGTAAGATCTCCCGAATTTAGTATTCATTTCACTGTAATTATAATTCTGTAAGAATAATTTGATCAAACTCTATTTAAATTCGTTTACTATTACATTACCAACATTGTCATTACGATTTAATTTATAAAAACAATATGTTTCATCACATTATTTAAAGTCAAAAAGTGTAAGCGATAAAAAATATCAGGCCCTAGTCCTTTACGAAATTAAAAAAAACGCGGCATCCAAGCATATGGCTTTTTCATAACTCATTCAATACGATAGCATCGGTGTGAAGTTAGTTGCAAACACGACCCAAGCCGCGGCAGCCATTTTGTTATTAATGCGGTCGCCGACTTTGCTGCGGAAACACGTGCTGTGCCCAGTCAAACTCTCAGGCCCTAGGTAAGTCGTTTTAAAGATAGTTAATTACTAATTGATCTCATTACTTATTGTAAATATGAGTTTGGTCTACCTTGTTATTTTGACCGGCTATTGGTTTTGATTTTAAATAATAGGTTTCATTTGATTTTGTTTCGTTCCGTCAGCCCCTAGACCGTCAGGCCCTAGTCGTAATAGTGACTAGGGCCTGACGCCACATCTAGGGACTGATGGTCATACTGTGTGATGCATGGTTTTAAACATAATACCAATGTATTTGTTGTAGAATATGGCGCCTAGAAAGAAAAAAACATTGTCTGAAGAAGAAATTGCAAAAAAAAAGTCTGAACAGGCAAAGAGGCGATTGGTAAAAATTAAAAATGACCCTGTTTTGCTGGCCGAGTACAAAGAAAAGGAACGTCTAAAATATCTAAAGAAAAAGGAAAAAGGACAGCGGAAATGTGTAAAAGACATGACTCCGCGTGAGCACAGAAAGGCAACAAAAAACTGGGTAGCCTATTCATCGGATTATAGAAAAAAACAAAAGATTCGTGAAAATACAGATAAATACGTGGACTAAAATACGTCGCCATCATCGGAAGATGAAATTATTCCTGAGGTTCCTTTATTAAATTATGAAAGAGCAGCTGAAGCTAGAAGGAGGAGTATAGTTCAACGGAAAAAAGAAATAGTATACTGAAGAGGAAGGACTTAGTCATTGAAAATTTAAAGAAAAAACTTGACATTACAAACTTGTACGACTTTGTAGCTGTGCTTCGAGAAATGTGTCTAAATATACAGTTCTCTGTTATCGAAGATGTTGACATAGAAAAAGTTAACAAAGTGATCAAGGAACATTAGAAAGAGCAGAAACCGTTTAAAGGAACTCTCTTAGTGCATCAAGTCTCGGGTCATATTTATAACCCTAATAAACTTGTCTTGAAGTCACTAAGTTGCTTCTGTGATAATGTTGGTTGTAATCATTATAACTTGGGGACTATAACGTACCAAACCAATACACAGCGGCTTCATGTTTCAGATATTTTCACGGATTCTGAAGATGATAATTATGCCGTTAGCAAGTATGAGCCACATTGCGCAAGAAAATTCTAAAACGAGCTATGGCAGTGGAGATTATGTTCTAGTTAAGTTAATAATGAGGGGAAAAGAATACCGATACGCCGCAATTTGCTCAAAATATGATGATGAAGATGGAGAGCTGACAGTTACATTCCTTAAAGTTTGCAATGAAGATGGCACAGAATTTAAAATAAATGATAGTGATATCGCTGACGTGCCTTACGAAGACGTTATAGAAAAACTGCCAGTTCCTAATCTAATCGTCAAGAGAAATACAGTATTTTACAAATTTAAAAAACCCCTTTATGTTTACGAGAAGTGAAACAAATAGTGATAAAAATAAATACGAGGTACTAGGTAGTTTAAGTTTTAAATATTTGTGATCTTATAATAATTAATGAAAGTTTGAATATTGTGTTAAAATTGTAATTTGGTTACTTATAACTTTAGAAGGCTGATTATTTAAAATAATTGTTAATTACTTAAAGACTATTAGTTTGTAAGTATTAAACTCAAAGAACAATTTGATTGTTAAGAAATATTGATACATTATTTTCATGTGCATAATTAATAAAATAAATCCTGTGATTGAGTTCATAGAATTTGTGAACTTAAGAGATAATCTGTTGTTTCAGTTGATTTTGCAATAAAAATGTGATTTGACATAATAACCGTGTTTGGCGTCAGTCCCTATCACGTCTCGTCAGTCCCTAGAACACTGATTTAAAAAAATCATAAATTTCTCTAAAGCTATCAAGTAAAGTGACTGGCCCTTTTAGATGCAGCAAAGTAGATGTAAGATTATGGCATTTCATACATGTCTGCCTGTACATTCTGAAAACTTTTTAAAAGCTGCTACTGAACATGCCATGCATATCCCAACAGAGGGGCTAGGCAAGGCTTTACCCACAGCATAGAATATAAACTGTTCTGATTTTTAACTAAAAACACCAATTTCAAAATTACGTCAGAAGTTAACCAAATTTCAGATAACCACCCATAAACGTCGAGTACGGTGAACAGTGGATAGGCGGCGGCGGATCCGTAGCTTGGCCGCCTCGCTCCCCAGACCTCACGCCCTGTGATTTCTTATTTCTTTTTGTGGGGTGAAATTAAAAGACTCGTTTACCAAGAAGAATCACAAAGTTTAGAAGACCTAAAACTAAAGATCATTAGTGCCATTGACACTTTCAAAAGTGATAGTGCAGTGCTCATGAGTCTTCGATCGAACGTAATAAAACGTGCAATACTGTGCTTAGAGAGAAATGGACTCCACTTAGAACAATTACTTAAGTATTGTTGAGTTTAAAGGTTAGTTTTTATTTATTGATTGTTTAAAATTATTGTACATAGGGTGATTACAATTTTTAAATACGCCTAAATACATAGACACTGTTGTATTTAGACGGTCCTAAGCCCGTACAAGTATGAAGGAAAATTGCACCTTATTGCAAACGTGGTAGGTATGACAATTGTATGGCCAGCGGCAAATGATCACGTCCTGCTACTAGGCGCTCGTCAGTGACCGCGCTGCGTAGTGACGTGCGGTGCAAATAAGTTTCGTTACTTTTTCGGATTACTTTGAGACGTAATAACTGCTTTCCTGTTAGCAAATATGATATAAAAGTAAATATAACTTAGTGTTTGACCAATTCAGAAGGTGTACTGTTAGTATAGCTAAGGCTTTAATAATAACCCTGTATGTATTGATGTCTACTTAATATTATTAAGCTTTGAGTGTCAGAATGGTAACTTTGGTAACTATGTCTGAAAGTGTCTCTAAAAAGGTGTGTAGGGTAAAGGGATTTTATGACGAAAACCACAGAAAGACAAGACTATTAATTTATTTCAATTAGGGTTGTCAGCTATGTATAGGTATCGTTAGAAAACTATCAAAATACGCCCATTCGCAAACCTAGGTCTTTGTGGAGAAGAATGGACAAGAAACTCCACGGTTACATCTTAGAAAGTATAATGGCAGGACAATCTTATATTGTCCTGGACCATTTCTCGAGTTATAGCTGTTATTGATGTATATAAATAATAAGCAATATAGGCCATATTATAACATATTTCTAGCACATAGTTATCAGTAATATTCATAGTATAATATCAAATAACTTACATAAACATTGTGGAACATGGTGGTAACACAAATACACACATCAAAAGTGTCTAGGGATCAAGCATTTTTATGCGGATTTCTTGAGATTGAGATGTGGCTTTGTAATAAATTTATGATTTTATAAATTTATATGGATCCTTTTTGGTGCATTTCATAATTTGAATCAGGAACTCTCAATCAAATTCGAGTAAAAGATGAAAATAAGCTGTCAATATTTTCCCTATAAAAACATACAACGCATTGAAGACATTATTAGTGCTACTGTTTCCCTACTACTGATTAAAACCAACGTTATTATGGAGCGGCGACGTCATTTAAGCAGGGAAGAAATGCTCAGAGCCGTGGGAATGATAGAAGCTGGTTCCCGGCAACGTACTGTGGCTTTAGCTCTGAATACAAGTCAGAGTGTTATCAGTCGACTTTGGACACGTTACCGAAGCACTGGTACCGTGGCTGAGCGCCATGGAGGACGGTATCGCTGCACCACACGGAGACAAGACCGATACATTCAAATCTTAACTCGAAGAGCTCCAACAATAACCGCCATGATGTTAGCCGTGAGGCTTCATCACTCTTCAGGGAACTTAATTAGCGACCAAACAGTCAGAAACCGCTTGCATGAAGTGAACCTTCATTCCCGAAGACCGCTACGGGTACCACCTATAGCAATGCACAATCGTAGGATTCGATATCAATGGGCTCTTGAACACAGAAATTGGGCAGAAGAACAATGGCGTTTCGTGTGCTTTTCTGATGAGTCTCGTTTTGGTATGAGACCGGATACAAGACGTATACGACACTGGAGAACCCCTGGACGCCAACAGCGATTAAAATCCTGCCAGGAAGTCCATCCTTATAGTGGTGGAACCATCATGGTATGGGCGGGTATTTGGATCGGCGGAAGAACTGAGTTGATTTGGATCAGAGGCAACCTCAACGCTCAAATTTATGCTGAGACGATTGTATCAGACGTCATCGTTCCTCTACAAGTGCAAATCGGTCCCTTATTTCAGTTAATGCATGATAATGCACGACCGCACACCGCAAGAGTTGTAAGACAGACTCTCGCCGCAGCTAACATCAATGTCCTGCCCTGGCCTGCTCAGTCGCCAGACTTGAACCCGATTGAGCATGCATGGGATATGCTACAGAGAAGAGCTCTGCCGAATATGGAGGGTATCCAGTCGCAAGAAGACCTTTTTTTGTTGTTGCAACGAACATGGGCGGCCATTCCACAGCGTGATTTGGATGAACTCATTTTGAGTATGCCAAACCGATGTTCTTGTGTTGTTAGTGTTCGCGGTAGAAACACGGATTATTAATTGTTTAAGTTACCCAATAAAATTTTAAAGAAAACTGTTATTTCAGTCTTTTTTTCGAACTTTAATGTTAGTGGTTCAAATGTCAAAAATCCCTTTATTAGGAAAATGGCAAATTTCTTTATTAATGCAAAGGTGACTTGGTTTATCGTTACTGTGACAAACGAAAACACTTTATTAGAATAGAATAGAATGGAATAGAATATACTTTATTGTACACCAAAATTGTTACAGAACGGTTTACAAAATTGTTAATTTTATGGTTACAATGGCGGTCTTATCGCTGATAGCGATCTCTTCCAGACAACCTTTGGATGGACTGTACGAACATGAAATAGAAAAAGGGGGGGTAGTCAGTGGTGTACTGCAATTAATATACAAAATTTAATATAATATATAATTATTATATTAAATTTTGTATAATTTAAATATTTTATTTGATGAATCCTTAAAGAAAATTTTAATTAATATCAATCAGGAGAAAAGTTATTGCAAAAATATATGTTGATCCCTAGATACTTTTGATGTGTGTAGGTTTCAGCTTTACACACTTGGTATCTCCATTAACTTGCAAACTTAATACTATACATATGGACCACAGAATATACGACCCAGGGTCTGTCGTAACTCGTCGAACAGTAGCAGCAAAAATACCTTGAATTGGCAGCAACATTTGATGGTTATAAAAAACGTTTTATAACCATCAAATCTTACTCAGTACATAAAATATTGCCGCCATAATAAACCAATGGCAGATGGGTCATACATTATAGTTAAATAAGAATCGTATAAAAACAAAACCAGCAATATCCACATAATTTTGAAATTGACATTTCGATGGCGCCAAAAATGTAGCAATATCTTCAACACGTTTCGTAATTCATAACACTCCTAAGACAGCAATATCCCGTAGTAAAACAGCTACAAAAATACGGTTTGTTGCAAACACAGCAAGATCCATGTTTGACAAGTGCATAGGTAGCAATATCCTAATCAGCCAATCAGAGCGCATCAAGCGGCACGGTTTTATTATGGCGTCGATTGTTGTGAACGCGAAACCTCGCTCCGTAAATTCTCGAAATTTTTAAATAGTTTTTTAAGTATTGTCGGAAAAAAGTGGTACATATATCGTAATTATGGATTGTTCCCCTCTACCTGTTGATAATAGTTCGGCTAGAAAACGTATAGCTCAACCCGAAAAGTGGAAGAGAAATTTGGCCAAAGTAACAAGGTTTGTATGTCTACTGTTAGATAGTGTGATCAAATAAATTATCTTGGTCCTTGTGGTTTGATCTTGTTAGCATTTTTTTTATTTATTTTTTTATACATATATACTACTCAAAACAGAATAAGGGCCACGAGGTATTTTTACATTTTGGTGTAATTTAGTAAACATTTACATATTGAAAGTAGTAAAATATTGAGTATACAAACTCTTTGATACCTAAACTTTTTAATATTGTAGTATTCATCTAATGCTGGCAACAATTTTAAATAAAATTTGATTTTAAATTCTTTTTGAAGATTTTGATTCCATTTTCTTTGACGTTTTGCTTTCCTTAGCTTCTTGGTTTATTAGAAATTATCAGAGTTCATTGATATCTCGAGTCAGAAACGTCTTTTGCAATATGCCACAAGCACGCAGGCGTCATATGGACTCGCTGACAGCAACCAGAGCCGTTACAATGATTGAAGAAGGTCATTCGCAGCGATCTGTGGGTTTGCAATTGGGATTTTCTCGAAGAGCTATTCAAAATCTATGGAATCGTTTCCATGAGACCGGTAGTGTTAGAAGAAGACCTGGTTCGGGCAGAGTTCGCATTACAACAGCTCAAGAGGATCGTTACATTCGATTAAGTGCGCGCCGAGATCGCACAACGACGGCCCGCAAGCTGCAAAATCGTTTACGGCTGACAACGGGTACTCGTGTCAGTGACCAAACTATTCGTAATCGATTGCATGAAGACCAGCAGGCATCAAGAAGGCGAGTTGTCCGTGTTCCATTAACCAGAAATCATCGTGCAAATCGTTTAAGATTTTCCCGTCAACATTTGGACTGGGACATAAACCAATGGGGCATGGTGCTCTTCACAGACGAATGCAAAGT
Organism: Standfussiana lucernea; assembly: GCA_964057025.1. Classification (NCBI taxonomy): domain Eukaryota; kingdom Metazoa; phylum Arthropoda; class Insecta; order Lepidoptera; family Noctuidae; genus Standfussiana; species Standfussiana lucernea. The sequence continues at coordinate 5,963,883 of OZ059811.1, forward strand.
TAAATTTTTTAACGACGATCGGCGTATTACAGTATGGAGAAGACGCGGCGAGAGATTTTCAGAACCCTGCATCCATGAAGTCGATCGTTTTGGTGGTCCAAATGTAATGATTTGGGGCGGGATAAGCTTACACGGCAAAACTGAGCTCGCTATTTTAAATGAGGGTACTGTTACTGCTCAGCGGTATATTGAGGAAGTTGTCAGACCACATGTGATCCCATTTGCACAGCGAGCGGGTCCTGGATTCATCTTGATGCAAGACAATGCTCGTGCACACACGGCTCAAGCGACTCGGTTTGTACTGGAAGCCTCTCAAATTCAAGTCTTGTCGTGGCCGGCGAACAGTCCGGACTTAAATCCAATAGAGCACATGTGGGATCAGTTGAAACGAAGAGTTAGAGACGGTGATCAGGAAATCCACAACCAACAGCAACTCATCAACGCTGTTAAAAGGGCCTGGGAAGAGATTCCAATGGAAAATGTCAGGCATTTGATTGAGAGCATGCACTCCAGGCTTCAGGAGTGCGTAGCTAAACGAGGGGGGCATACCCGTTACTAAAAGATGAGCATGGAGTATTTTCTTTTGTTTTCAGTAACTTTACATTGTTTTTATTTTTAACCTAAAATGTGTTTTTTCTTTCAAAAGCAAATAAACTTTTTAATCATTATTATTTGAATAAATGTATTGGCCTACATGGTAAAAACAACATTAGTTTTCGTTATGGAGACAAAAAAATATATATTGGTTTTATTATTTTCATGGTACAGACAAAATACCTCGTGGCCCTTATTCTGTTTTGAGTAGTATATATTTAATTAATATTCAATAACTACGTGTTACTTAAATATATTTAATTTTTTTGTAATAAAACGTATTTTCTATACATTTTGACTGTGTAGGTATTGAAATTTTGTAGGAAACTTGGAGATTTTTTTTATTGTCGACGAAAACCTGTGTGGCGGTTTTAAAAATGGTGTACTGAATACGTGGTAATCATTTTCGAGTCGGTGTCTCTTACATCCCGCATATTTTATAACCCAAATTAAGTACCTACAAAAGATACCTACATACTGATTGTTTTATACATAAAATACATATAACTAAAAAATAGGTAAAAAATGTGTAGTTACATTATGATATTGTTTTAGGTATTCTCCGAAAACATTTGCTGTGAGGCCGTTATGTAATCATAAGAAGAAGTTTGAATGCAGATCACTTTCGATGCAGGATGTAAAATAGTTTTTTGAATCATTTTATAAATTTAAAGACAAAAGGAGCCAAGACGCATTTATATTAAAACACTGCACAGTGAAATCGGTTAAACGGCATCGTCCAAAAAATAGTAAGTACACGCCGAAATCTTCTCAAACAACATATTTCGTGTACAGCGCACACAGGCGAAAAATCAATAAAAGTCGGCATAAACTAAAAATTAAAAAATGTCATTGAACGTGCTCGGATTGGTGTATCATACATCACAATAGAAGGGTCTAGCTACCTGCGCTCGCGCCGGCCGGCTACGGGTCCCCATAAAGACGCCATCTTAGTTCAAAGTTTGAATTGTTTGACAGTGGACGTGTTTTAATTTAATTTCAGTGATTTTTAAAGTGACTATTTTTGTACAGTTTAAGTTATTTAGTTGAGGTTTTGACAATGGATGCTCTTCCTGGAGGTAAGCATAGTTATTTTTTGTATATACCACACATATAGTTTAGGAATTACATTAGTTATGTGTCGATTAGATACACAGTTATTTTTTTTTGGAAAATAAAAATTTGTTATAGAGTAAAAGTTAAATTTCCTGTCGTATCATTCCTTAAAATAGCATTCGATGCATGCTTTATTTACTGCTTAATCAATTCAAGAAAGTTTTAAAGGCGACCAATCCAGACACTTTAACAAAATCTTCATTTATATACATATACTTTATAGTCAATTTTTAGGAGTATTTACATTGTATTATTTATATAGTAAATCTATCCAATAAGCCAAAGTACAGTTTAAACATGATCAAAATACAAACACCTAATACAAAAATGTATAAGTGATGTTTTTTTTTTTGTCTTTCTAGGGTCTAACGATGACGAAATATGCATCAGTAGAATAATTCTTGTGAATTATTACCGAGAGTGTAAATCTAAGAAGGATGCTGACAGAATGCAGTACCTGTGTAACAAGGTTGCCGATGCCCTTAGATTACCAGAACTATCAAATGAGGTGAAGAGTGTTTTAAGCAAGCTAGTTTATACTTACAAACAAAAGCTTCAAACATCACACAACAACTTCATGCGTTGTAAAAACTCAAACAAAAATTGGTTTGACGCATATATTACATTTCCTGTGCCACACATAGGGCAAAAAAGACGGAGTAGCTCTGGTGGTCGTCCTGTTAAAGATTTCGAAGACTGCGCTGAACGTACGAAGCGCAAAAGAACCGAAGATATTCGCAAAAGCTTGGCCCCTGCTGAATTAGCTTTTGCTACACAGATGCAATACCGAGCAATAGGAGAAGTGAATAAGGCAAAATTGATAAAGGATATAGCGTCGAGTGCCACGTCAAAACCAGTAGCTGAGTCACAACTCACATGCAAGTTACACTCCAGATAAAGCTTTATCTTTAGTAATTGAAAGCAACTTGACCAAACACCAGTACAATTTGCTACGTAAATCGGCTATGGAATTAAATTGACATATTTACCCTAATTACGAGTCGATAACAGAGGCAAAAAAAAAGTGTTACCCTGAAGGTATTATATGTACAGAGACGAAAGCTGAAGTGTCTCTTCAAAACCTATTAAATCACACTGCTGAGAGACTTCTACTGTTTTTAAATGATGTATTATTGAATTTAAGTCCAAACCAGAAGCAAGACCTACGTCTTATTTCAAAGTATGGATGTGACGGCTCAGGTGGTCATTCGCAATACAAACAAAAATTTCAAGAAAAAGATTGTTCGGACGAAAACATGATGATTACATCAGTAGTGCCGATACGTGTTGTTACGACAAATGCACTAGTTTGGCAAAATCCTCGGCCTAATTCACCACGCTACTGTCGCCTTCTGAGGCTTCAGATGAGTCGAGAGACATCAGAACGTTCGAAAGAAGAAGCAGGAAATATAAAAAATGAAATATAAAATCTTTTACCTACTAAACATGCAGAGTGGTGCATAAAACATGAGCTGAAAGCGACCATGTTAGACGGGAAAATGATAAATGCGCTAACTGACACTAGTTCCGCGATGCGCTGTTACCTCTGTGGTACTACTTCAAAAGATTTTAATAAATTAAGCATTTGCATCAAGAAACAAGTAAAAGCAGAAAATTTACAATATGGGATTTCCTCACTTCACGCCTGGATTCGGTGCGCAGAATGCATATTTCATTTGGCCTATAAATTAAAACTGGCTAAGTGGCAAGCCAGAGGGTCAACAGAAAAAAAGATTGTCGCTGTTGAAAAGCAACGAATTCAGAAAGAATTTTTGGAAAAACTTGGGCTTCATGTGGACAAGCCAAGACAAGGTGGAGGGACATCAACCGATGGCAATACAGCTCGGGTAATTTTTCAGCATGCAGAAGAAGTGTCACAAATTACTGGGGTTCAGTTTAATATTATTAATAGACTACACACAATTTTAAAACTTTTATCAAGTGGATATAAAATAAAGACACAAGAATTTAAATATTTTTGCCTTCAAACAGCGTCTTCATTTATATTTAACTACCCATGGTTTAATATGCCTACAAGTCTACACAAAATATTGATACATGGGCATCAGATTATTGATAATATGGGTATCGCTATAGGACTCTTAAGTGAAAATGCGCAAGAAAGTCGCAACAAAGATGTTAGACACTATAGAGAAAAATTTTCGCGAAAATTTTCGAGAAAAATGGCTATGGAAGATACATACCACAGGCTAATGGTATTTTCAGATCCTTATATTACCGGCCTTAGAAAACTAGTGCCAAAAAAAAAATCGTCTTTATCTACATTAGAATTAAGTTTAATAGATGAAGATTTTTGTTGTTAATTGAAATAATTTTTTTTTAAACAAAAATTGTCCTGAATTTTATTAAAATATGTTATTTCCCGACCAATCTGATATAATTTAGGTGTAACAATGATACAGACAAATAATTATATCAAGTTCACCGAATTTGAGGTTTATGCCAAGTTTTATTGATTTTTCGCCTGTGTGCAGCGCCACACTGAAAAAGCGATTGCCTGTTTGTCAAACTTTTTTTTTGAATGTGCTTCAAATAAAAAAGTACAGAGTCCAAACTATAATGAAAGAATACTTTGAAAAGGGAACATTACTCGATGAGAAAAGTGGTGGTGACCGGGTTTCCCATAAAAATGTGGAAAAAAAACGTGCCGTGATGAGTTTTATACAGAAACTACATTGTGAAGAGCTCCATTATTGCCGTGGAAACACAAAAAGGCTATATTTATCAGCGGAGTTAAGTATAAACAAACTTTACCGATTATATAATTCCCAGGTTGAAAGCGAGTTAAAAGTTAAGCCATCATATTTCCGCAATATCTTTAACAGTAATTATAATTTGGGCTTCGGATCGCCTCGTACTGATGTCTGCTCAATTTGCCTACAGTTTACCGAAAAAATGAAAACAGAGACACGTGTTAACATCCGTAACGATATAATTATTATGCAAAGAATCCATAAATTAAAAGCCAAAGCTTTTTTTGGCTATGTAAAGGAGGAAAAACCGGATTTACTTACATTATCATTCGATTGCGAGAAAAATCTATCTTTACCTAAAACCCCAGACCAATCAGCATATTATTCGCGTCAAATATTTTTTTTTAACTTAACCATTGTACAAGGTTCGTCAAAAAGTAAACTGGATTCATCAAATGTATTTTAATAGTGGTCAGAAAACTTGTTTCCCAAAGCATCAAATCAAATTTCATCGGCTATTTACCATCGATTACAAAATACAAATTTAACTGGTACCTATCAAAACAGTTCGCCTCATTGCCGATGGATGTGCTGGCCAGAACAAAAATTCTACTGTTCTGGGAATGTGTGCAAAGTGGCTGTCTCGGAAACTCCTCATGTAAAAAGTTTAGAGCTTATATTCCCCATAGTGGGACATTCCTTCATACCCCCTGACAGAGTGTTTGCAAGGATTCAGAAAGAAATTAGGAAAAGGGAGATTATAGCAAATCCGGAAGAGTATCTTGAGATTATTAAAGATTTCGATACACTAATAAAGTTAGGTGATGAGTGTAAAATATATGACTGGAAAGATGCTGTTGGGACTAATTTGAAGCCGGTAGGCAGGTGGCATTTTCAATTTAAAAGCTGCAAGAGATATGAATTAAAGAGGTCTAAAAAGGAAGGAAATGTTTTGGTGAAAGGAATGCTCCACTACAAACACGATGATGGCGCATTTAAAACAGTAAATCGACCTGGTGTGTTATCATCGAGTCTCAATCCACAAGAAATTTTAGCAACGAACGAAGTCAGCGTCGCAAAGGCCAGAGATGTCAACAAGTTACTGACTAATCATTATGGGGAAAATTGGAGGGAAATCGAGCGATTAAATTTCTATGTTCAGTTAGTATCTAATTCAATAAGTGTTAATGAAGATACTTTGGAAGATTCCTCGGAAATGATTTGTGAGCCACAAGAAACACCTACTGGTTTTTATGTTTAAACAAAAGCATTAAATACAAATCTGTTAGCGTTTCTTGTGGTAAAAGCTTTAGTTTATGTTTTGTAACAATTACCTACATGTTTCTTTATGTCATATTATTTTCATTTCTATAAATAATTTCATTTAAACCCTATTTCTAATAATTATGAAAAATAAATTTAAGTTTCAAAGGTACCAATAAGGTTTTTTTTGTATTAAAATATTTTTCTACTAAACTTATTTTGTTTTGTTTTCTGAAAACCTTACTTCTGTGCATACTCACAAAAAGTATCAAAAATATTATTGCATAAGTACAGGTGAACTATAATGAAAATGGCGTCTTCTAGGTCGTTTATAGCAAACACAGCAAAATCCTTTGAAGTGAAATTCAAATACTGCAAGATCCCAATGTCAAGTACAAAAACAGCAAAATCCATTTAAGTTTTGTATTTTTATTAAATATTATCCAGATAAAGATTGATTAAATACCTTCAATATATACCCAGTAATGTATTTAATTATATTAAACAGAGTTTCGATGCAATTCAGCTTTATTTTGCACTATACAACAATTTCTTGTTTTGCCATGATTTGTTGCAAATGGCTATTGCTGGTTTTGCTTTTGTACGATGTTACTAATAACATAGATAATAATCAACAAATCCACCAAAGTTTAGTGGAACTATTTTAAAACTTTATTAGATAATTTAGAAATCTAGTATGTTTTTATTTGTAACCTTTATGTTTAATCGAATAAAATATGAACATCAACTGATAGTTCAGAGAATTGTTTTGAACCACTTGATACGAGGGCGGTTCAAAAATTTCGCGGAATGGAGGGGTTGGAGAGGGGTGGGGGGTATTTTTTTTTTACCTGTCACTACTTGTAAACTCAATACAACTATAAAATACTAAGTTTCATTCCAATCGGTTTCCCCGTCCGATCACTATGTACGGCAAGCCTATCCCTTGGGAGAAGCAAGACAAATACTTAGGAGTCATACTAGACCAACACCTGTCCTTCGGGGCACATACCAAAGCAGCTCGCGACCGAGCTGCCTTCGCTATGAGTAGACTTCATTTTATGGTAGCGGCTAAGAGCAAGTTGTCACTAAAGTGCAAGTTGCGCCTGTATACCGCAGTGATCCGTCCCATCATGTCGTACGCTTGTGTTTTGCTCGCACATACCAAGCCCCGCTATATTCATAGGATGCAGACGCTCCAAAACCGATACTTACGTAGGGTCACGGGTGCCCCCTATTACGTACGTAACGAACGTCTCCACGTAGACCTTAGGATCCCCACCATATTGCAGTTCATGAAACGCCTTTCCAAGCGTTTCTTCGATCGAGCAATCAAACATCGAAATCCCCTGATCGCATCGGCCGCCCGATACGACCCCTACCTAGCGTATCAGTCAGATTCGCCGTCCAAGGCACACCCTAGTCACACCCGATGACGCTATCACTCTCCTCCTGGAGAGCCGTAGGGAAACTAGTACGCTCAAGCGTAAACCCCGATCCAAACCGCTGTCTTTCTGCCCTCGCCGTCGCGACGTCCCGGTAATTGCCCTCCCCGACCCTTGCTCGAGCCAACCCGCGATGCTGTACCAGTAGATTTAAACCAGCCCCAAAATAATATTACCACTCAGATCCAGCCTGTCCCCTTGTTGCCCTCCCCCAGCGACGCCCTAAGCCGAGGTCCGAGCCCCACAGGGGGTGTCCTTAGCGTGTAGTCGCTTAGTTTGTAAGTTTTTTTGCCCTGGCTGGTGGCCTTAAATTCAAGGCTTCCACAGGATAGTCCGGTTAAGCAGACGACAACCTCCTAGGGTGAACTGCGAAAAGCCATTGAAAAAAAAAACAATCGGTTAATTAGGATTCGCCAGTGGTCACATGTGGATTATTTAAAAACCATTGGATTCAAACAATGCGATACCGACCCTCCCTGTTTATAAGAAACCTTGCGAGTAACAAAATTATTCTTGCTCTCTATGTAGATGACGATTTGGTCGCTGCAACAAATCGGGAAGATTCTGAAAAGTTAATGAGAGAATTGAAGAGAAGATTTAAAATCACGATAAAAGATGCATCCTATTGTCTAGGATTAGTAAAAGAGGACCATGTCGATAATATAAAAGTGTCCCAAAAGCACTATGCTCATAAATTCTTAGATCGCTTTGGTATGAGTGACTGACCGTTGGAACCAGACAGGACTTAGCATATGCTGTAAGCGTTGTAGCCCGGAGTCTAGAAAACCCTTCTAAAGAAGACATCCAGATGCTGAAACGTATCCTAAGATACATCAAAGGAACTTTCAACTATGGAATAGTTTTTAAGAAGAGCTGCAATGCTGGAATTCTAGAATGCTATAGTGATTCCGACCATGGTGGAGACCAAAGTACCGGACGTTCGAAATCAGGCATATTATGCTTATACTCTAGAGGAGTAATATCTTGGACAAGTCGACGACAAACATGTGTTGCAATATCAAGCACCGAAGCCGAATTGGTTGCTGTGAAGAGGCTAGAGAGATTGTCTGGATCAAAACTCTTTGGTAAAATATCTAAATTGAAAGAAATACCTAAACTCAAGGTTGATAATGATGCAGCCATAAAGATCTCACACAATCCGGAACTCCACGAACCAAGCATATTGCTATTCGACATTTCCTTGTAAGAGAACTAGTTGCTAATGGAGAAATACGTGTAGAATTCCCAGCGAGTTCCAACTAGAGGATTTACTGACCAAAGCATTACATAATGCACGGATTGTATCAATCGCTAAACAAATTGGGTTGATATAGTAATAGGGTTGTCAAAACGGGTGGATGTTAAGGAGTTTGTTATACTAGGACCTAATTATTTTTGATAACCCTTTAAAACTTATGTCAGATGTATTACTTAGCAACCACTGTTATTAATTTAACAATATATTTTTAACAGACTTCAAAAAGGAGGAGGTTCTCAATTCGTCGGAACCTTTTTTTTAAATTTATTTATTACATGTCACAACCACGTCTTATTACCCGACTGAAGGAGGATTATTTTATAATGATAAAATAGTTTTACCACGTACGACGTCTGCTGTATTTTGGGTCTCCACAAGTTTTGTTTTGGATTTAAAAACTTTGTAAGTAGATATCATATTATACATACATAATATTTGGTTTTTCACTAACACAAAGTATCGCCTCTTCTGATAATAACCATTTATAAATATTTTCAGTTTAAAATGGCTCCACATACGGGTTCGGCAACTCCCGAACAAATAGAAACCCTTCTCAAAATCTTGGACGAGCATAGAGGCCTAGCTCGAGGGAGATCGAGGGGTGGCGACGGGAGTGCCCACGCAAAGAGGTTGTGGGAAGAATTGTGCAAAATTCTCAATTCAATGGGTGGTTACACTAAATCTGTACAGCAATGGCAAAGGGTACATAGTGTTTTGTTCATAACTAACATAATAACAGTGACATAAATATCTCATGCTTTTATATTTTGCAGGTATGGTTTGATAGAAAACATTTAGCCAAGAAAGCTGCCGCTGATTCTCGGAGGTCGGCTTCAGCAGCTGGAGGTGGTCCATCGATGGCACCCCAACTCTCCCAATGACAGTTAAAGATACTGTCTATAATGGGAATTGGATTTGGTGAACGCCAAACAGGTGCCAGAGTGCCAGCCTTCAGAGAGGTAGTTGTTCTTTGAATTTTATCAATAAATTACAATCTTAATTACGTCCAAATATTTTTTTAAAGTACAAGAGTTTAAAGTTCATTTTAACCCTTTTCTTGACGTCGTAACACCGGTGATACATCGATTTAAAAAAAATATTGTAGCTTAATAACATGTTTTTTCGTAAATGTTATGCATTGAACGCAACCATAATTTAGAAAAGAAAGAGACAAAAATACAAAACAGATTTTAACGCATCACTCGGTCATTTGTCGGCAAGATGGCGTCACGCAAACACCGACTCGATGTTCTCGATGTTTCAACGACTGGTGAGTTTTAATTTTATTTTGTCAATATTTATGCATGTTTTATGCAGTAATTGTGTGCATCGGCTAAAGAAAGAATCCATAATTATGTGGTGATAAGATTTCTTGGTATACAGAGCTTTCTTAGTTTTATATCGATCACTAAACTTCGATGTATCATATATGTTACTTTGCCAAGTCATCAGCAATGTTGAGACGAGTGGTAGCGTAACAAATATGATACATTGCCAATTACACGTAGATACAGTTTAAAGACATTATTATTTTTTTCATCATTTGGTTTTGTTTTTTTCGTGGTGAATGACTTTACATTTTAGGTCTAATAACAAGATTTGGTGTGGTTTGGCTTTTTGCTTACTTTAAATTTCTTTTTAGGGTTCCGTACCTCAAAAGGAAAAAACGGAACCCTTATAAGATCACTTTGTTGTCCGTCCGTCCGTTCGTCCGTCCGTCTGTCAAGACCGTTTTTCTCAGGAACGCGTGGAGGTATCAAACTGAAATTTCTATATGATACTTAGTTCTACTGTCCCTGGAAGCTGTAGAAAAATCAACCTTCTAAGTCAACGCAATCAAAAGATACAGCCACTTAGGCCGCAAATTTCCGCAAATTTTCGAAACTCACACGGGAATCAAAACCTACAGGGTACTTCCCGTGAACTTAGAATCTTGAAATTTTGTACGAAGTCACGTCTTATAGTACAGATATAGGAAAAATTACGAAAACCGTAAATTTTTAGTTTCGTCATATAAAAAAAAGTTATATACCCACAGGTTTGTACGGAACCCTCGGTGCGCGAGTCCAACTCGCACTTGACCGGTTTTTTTTGCTAGATTGGTAAACTCTCTTCAAGAATTAACAAGATCCTTGCACTAATTCCTCCCGCACATGCATGTTCTGATGATGAATCTGATCAGACAGATGGTGAAGAGAGAAACATTTTCAACAATAGTGATGAAGATTGTTTTAGTTCACCGGCACCGTCAATAGGTTCTCTTGAAATTTCAACATACTATCAGATTCAGAATGTGAAGAAATAAATGCCGATTGTAACAGTTCTCTTGAAAGACACGTACTTCAACAAACTTTCCCTACTGCATCATCTCCTGCATCGCCTTATAGTGCGCAAAATAACCAAACTTTGCTCAAACAAGTTTTAGTGGCTAACTCTCCATTACCTTCGCCAATTACGCCCGTTCAAACAGGAATAAAGTCACCAACACCAACTACTTCGAAAAAAACAAGAGCCAAGAAGAGAACATCAGTCGCCCCTAGAAGAGTATCTCGCATAAAGAAAAGGAAACCAGAACCTCTGGTATTTAAATGGGAAAAGAACAAAATGTTTCTTCACAAAGTTCTTGTAAACTGTTTTGAGGGATATTTTATGTCAAACGACCCTGTAAGCATGTCATCTCCATTTGAGTTTTTTAGTTTGTTTTTTTCCGAAGATATTTTTGAGCACATTGTTCAGCATACAAATCTTTATTCCACACAATGCACTGGCAAATGTATAAACGTCACCTTATTAGAAATAAAAGATTTTGTAGCGATTAAATTGATGATGGGAATAATTAAATTGCAATATACAGATTACTGGAGTACAGATTTGCGCATACCAATTATAGCCAATACTATGCCTCTTAAAAGATACCAACAGATTAGAAGGTATCTTCATTTCGTCGATAACAATGACGATAACGGGGACAGATATTATAAAATAAGACCAATACTAGATATGGTAAAAGCAAACTGTTTGAAATATGAAGAAGGTCAGAAATTTAGCATCGACGAAATGATGATACCATATAAAGGTAAAAAAGCAGGATCCCGCAAACAGTACATGAAACAAAAGCCATCAAAATGGGGGTTTAAGATGTATGCACGTGCTACAATTACTGGTTATATTTGTGATTTTCTTTTGTATGGTGGTGAAGATACTTTTAGGCAGCACCATTTTACAGACGAAGAACAATCGCTTGGATTAGGCGCTATGGTTGTACTTGGACTTTGTAAAAGTATATCCAACAAACCAGGATCTACAGTCTATTTTGATAAATTTTTTACCTCGTTTGAATTGATGAAAACACTCAGGTCTAACTATGGCATTTTGAGTTTAGGTACGGTCGGCAAGAAAGTGGTGTACCAGTTTTGATTTAGTTTCCCGGTCATCGAAAATTACAACAAGGTTCGTTATAAAAAGATATTACTGAAAGAGACAACATTATCATGACGTAAACCTATGTATTTAGTATTCATACGTCATATGTCACATATAAGTACATGACATTTTAACCTTTAGTATAAATGAAAAGGACATTAGTTTCTACAAAGCAATTGAAATGTTTCCAAACAAAAGTAATAAAAACTATTTAGACAACCGAATTCCATTTGAAAAAGAAAACTGACAATTGACATTTTGTCAAATATATGCAAAAAATCGATATATTTTCCGTGTTATTTTTCAATCAACTGCATATAAAATCATCTCAATGCCTGCCAACTTGACCATTGCCGAAAGAGCACAAATAATTGCCCAATTTAATGAGGGAAGCAGTATCAGTGCGATATCCCGGAATTTGAATATATCGAGGCGTTCTGTCCGCTTTTGGATTCGTCGTGAAGGAGAGGAGGGAAGTTTGTTGGATCACAGAAGAAGTGGTCGCCGGCCTGCACTCTCCAATAACGATAGAGAATTCATGAGACGGGAATATGAAATCAATGGTTTTAAGCCCACAAAACATTTTGCGGAGATGTTCGATGTGAGTGCCCAAACAATAAGGAATCATCTACATTACATGGGGTTGCACGACAGGCATTACGCCAAGAAAATATATTTGACGGATGCTCACAGACTTGCTCGTCTGAACTTCGCCAGAGAGCACTTAGAGTTTGATTGGTCTAATACAGTGTTTTGTGATGAAAAAACGTTTAAATCCAGTCAGCATGGACGTCTTCACCTTTGGCGATATAATTCAATACGGTATAAAGATGATCATGTAATCCCAAATAGAGAATCAGGTCGAATTTCCGTAAATATTTGGGGCTGGATGAGTACGGATGGTGTAGGAGAATTGTGTTCTCTACCTCCTCGAGCGACGGCTGTAAATTATATCGACGTGCTTCAGAATGCAATGCTACCGACAGTCCGTAATGTTTACCCGGAGAACGAAGTGCCACAATTTGATTTTGTTCAAGATAATTGTTCAATTCATAATGCGAGGATCGTAAGAGCCTGGTTTCGTTCACACACTGACGTAAGGGTAATTCAGTGGCCCTCAAGATCGCCGGACCTCAACCCGATAGAAAATCTTTGGGGCCTTATGGTCCAACGATGGTCGCATCAAAATGAAAGAACCAAACAAGCTCTTATTAGTCACTGTAATTATATCTGGGAGGAAATGCGGGGAACCGATATTTGCTCACGGCTTGTTGGTTCAATGAGGTCTCGTCTTTTAGAGGTTATAGAGGCCAACGGCGGTTACACCCGTTTCTAATTTTTAAAAATTTTCAATATCTTCTAAATATTACTATATATGCTATGTTTTTGTTTGTTATAAGTATTTTAAAATTGATTGTAGAAATTTAATAAAAGCATAAATCTATTTTTAGCTTGTTTTTTATTGATATTGTAATTACAAGTTTACAGAAATTGTAGGTTTGTGGACTCGCCTTGTGCCTTTACAATTTTATGTAACTTGTTGATTACAATTCTGAATTTGTAGATACAATTTTGTCATCAAAATCTACAGCCCCCCGCCGTTGATTTTACGACGTCATTGGTTCCATCAAGTTCAAACTAAGAACAGCTGTCACGTTACAAACAGTAATAGTCGTTATCAATAATCAGATAAAGACAGCAATAGAAGTTGTCAGATCGATCTGCAAGCGAAACTAATCTTTATCACCTATGAATCTGCAAGCGATATTCAACCTTAGGGTGGTACACCACTTTCTTGGCCGACTGTACAATACGTTCTAATAGATTGAGAGGATGTGAAAAGTTGTTGGTCACAGATAAACTTTTAAAGAAAAAAGGGAGGGGAAGTTTTTGTCAAGTTGTTTGCAATAAAAATAAAATTTCAATTACAAAATGGTTTGACAATAAAGCTGTTCATGTTGCAAGTAGTTATACTGATTCATATCCCGTCAATAAAATACGTCGTTACTGTAAAGAAAAGCAACGTAAGGTTGATGTGAATTGCCCAGATATTATTTCTGAATATAATCGACACATGGGAGGAGTAGATTTAGCTGATATGTTCGCAGCTCTTTATAGAACAGAATTCAGAACGCATAGGTGGTATATGACTATATTTTCCCATTTGTTAGATGTTTGCGTAAATAACGCTTGGTTGTTGTGGCGCAAAAACAAACCAAATAATCCAATGTAACTAAAAGTGTTCAGATCAGAAATTTTTAAAGAAATTGTGAAACTTGGTAGAATTTTAAGTGTCGATAAACCTAAACGTAATCGTATTAAAAAAATTAGCAACCCTCAATCCGGACGACCAACTAATGCCGTAATTTTTGATAGTGTTGATCATTGGCCTATTTTTACAACTCGTGGAAGGTGTAAATATTGTAAACATGGTCAAACAAACATGAAATGTACAAAATGTGACCAACGTTTGTGTATGGTCGAAAAAAGAAATTGTTTCTATGATTACCACCACTGCAATATTTGATTACCTAAGTGCCAATGTGCATTATTTACTTATATTTTAATTTTTTTTTTTAAGTTGATAATTTTGATACATTGTGTTATTTGATAAATAAAAGACAATTTCTCATTTAATTTACAATATATAATTATAATTAAGAATAAAAAGTAAGTTTTTTGATATAGTATATATTTTAATTCGATTTTTGTGAAGCTTAATATGCTTTTTTTTTGTATTTTTTGCGAATTTTAATAAACATTCACACAAAAAAAAACCGTTTTTTACTATCACCAAGTTTGGCAAAGTAACACCCGTGATACATGTCTTCGCTCACTGAATTTACTGCTCACTTGGCATTGTATCATATTTGATACATGCCATTTCCTGAAAACTGTTAACTTCAGATTTTTTTTTTCTATTTTTTCCTATTTATCGAAGTCATATTAATGCAAAATATTTCAAAATTTCAGTAAAAACAAAACGTTTTTTGTCTTGCCAAGTTAAGGGTTAAGTTAATGCCATCAAATCTAATTCTTCTTCTCTAATTTAATACAATATTTAATGATTCTATTTAGTTAGTTAAATCTGTTTTATTTTCAGAGCAATGAACCAATTCCATCCACCTCCAGTCAAACAAGCCAAGCACTGAGCTTCTCACAGCCTCTTAGTTTGGATATGCATGAGGAAGTTATTAGAGAGTATGTCGAACCCAGTCAGGAAGATAGGCAGCTGTTACAACCTGCGAGTCAACCAAAAATGCCTGACTTCCACACTTTGTAAAGTATTTGTTACTGTGGTAAAAATACAGATTAAACTTTAGCATTGAATTATACATAACTAATTTACATCGCAGAAATACAAGTTATTAATTGTTTACTGCAGGATGAGTGATTATATTACCATGGGAAGTCTTGCAGGGCACAAGCTAGGGAAAAATTCACTAAACCCATTCAACTGTCTTAGACATTTTTTGTTGAGGCTGTTGACCTATTTAAATTGGAATGTTATTTTGCAGCCTCACAACCTACACGTCCCACAAGGAGATAATCTGCTGCTGGCTCTGATGCCAGAAGCAGATTGTATCAATATTAAGAGGGGCATGCACAGAGAGAGACAGTGAGGAACACCGAGCTTGCAGGCGTCAGGACTGAGTTGGCAGGCATCAGTGCTGCCCTGTTGCAGCTGTATGAACTTATGGACAGTATTTAGATAGGAATTAAGATTTTGTAACTATAAAATAATAAATAATTTTTTTTAGGGTCGTGGCTTCTTAAATGCTAAGACCCTGCACAACCGTGAGGTATGCAGTCTCAGAGAATACTTTCTAGAAGCCGACGTGGGGATACACCGAGATGTGGTCTCAGTGGACAAGGGCCTTACCCCGCTCTCGCTGGCTAACGAGAACTGGCGCAAACCTATAGTATTAGACACTAATGACCGCAGGGAGGTATGGCAGAGCAAGGAGCTTCACGGACGTTTTTACCGGGCCCTACATGGGCCCGATGTAGACTTCTTAGCGTCCGTATCCTGGCTGCGTTTCAGTGACCTCTTCGGGGAAACCGAAGGTTTTGTCTGTGCAATAATGGACGAAGTTATGATGACGAATAACTATCGGAAATACATTGTGAAGGATGGCACGGTTGACATATGTCGGGCATGCCACCGTCCGGGAGAATCGATCCGACACATTATTTCTGGGTGTTCTCGTCTGGCTAACGGAGAGTACTTGCACAGACACAACCTCGTTGCTAGGATTATCCACCAGCAACTTGCTTTGAAGTACAACCTTGTGGAATCAGAAGTGCCATACTATAAGTATGCGCCCGACCCAGTTCTCGATGATGGTAATGTCACGTTGTATTGGGATCGACCTATCGTCACTGACAGGACTATTGTTGCTAATAAGCCTGACATTGTGGTGATAGATCGATTGGAGCGTCGCGCAATGATCGTTGATATAACGGTCCCGCATGACGAGAACCTCGTGAAAGCAGAGAAAGATAAGCAATTCAAGTATCTAGATCTTGCTCGCGAGGTTGTTGACATGTGGGACGTGAATACGGCAGTCATTGTGCCGATAGTCGTATCGGCCAATGGTTTAATAGCCAAGAGCCTCGACCGACATCTGAAGAGGCTCTCGCTTGGCAGCTGGATCAAGGGCTTGATTCAGAAAGCAGTACTTCTGGACACGGCGCGTATTGTTAGGAGGTTCCTCTCTCAAGAGCCCTGACCACCGGTAGCTCGGACCCTGTTCCCGGTGCTGGTGGACTACTATTTTATATATTTTTAAATGTTTTTTTATACTAATTTTGTACAAGAATATTTAAAAATGTAAAAATAAGTGAAAAAAATAAATAAAGGAAAAATAATAAATAAGTTTTGTATGTTGTGTTTCTTTGTTATATTTGTGTTTAGATAGGGTTAAAGTAAATAAAACTTATACATGTATTCATTTAATAAAGTCGAAAAAGAAAGAAATTATGTCAAGTCAAAGTCAAATAAGTTATAAAAAATCAATAATTCCGTGGCTGGCGTGAACACATTGACATGTCGACTTCTATGTTTTTCTTTTTATTGGCTTGTTACATCCTACGCATTAGGAATTTATATGAAAAAATTTACAGTTCCAAATATACATAATTTTTGAAGCAATCGACTTTGGTAATATGTTGACATCTCGCATTTTGACATGTCTAACTTAACAAAACATCTTATCAAATTAACGATTCACATGTTTTTGTGATCGAACATTGATATTTTTAACCGACTTCTAAAAAAGGAGGAGGTTCTCAATTCGGTTATGTTTTTTTTTTGTGTTTGTTACCTCATATCTCCGTCATTTATGAACCGATTTGAAAAATTCTTCTTTTATCTGAATGGATCTATTTCCCGATTGGTCCCATTGAAATTTCATCAAAATCGGTTCAGCAGTTTGGTTTTGAAATCAAAATAGTTGGAAATTTTTGTGTTTGTTACCTCATATCTTCGTCATTTATGAACCGATTTGAAAAATTCTTCTTTTATCTGAATGGATCTACTTCCCGATTAGTCCCATAGAAATTTCATCGAAATCGGTTCAGTAGTTTGGTTTTGAAATCAAAATAGCTGGAAACAATATGTCATCCAAGTAAAAGAAATTGCGAAATTGATACTTGACAAGGATTTGTGTGTGATGCAATAACTAAAAACTTTTTTGCAAAAAAAAAAAACCGACTTCCAAAAAAACACTAAAAAAGTGGAAAATAACTTTACTTTCGGAAGTCGGTGGCAAAAAGTCAATGAAACAAACAATAGTCACCGACTTCCGAAAGTAAAGTTATTTTCCACTTTTTTTGTGTTTTTTTGGAAGTCGGTTTTTTTGTTATATCAACCTATACTCAGTACCCAAAATAATATTTGTTATTTGATATCTCAACTTATACACTTAAAAGTTTTCTTTGGGTACTAATTTTAAATTGATAAATTAAAGTGTCAAGCTATTGCCAGCTGAAGTCTTTTTGATTAAATCGTGAAAAATTGAGATATCAAGTTATGGCCAACCGAAGTATTTCTGTTTAAATTGCGATATATTGAGATGTCCAGTTACGGCCAACGAAGTTCTGAACCCTAAATGTAATAAGTATAGTTATCACTATATGTACGTTACAAAAAACTTCAACGGTAAATGACCATGTTTAGTTGCCAACTTGTGTACCAAAGTTGTATTAAAAAAATAATCGAGTTGTCAACAAACTTCCGTAAAAAGTAACAATATCTAAAATACCGTGGCACATCCCTCGCTCGTGTGTTGGTAAACAAACGTCAGTTCAGAGTTCAGAAGCCGCGCGCGCGCAAACCGCGAACGAGTGTGAGTGCTTTGAATTACTTTCGTTTGTTTTTGAGTATATCTATAGATTGATTCATTACTACAGTGTTTCAATTCATAAGTTGGGTGTAGAGTTTGTGATTTGCAATGGAGGAAAAAATGAGTACCTACCAAACCTTACCTACCTTAGTGTATCATCCTAACAAAGGAAATACCTACCTACATAAGTGATAACTAGGTATTTCAATATTTGGTTTTTGCAGAATCCGACGATTGCCGAATTAGTGGCTAGGAAACGGAAGTTAACAGAACTTCGTGACATAAAGTTAAATTCATCTCGCCAGCGAATGAATAAAGTGAACGAAAACGGTAAGATACAGATCTCATACTCCCAAAAAATTATTTTGCCACCTTTTAGGTAGGTATTGATGAAGGTTGGGAGTTAGTCAACTAGGTAAGTAACATACTGTTAGCCGACGTTCGCATGGACGTAAAAATATCACGGCAACTTTTTTCGCGCACGGGATTTTCAACGCTCTGCTTAGCGCCGAGAGTTGAAAATCGAACAGTATTTTTTTCGACGCGTTGGAATGCACTCTGTTGGATTCTCAATGCTCGGCTCAACACCGAAAGTTGAAAATCTAGTGTGCGATAAAATCCCGCCGCGAATTTTTTTACTTCTATGAATCTAGGTATACGAGTAGTAGGTAAAAATACACCTGGATTCCCGTCGCGGGTAGGTAATTATTTTTTGAGTAATTGTTCTGTCCCTGTGATAAACTACTACATATTTTTTTCAGATAAGTATGTCGCTGCTTCAATCTCTAATGAGCCGATATTGATGTCTCCCGTTTCTCCTCTAATGTTGAAATCAAAACAAAAATATTTAAAAGAAATACAGGGCGAGTAGTACAACGGTTTAACTTTGGCTACTTTAATAATTATTATTTTCTAGTAATTACCTACACTATTTTAGATCTGAAAGTTTATGTGTTGTGTGTGTGTGTGTGTTTGGTTACTGCTGGGCAGATTTGGATGAACCTTGGTATGTAGATAGTCTAGCTAGACTCTGTAATAGGAATAAGACGCAGCAGTTAGACACCGCTAGTTACTCACCCAAACTAATACTATAAATGCGAAAGTAACTATGTTTATCTGTCTGATTGTTAATTTTTATTGCTTCAGGTGACCCTAATCTTGCCACTCCACTGTCACACTCTTCGTTATTGAGGAACATAAATAACGACGATCCACTATCTCCTTTTCCGGTAATGTCCCCAGCGACCCAAGAAATTTATAATGTATTAATTACTGACCCAAGACTACAATTAGATAATACGTCATTATAGAAAACAGTGAAGCTTCTGAAGAAAATGAACCGTTTCATGGCGACAGTGACGACAGTGTTCGTGATCCTGATTTTAACATAAAAAGTAATGGTAGATGATTCAGAAACTGATTGCGAATCATGTGATGATGCAAAACTTGAAAGCAAAGAAATCTTGATACCAATCTCCGGCAAAAATTCGAAAGAAACAAGAAGAATGACACCAAAAAAGAATACCAAAGACGGAATACAAAAATTGATTCCTGAAAAATATATTGAAGTCAACTACGATGGTGAAAATATAGCACCTACTTTAAATACAAAAGAAACTCCACAAAATTCATCTATATAATGCACAGAACAAGGAAACCGGGAGCTCGACGTGTGTGACAAACGAAAACACGGCCAACCGAAGTGTTTCACCTGAAATGAATATTGTCATAGAAGAGGACTTAAGTTATATGATTGGGTGCAGCTGGTGAGAACTTGCAAAGTTCAGAAACCATTCAAGGTCGTGGTGATGACGGTAAATGATTTCTTGGATTTTGCCGAACTAAAATCCAAGAAAGGACCTTTTACTGTCAAAAAACTGGACGATTCTGGGGACAAATTTCTGTGGCAACCTATTAAATGGCTGAAATATAATAAAAACAGCGTAGGAAAAATAAATTTCAAGAAAAGCCTGGATCGCGAACCCCCTTTCAAGTCAATAAATTTTAGGAAAAGAGGAAAAACCACCATAGATGTCTTTAGGTTGAGCCAAATCTCCAAGGAGGCTTTGCCAATCAGTGCAGAGAAAAAAGGATTTGATGGACATGATTGACCTGATTGACGATTCATTCAAAGAGTTTTATATTAATATAAAAACTGTCGGTGATGTCTCTGCATCTACTGATCCAGATTTGGACGAGGACAACCCAGATGAAGAGAATTCTGAGGTCCAATAAAATAACAATGGCAATGTGGCATACATACTTGTATCTGTATGATGACGTTTGTGGTCTAATAAAACAATTTTCTATTTTTTTATTTTTTTATTGCACAAACACTAGGAAGCTGATAGGTTCGTGGTGTTTCAATTTAATATTAGTTCAGTTAGAACAACATTGCTTGATTTGAGTAAGTAGGTAGTAGGTATTTCAGCAAATCAAATATTTTTTATGTTTGTCATCTGTTTGCTATCCAATAATAATAATGTGTTTGTCATTAAATAACATTGTTTACCTACTAATAATCCCCACTCAGAAGGTGAATACGTTGGTAACTGTTGGTGAACAAGTTGACAACTCGGTGAATAATTTGATAACTCGTTGGTGAACGACTTGACAAGTCTATTATTAATTAATTACTTTGGCAGCCTACGTAACTACTACTATTACTAGAGATGGCCCGAATGCGGATTCTGCCGAGTGTCGAGTTCGGCCGAACATTCGGAACAGTCCCCGGTGTGGGCGCGTTCCTTGAGGCGGCGAGCCGCCCATTATCTGAACGCGCCCCAAAAGGTGATAGCCGTAAGGATGGTCCGTGGGTTCCGCACGATCTCGGGCGAGGCTGCGAGCCTCCTAGCCGGATTGCCACCATGGGATCTGGAGGCGATAGTCCTCGCGCGCCTACATGAATGGCGCGCGGAGGTTCTTCGCCGGGGGGTTACTCCGCTGCCGCGGCTAATTGCCGCTCAGCGGACGAACCTCCGAGCCGATCTCATGGTGACATGGAGAGAGCGACTGTCGCAACCCCGTGCAGGGCACGCCACAATAGTGGCGATAAGTCCCCTCTTTGAGGAGTGGCTTGAGAGGCGCCACGGCGTCCTCACCTTCCGCCTGACGCAGGTCCTCACCGGACACGGTTGTTTCGGGAGGTTCCTGCATCGAATCAGGCGGGAGGAGACGCCCGGGTGTTTCCATTGCGAGGATCGACCGGAGGACACGGTGGTGCATACGGTGGAGGTCTGCCCCGCTTGGGCGGAGCAACGCCGTGTCCTCATAGCGGCGATCGGCGGCGGCGACCTCTCGCGTCCGGCCCTGGTTCGAGCCATGGTCCGGAGCGAGACGGAATGGGAAGCCGTCACCTCCTTTTGCGAAGCAGTCATGCTAGCAAAGGAGGAGGCGGAACGTGAGAGAGAGCGTTCCTCCTCACGTCCCAGCCGCCGCGGGAGACGCACCGGGCGTCGGGGGCCACATGGTGGCCCCCGGCCACCGTAGACGCGGGCCTGTGGACGGTGAGCTAAGGGCTAGCTCGCCGTCCCTCCGTCTTAGGACGACAGGCCGTGTCGACGGCGCGTTCGTGTTCCACGCGCGCCTCAAAGAGATGTCAGCATAGGGAAGGGGCCCGCAAGGGCCGATGCCTGCCGGGTGCTGCGGGTTGTTCGAAAGAGATACCGCGGCCCCGGAACACAAAGGGCGATGAAGGAACATGGGTGGGTTTTAGTCAGTAAAAGTCTGACACACCCTCTCGCTCAGCCCAGAGCGGGAGAAGTCATTTGATGATTTCCCATCCGGAAAAAAAAAAAAAAAAAAAAATGTATGTAGTTTTCAAGTTATGTAATAAGATTAAACATTGTAAATTGATCTTTAATAAATCAACTGCATTCACACATACAAATTAACACACACACGCTCTCATGCGTGTACAAGCCTCTGATTGGCTAACTAGGATATGGTGGCCTTTGCCGCCTGCAGACACCGGCGCTACTGTCGCCGGTTATAAATATAGCGTGCAGGGAAACACGACTGACTCGGATCGGCTAAAGTGTATAGAGCCACGCAAGCCAAAGTCTGACCCGGATCAGCGCGCCTTAACGATTTTAGAAAAAACCTGTAATAAGATTAGCAGTAACAGGTACGAAGCTGGCCTATTATGGCGAACGGACGCTGAGATAATGCCAAACAACAAAAAACAGGCTCTTAGCCGTCTACACAATTTAGAAAATAAGCTAGATAAAAACATTAATCTAAAAACCGAGTATACCAAGCAAATAGACCATCTCATTACGGCAAATTACGCAGAGCGGGTCGACGCCACGGCCACGTCACCACGCACGTGGTACTTACCCCATTTCTCGGTGGTACATACATCCCCAAAAGGGAAAAGTGCGATTGGTGTTCGATGCAGCGGCCAAGTACGGGGGCAAAAGCCTAAACGACGCTCTCTTAGCAGGTCCAGATTTACTCCAGTCGTTATTCGGTGTTTTAATTAGATTCAGAGAAGGTCGGATAGCGGTAGTAGCCGACATTAAATAAATGTTTTTACAAAAAAAAAAAAATCGACTCGGACCGCGATAGCCTGCGATTGTTATGGAGGGGCGAAGACAGGGAGGGACCCCCACAGGAATACAGGATGACGTCATTAATATTCGGAGCGGCGCACGGTGGACGATATTTTTCGCTCGCCTTTCGTAGGAATTTTTGAAAAATTAAGTTTTTTTTTGGTAAACTTTGAGTATGCAGTATTGTTGGGGACATCAAAGCATACACTAATTAATGGTTTTAGGTACTTAGAAAAATTTATACACGATAATAAATGGGTTTGTTCATTTTCAATGTATGGAAACGGAACTTCTCTTCTTCATAAAACCTTTCGTTCTTGTAGAGTTAGGATGAAACTTTCAGGGATTGATTTTCAGACCTTAGTGAAGGCTCTTAATCAATCAGCTTGGTCAAGAAGGGTCCAGCAAAAAAGATATGGTCAAAATAAAATTGCCTGTTTTTGTTATTTTAATCGTTCCTATTTAGGTACCTAGTTGGTAGTTTTTTTTAACTTTTATCCATCTTATTAAGTACATAGCATAGTATTTGTTTACTTTTGATCTAATATACCCCCATTTCGCGCGTTATACGTAAAGAAATACCTACATCATAGTCTTTGTGACTGTTATATTCTTATGTATTGATTTCATATTACTTTTTTACTAAAATCATTGTCGAATATCAGTATTGATTTACTGACTGAGTGCGACAAGTATTCCGTGTCACAGACCCCATATAATAATAGTACATATTTACTCAATCTAGATTATCGTACCGAGAATCGTAAAATAGCCACTTGAACAGTCCTATTGTTAATAATCTGGTATTTTTGTACCTTTCTACGAAAACGGCAACAACAAAGGAACAGGTAGCGCAAACAAAGTCATAAATACCGACTGTACTAATGACCGCCTTGCGCTGACCGCTTAATGAAACAATCTATTGTTGTATACCAGAGTTAAAAAAAATCATTGTTTCGTCTAATTAGTGACTTTTTTTGTTGAAGTTACTTGCCTTCAGGTACTTTAAAATTATTATACCTAAATGAATATGTATAAATATGGAAAATATTTTCTTTTCAAATCACTTATCATTACCGATTCGTACCGTAACGTTCTACTCTCGTGCCATTTTTTCAAAAAGCTTATATTTTAACTTGTTGTGCTCATTATGGAAGGACTTATATCAAATCTTGATATATTTGTATTTATGCGGCACAATAGTTTTGATGCTAATGCATTTTATCAAAAAGTACTGGCGTCTGTGATTGCTTCACATTCAGAAGAAGAGAAGATAGCGTTGAAAAAGTTTTGTTTTACTTATACAAGTAATCTTAAAAAAAAGTGGAAATCTCTTAACAGTTCAGCGGAAATTTTTACCAAGAAATACGCAGAGTGGTTAGACTTGGAAGTGAAATGGCCTGCATTTGTTCACTCAGATAAATCAATCAGAAACAAATGAAAATGAAATTCAGGAAATGGAAATAGAGTCCGTAACTGAAGAAACCGAGTGCTCACCAAGTACATCCTTTGCTTCACCTGCTACAGCATCTGTTTCAACTTCGACTGCAAAACATACTGCACGGAAGAAGTTCGTAGACCTAAGTCCTCTTCAAAAAAAACGAAGAACTGAAAGTTTGGTTTCCGAAAACGACTTCGAAACATTGGCTTATGCTTTAATAAATAAAGCTAGTGAAAATGAAAGTCAGAAAGACATTGCTGAAGTAATAAAGCATTTGATTTGTCATCCCGAAGACGCATCAGTACTACGCGCTTGTATTAAGCCAAAACAGCGAGTCATTTCTGCAGACAAAGCTCTTGGACTTTTAACATCATTAAAGCTATCAAAATGGCAATACACTACCTTGAAACAG
The DNA here is from genome assembly GCA_964057025.1 of Standfussiana lucernea. Taxonomy (NCBI): domain Eukaryota; kingdom Metazoa; phylum Arthropoda; class Insecta; order Lepidoptera; family Noctuidae; genus Standfussiana; species Standfussiana lucernea. Next base: position 5,988,449 of record OZ059811.1, read on the forward strand.
GCAACGAAATCTATGGGTTGTAATATTTTTCCATGTTATGATATTTTAAATCAGGAGAAAAAAAAGTGTTATTTAGAACCAAATAATATGCAAATAACTGATACACATGTAAAGCTGAAATTACAATCCGTGTTGGATTTAACAGTAAAGAGAATATTCCAAACTCTTGATAGTGAAAATGTTAACAATACTTTGACTCTAACACGTAAATGGGGCTTTGACGGTGCATCTGGACAAAGCAATTATAAACAAGTAATGGAAAGTGATGAAGACGATTCCAGCATATTCATGTGCTCATTTGTGCCATTGAAAATAGAAAACGGAGAAACTAATGAGATCATTTGGGACAATCCCAAACCCTCCTCAACTTTTTACTGCCGGCCAATTTATTTTAAATTTGCCAAAGAAAATGATTTAAATATAAAAGAAGAAATGGCGTCAATCGAGTTAGAAATTGCTTCACTACAGCCTACTGTTGTTGACGGTATACAAGTAAACCACAAATTGCACATGACAATGATTGATGGTAAGATTACTTCGATCTTATCGAATACTTCTTCAGCGACATGTGATATATGCCAAGTGAAACCCAAGGAGATGAATGACATCGACAAGGTTTTACTTAGAAATCCCACAGAAGAAATTTATAGGTTTGGCCTGTCTTCACTTCATGCTCGCATTAGATGCATGGAATGCATCCTACATATTGCATACCGTCTAGAATTTAAGAAATGGCAAGCTAAAGGCGATGAATTTAAAGAACAGATGGCTACTAGGAAGAAACTTATACAAGATAGGTTCTGGAATCAAATGGGACTTCGTGTAGATGTGGTGAAACAGGGTGCTGGAACTACGAACGACGGAAACACTGCTAGAAGATTTTTTGCTGATCCTGCAGCCACTGCTCAAATCACAGGGATAGATGAAGATCTCATAAGAAGCTTGGGAGTAATTCTTCAGGTGATCTCATGCGGAGAATTTGTTGATGTTGAAAAGTTCAGAACCTATTGTCACGCAACTACACGAAAATATATTGAACTTTATTCATGGTACTACATGCCTTCAAGTATGCATAAGTTGTTAATCCATGGTGCCGACATAATTGAGCACAACAACTTTGTTCCTATCGGCAAATTATCTGAAGAGGCATCTGAAGCTCGAAATAAAGACTTCAAGCATTTTCGGTGTTTCCGCTCACGAAAGAATAGCAGAAAAGCGACAAATGAAGACATCATTAATAATCTGTTGGTTTCGTCTGATCCTTACGTTTCCAGTTTCAGACCTAAAATAAGGCAACTTAAATACCAACCTCTTTCAGAAGATGCCAAATTACTGTTGTTATTAACTTCTAGCGCAGATAAAGAAAATTTTGAGTTTTTAAATGTTGGACACTGTCCTGATTGTGAATAGTAGTTTTTTTATTAATTTACATTTATTTTAAATTTATTGATTTAAGATAAGTAATTTTAGTTTTATTTTAAGTAGCTGAATTAGCCTATACAGGAATGTGTATAATATACGTATTATTTTAAATGGATTGTTTCATTAAGCGGTCAGCGCAAGGCGGTCATTAGTACAGTCGGTATTTATGACTTTGTTAGCGCTACCTGTTCCTTTGTTGTTGCCGTTTTCGTAGAAAGGTGCAAAAATACCAGATTAGTAACAATAGGACCGTTCAAGTGGCTATTTTACGATTCTAGGTAATCTAGATTGAGTAAATATGTACTATTATTATATGGGATCTGTGACACGGAATACTTGTCGCACTCAGTCAGTAAATCAATACTGATATTCGACAATGATTTTAGTAAAAAAGTAATATGAAATCAACACATAAGAATATAACAGTCACAAAGACTATGATGTAGGTATTTCTTTACGTATAACGCGCGAAATGGGGGTATATTAGATCAAAAGTAAACAAATACTATGCTAAATAAGATGGATAAAAGTTAAAAAAACTACCAACTAGGTACCTAAATAGGAACGATTAAAATAACAAAAACAGGCAAATTTTATTTTGACCATATCTTTTTTGCTGGACCCTTCTTGACCAAGCTGATTGATTAAGAGCCTTCACTAAGGTCTGAAAAACAATCCCTGAAAGTTTCATCCTAACTCTACAAGAACGAAAGGTTTTATGAAGAAGAGAAGTTCCGTTTCCATACATTGAAAATGAACAAACCCATTTATTATCGTGTATAAATTTTTCTAAGTACCTAAAACCATTAATTAGTGTATGCTTTGATGTCCCCAACAATACTGCATACTCAAAGTTTACCAAAAAAAAACTTAATTTTTCAAAAATTCCTACGAAAGGCGAGCGAAAAATATCGTCCACCGTGCGGCGTCGTCACCCTGCACCGCCATATATGTTAAAAATAAAAACGCAGACGATCACGGTCTGGAACACCCAGAGGTCGCGAAAGCCACAGTTCGCAACTTTTATATGGACGACTACCTAGGGTCATTCGACGACGCTAACAAGGCGAAGCAAGTAATAAACGCCATGCACAAAGTCAATTTGAACGCGTCTTTCGAATTACGCGGCTGGGCATCGAACGTACCCGAGGTGATAAGTGACGTCACTGACAAGCGTAGTAGCAACGCGACCACACTAGGAAAAAGTGATACAGAAAGAACATTAGGTCTCATATGGAACCACGCACGCGATACGTTAGGTTTTAATGTCAACCTCCGAAGCACGCCCGCGAGTGTCATCAGAGGCGAAGCTCTGCCTACCAAGCGACAGGTAACCAGCGCGGTCATGTCTGTTTTCGACCCGTTAGGTTTAGTCTCACCGATTACAATGACAGGCAAGTGTCTCATTTAGGAAATATGGCGCAGCGGCATAGGCTGGGACGATCCCATCACGAAAGAGCATCACGTGACATGGCTCTCCTTCATAAAGAATGTAGAATTATTAAAAGACCTAGAAATAGTTAGATACGTACCCGCCCCGCCCTCTGGCGAGGGAGATTTACACATTTTCTGCGACGCAAGTGAAAAAGTATATTCAGCCTCGGTGTATTTCGTAAGCTCGGGTACAGACGGAAACAAAACGTCAAAATTAATAGCCGGTAAAGCAAAGGTAGCTCCGTTGAAACCTATATCCATACCTCGCCTAGAACTTCAAGCCGCAGTATTAGGATGCCGGCTGGCCGAATCAGTCAAGCGCGAGTCGGATTATAAAATAATAAAAAGTCATTATTGATCAGACTCTAAGACCGTATTAGCTTGGATAAAGTCGGACCCGCGAACTTTTAAGTCTTTCGTCGCGCATAGACTAGCCGAAATCGAAAGTACGACCACTCCGGCCAACTGGCGATGGGTGCCCAGCGCTGAAAACGTAGCGGACGACGCTACAAAGGGTATACCCGCCAATTTTAACTCGAAACATAGATGGTTCACGGGACCGAGCTTTATTAGGGACGACCCCGCGACATGGCCACAGGAAAAGCAGGTCGCGGCGCCGTCACCCCCTTCAGGGAAGGAAGGGTTTTGAAGCAAGTTCACGTGACAGTTAGGCATAATGATAGCGATTACTTACCTGAAGTAGAACGATTCTCGAAGTACACTCGATTAGTACGCGTTGCTGCCACCGTTCTGCTCGCCGCCCGCTGAGGTATTCAAAGCCAAACTACTCAAAAGAAACACGAGAAAAGAACTAGCACCAAAACATATAAAACTAGCGGAGCTATTGCTCGCTAAGAGAAGCCAGCACAACTCGTTTGCCGAAGACATCACGACGATAGAAGCTGGGCGGCGACCACCGAAGAAGTCACCGTTCCACAAGCTCTCAGTCAAGATCGACCGCAACGGAATCCTGTGCCTAGACAGCAGAACAAAAGAAAAATACAACCTGCCAGTCCTACACGCCAAAGAAGGCTTCACCCAGTTGTTAGTGTATCATACGCACGCAGCCTTCAACCATGGCAACCATCAAACTGTCATGAATGAGCTGAGGCAAAGATACCACATAATAGGATTGCGCAATGTTATACGATACATATGTAACAAATGCCAATGGTGTCGGACCTACAGAGGTACCCCCTCTAAAATTCCCTTAGGCGACCTACCACCAGAAAGGCTGGCCCAAAGTCAACCGCCCTTCACAGCTACAGCGGTGGACTACTTCGGGCCCATACAGGTCACAGTCGGAAGAAGGCTAGAGAACAGGTGGGGCGCATTATACACATGCCTCACCACGCGCGCAGTACATCTGGAGCTGGCCACATCTCTCACGGCCTCCTACATGATCATGAGCCTGCGTAGAATGATGGCGCGTCGCGGCACGCCGACTGTGATATATAGCGATAATGGAACAAACTTCGTGGGTGCTGAAAGAGAAGTCACCGAAGCCATGCAAAGCAACGAAGACAGCATGAAAGCCTTTGCATCTGAGAAGCTGATCACCTGGAAGAAAATACCTCCCGGTGCCCCAAACATGGGTGGCGCCTGGAAGCGTCTGGTCAGATCGGTGAAAACCGCGTTGAGAGTCACCCTCAAAGAGAAGTTTCCCCATGATGAAGTGCTGCACACGTTGTTACTTGAAGCCGAACACGTGATCAACTCGAGGCCATTGATCCCGGTGAACCCCAACCTGGATGAGGAAGCGCTGACACCCAATCATTTTCTTATTGGGCGCTCAAGTGGGATGACACCTTTTGGCTCATTCAAAGACGCGCCAATTGACTCACACTCCTGGAAGGCCGTTCAAGCTGACACATTCTGGTCACGCTGGTCGGCGGAATACAAACCTCTGCTGATGCCCCGACTAGGCAACGCCCAGCACAAAAATGTAAAAGTTGGCGATATTGTCATCATATGCGATGGCACGATGCCCAGAGGAGTGTGGCCTCGAGGTGAAGTGGTGAAAGTATACCCAGGCCCAGACGGACGAGTACGAATCACTGAGATCCGAACAGCAGCCGGATTAATTCGCCGCCCGGCCTCTCGCCTCATCGTGATCACAACTGCGGAATAAAAACGTTACGGTGCTTACGCACGAGGGGGAGATTGTAAATAACAGTTTAGATATAAGATATTATACACATAGAAAATGAGCCTTTATTGTAATATCTCATGTTAGTTATTTAAGTTTTTATTACTCCTTTGTTTCACATTTTTTATACATCTTTTAATTGTCTCTCTGTAACGTGTAAATACTAGGCACGTATGTATGTAGTTTTTAAGTTATGTAATAAGATTAAACATTGCAAATTGATCTTTAATAAATCAACTGCATTCACACATACAAATTCACACACACACGCTCTCATGCGTGTACAAGCCTCTGATTAGCTAACTAGGAAATGGTGGCCTTTGCCGCCTGCAGACACCGGCGCTACTGTCGCCGTTTATAAATATAGCGTGCACGGAAACACGACTGACCGGTTCTTTTCTCTAAACCGCGTATCAATCCCCCCAGCCCCCGTCCGATCACTATGTACGGCAAGCCTATCCCTTGGGAGAAGCAAGCCAAATACTTAGGAGTCATACTTGACCAACACCTGTCCTTCGGGGCACATACCAAAGCAGCTCGCGACTGAGCTGCCTTCGCTATGAGTAGGCATCATTTTATGGTAGCGGTTAAGAGCAAGCTGTCACTTAAGTGCAAGTTGCGTCTCTATACCGCAGTGATCCGTCCCATCATGTCGTACGCTTGTGTTGTGTTCGCACATACCAAGCCCCGCTATATTCACAGGATGCAGACGCTCCAAAACCGATACTTACGTAGGGTCACGGGTGCCCCCTTTTACGTACGTAACGAACGTCTCCACGTAGACCTTAGGATGCCCACCTTATTGCAGTTCATGAAACGCCTCACCAAGCGTTTCTTTGATCGTGCAATAAAACACCGAAATCCCCTGATCGCATCGGCCGCCCGATACGACCCCTCGCGTATCTCCACTCTCCTCCAGGAGAGCCGTAGGGAAACTAGTACGCTCAAGCGTAAACCCCGATCCAAACCGCCGTCGAGGTCCGTCGCGACGTCCCGGTAATCGCCCTCCCCGACCCTTGCTTGAGCCAGCCCGCGACGCTGTGCCAGTAGTTTTAAACCAGCCCCTAAATAATACCACTCAGATCCAGCCTGTCCCCTTGCTGCCCTCCCCCAGCGACGCCCTAAGCCGAGGTCCGAGCCCCACAGGGGGTGCCCTTAGCGTGTAGTCGCTTAGTTTGTAAGTTTTTTGCCCTGGCTGGAGGCCTTAAATTCAAGGCATCCACAGGATAGTCCGGTTGAGCAGACGACAACCTCCTAGGTTGAACTGCGAGATGCCATACACAAAAAAAAAAACACGACTGACTCTTCTAACGACAGCCGCCCACTCAAGACGTCACTCTGCAGTCTGCACCACATCACCGCCTTCACTCCGCTACATGCAGTTGTTTCTACTAAATCTTCTTTTATTTACGTCATTACCTGAACAACGATCAACTTCATACATCAAGCTTCAACAATACAGTCCACAACAAAGGCAAAGTTAGGGAAACGAGGCCCTGCCGAGACGCCTGCCCCTTTCAATAACTAAAACACATATCTTAAACTAATTTACCGAATTACCAGAAGACGTCAAGACTTTAATGGCGCGTTTACATTAAGTCGGTCACCGAATACGGCGACCGCATTCGGTTTAACCGAATTAATTCATCGAATGACACCGACTAGTGTTAACCCGTTTACACTAGTCAGTAACCGAATACGGGCTGCAACCGAAACTGTCAAACGACCAAATGTAAATGAGCCATAAAATGGCCGCCCTGACAAATTGCAATTTTAGACATGTCAACATATTCACGCTAGCCACGGAATTATAAATGTCACTAAAGATAAATGCTTATATTGTGCTGGGGTAGAACTTTATCCTACCTATTCCTTTCTAACATTTGCACTAGTAAAGCCCTTCGACCTGCCTGTAGAGCTTGAGCTGAAAAAGCGGCTGATAGAGAGGGAACCTGTCTGCTTCTTTCAGGTTGGAGTTTTTATCTTCTGTCAACTCGGGAACATAAGTTATGTAAAACACAGCAGGCTATTACAATTTTACCTGCTGTTTCAGGGCAGTAATGCAGTTCCCGAGCTGCCAAAAGACATCTCCATCGATACTTTTATCCCAGTAATGCGGGCAAAATCAAGTAAAATATATTTTAAATAGAATAAATTCAAAACATATCTAATAGATAAACTGTTCATTCTGGAGATTCTCCATGTGGCTTCTTATATCACACTCTCTCCAAATATGTATAAGCATCATATTGTGTTGCTCCACCAAATGACGCATCCACATTTCGCACGCTTAATCATAAAGAGAAATAACTATTACACTATACAAAAATAAGTTATTTAAAGATTTAATCATAAAACGTGTTACGCGCATCACTTATATGTAAAGCGCTGACACAAGGAACGAGGCACGACGCGTGCGCATCATCGACCCAGTTGCTACGAGGGGAAACTGCTGACACAGAACACGAGGCCCGATGACACCGTCTACGTGACCGAGCCCGCGCACTTCGTATCTACCATCGATCGAGTCAATTTGATTCCCAATAATTGTAATTTTTATTAAAATAAATTAGTTTGTAATAAATTCGGTTTTTTTTGAGTCCTCCGGCAGTAGCCTACGTAATTGGCGCAGTCGGTAGGATTCCCGGGTCGTACTTGCGATAACCGGTATATCGCACCGCGTTCGCTACGATAGACTTTCAACGTCGCACCGGGAGATCCTGAACAACGAGACTACGCCGGAGATCCAGATATCGATACCGCTCAACGAAGACCAGAATGTTCATGTAAGTCCGCTGAATTTTCTTAGTGGTTGCTTACTTCCTTTTTGTGTGTAGGTTCCATATATACCTTATCCAACATTTTTTATCCACGTAGATCGAGTACACCTAGGTTAGTTAGTAGTAGGAATAGAAGTATAGATTTTAGACGCGATATTAGTCTTGAAATTGAACCCGAGATGGCTGATTTAGACAGTATATTCAAAGCCCTCCGCTTAGTTCCCGATTTTGATGGGAATCCGAACGTACTTACCAGGTTCATAAAATTGTGTGACCAGTTAGCAGTTGAGTTTATCCGAGAGGGGCAACCGTTAAATAAATTAGCGTTTTAAATGGCATATTGAATAAAGTTACGGGGCCCGCCGCCCGTCTGATTAACGCTAACGGTGTACCTAATGATTGGGCAGGCATCCGTAGTGCTCTTGTAAATAACTTTGCCGACCAGCGAGATGAGACCGCTCTCTACAACGATTTGGCTTTACTCACACAAGGTTCCGGCACGCCGCAGGAATTTTATGAGCGTTGCCAAGGACTTTTCAGCACTGTCATGACGTATGTTTCATTGCACGATACCCTAGATTCAACTATTGCAGCCAAACGCGATTTATATCGTAAACTGACCTTGCAGGCCTACCTCCGCGGTTTGAAAGATCCCTTAGGCGCGCGTATTAGATGTATGAGACCAGAAACTATTGAGAAGGCTCTAGAGTTCGTGCATGAGGAGACTAACACTATGTATTTGCAGAGCAGAAATGATAACTTGTCGGATAAAAAAACCTCGGCTCGAATGCTACCTAATCAACAGAACGAATTTAATCATAAAATGCCAGTCTATCCAAATAACATGCTTGTTCCGTTTAAACCCAATCCTTTTAACATGCCTGGTCCGTTTAGGCCGCAAGGACCGCACTTTATGCCACGGCCTTGGCCATCTCAGCACCAATTTGGAATGCCGTTTAACCCAAATAACATACAACCACGTGGGCCGACCCGTACGCAACAAGTATTCGGCACACCACCGCCTAATAATAATCAGGGTGGTTCTGGATTCAGAATACCCCCAAAAAACCCGTACCCGCCGAGTAACGGTCCCAAGCCGATGAGCGGCGTGAGCCATTTTGTACCCAGGCCCCTGCCTGCTACCAACAGCTGGAATTGGGCACTACGTGGCAATCCACCACCTTCCAACTATCTTAAAACCCGCGATGTTAATGTGAACGAGTGTTCAAATTATGGGGAAGTCTATTATTACCCCGACATATCCGACTACTTATACATTGACCCCTATAACCAAGACTATCTTTATTTCAACGACTGTACATATGACCACGTCATACCGGAACAGACCGACAACACTAACGACAGAGTCGAGCCAGGTACTGCTGACCAACAGCAACCCTCAACCAGTCAGGATTTTCAGGAAGCTTCGAAGTCAAACAGCTTAGGATAGAATTAAATTTGCAAACCCAAAGGCAGCTACCGTTTGTTCGTATCCATAACCCTCCACTTAACTTTCTGATAGATACCGGTGCAAACCAATCATTCATCAGTCCAGAAGCAGTCCAGAATTATTTCCCGCACATACCTCTTAACTATGATCCATTCGAGGTTACTAACGTTCATGCCACAAGCAGGAGCGACTGCTCTATTAACTTACCTTGCTTTCCTGAATTTGGTGACACGGAATCAATTAAACTATTCGTATACAGATTCCACGATCGTTTTGATGGTTTGATAGGAATGGATTTACTTACCAAATGGGAGGCTAAGTTAGATTTGAAAGATCTTACATTTATAACTAAATTCGCAATTAATCCCATCCAAATTTATAATTCTCGAAATTTAAATCTCTATGAGGAAATCATACCAGCGGGAAGTTCCAAATTAATACGGTTACCTGTTAATGCACCGGATGGGGAGGTTCTTGTAGAGGAACATATAATTTGCAATTGTATTATATCCGAATGCCTGACCACCGTTTCTAATAGCCGCGGTATAGTCGAAGTGACCAACCCAACCCACAACGATATAATATTTTCACTAGACCAAGCCACCCAGGCCACGATATTTAATGTTGAATGCACTGAACAATTGTCACCTCGCGCTACAGATGTTACATCCCGGTTACGCACCGATCACCTAAACGAGGAGGAAAAGGCAAACTTATCGGCACTGTGTTCAAAGTACGCCGACGTCTTTTACATAGAAGGCGAGGCATTAACTTTCACCAACAAGATAAAGCACAGTATTAAAACTACAGACGAAATTCCAGTTTATACTAAAAGTTACAGATATCCGTTTATACACCGTCAGGAAGTTAGTGATCAAATAACGAAGATGTTAGATCAGGGAATCATTAGGCCGTCCGAATCTGCATGGAGCTCACCAATTTGGGTCGTCCCAAAAAAAAGTGACGCCTCCGGAAAGCAGAAATGGCGTATAGTCATTGACTTTCGGAAGCTAAACGAAAAAACGATCGATGACAAATACCCTATCCCAAATATTACAGACGTCCTGGACAAACTAGGCAAGTGCCAATATTTCAGTACCCTTGACCTAGCATCAGGTTTCTACCAAGTGGAGATGAACCCCAGTGACATTCCCAAGACCGCCTTTAACGTTGAACATGGGCACTTTGAATTTTTGAGGATGCCCATGGGACTTAAAAATTCTCCTTCCACATTCCAACGAGTGATGGACAATGTACTTAAAGGACTCCAAAATGTTATATGTCTCGTCTATCTTGACGATATAATTGTATTCAGTACCTCTCTCCAGGAACACATGAACAACTTAGAAAAGGTGTTCCAGAGGTTAAGAGAGTCTAACTTCAAAATCCAGCTAGACAAATCGGAGTTCTTAAAACTCGAAACCGCATACTTGGGTCATGTCATCACTACCGAAGGGATAAAACCTAACCCTGACAAGATCACCGCTATTCAAAATTACCCCATACCTAAAACACCTAAACAAATTAAACAGTTTCTCGGACTCCTCGGTTATTACCGAAAATTCATTCCAGACTTTTCTCGTATTACCAAACCTCTGACACAATGTTTAAAGAAAGGCAAAAAAGTAACTTTAGACTCAGATTATACTAACTGTTTCGAGAAGTGCAAGACTCTACTAACAAACGACCCTATCCTTAAATATCCCGACTTTGACAAAGAATTCATCCTAACCACAGACGCTTCCAATTTTGCAATCGGCGCGATACTCTCACAAGGTCATATTGGCTCAGATAAACCCATAGCTTATGCGTCACGGACGCTTAATGAAAGTGAAGTAAATTACAGTACAATAGAAAAAGAATTACTAGCTATTGTATGGGCGACAAAATACTTTCGGCCTTACCTCTTTGGACGCAAGTTCAAAATAGTAACGGACCACAAACCGTTGCAGTGGGTCATGAGCCTCAAAGAACCAAATTCACGATTAACCAGGTGGCGGTTAAAATTAAGCGAATATGATTTCACCGTCATCTATAAAAAGGGCAAACACAACACCAATGCCGACGCCCTTTCTCGCGTTGAGATCTATAACGAGGAGGTTAGTTCGATGATTGCAAACGCAACTGACAGACCACCATCCCTAGCTAACTCCAGCACCCTGACAGCACATACCTCTGAGGAAAACCCTATACTTGACATACCCATCACCGACGATCCACTTAATAAATTTCACCGACAGTTGTGCTTAACCGTTGTAGGTGACTTTAAAAAACGGACTACTGCATCTAAGCCTTTTGACACCCACACTCGAACATCCGTCCAGCTATCTGAATCTAACTTGGAAGAGGATCTGGTTAACGCCATTAAGGAGTACGTCAACCCTAAGATCAAAACTGCCCTGTTAATAAATCCACCCCTTGCAATGTACAACATAATCCCTCTGTTACAAAAACATTTTAAAAGTTCATCTATGAAATTGGTATTGGCAAAAAAGGAACTTGAAAACGTAAAAGAATACCTGAGGCAGCAGGAAATTATTCGTCACCACCACGAAGGCAAGACCAACCATCGTGGCATCAACGAGTGCTTCCTAGCTTTATCTGTTAAATATTATTGGCCTAAGATGCGAGACCACATAACCAAATTCATAAATGACTGCGTAATATGTGGGCAAACGAAGTACGATAGGAGCCCCATAAAGCAAAAGTTCAATATAGCGCCCCCGGCCACCAGACCTTTCGAAATAATACATATGGATAGCTTTTCAGCACAGAATGAAAAATACGTAACATTCATAGACGCCTTCTCAAAGTATGGTCAAGCTTACCTCCTTCGAGATGGGACTGCAGTCAGTATCATACAAGCTTTACTAACTTTCAGCACGCATCATGGCCTACCACTAACCATTATTACAGATCAAGGGACCGAATTCACCAACCAGATGTTCTCCGAGTTCTGCAAGGTTCATAAAATAATTCATCACCAAACACTCGCATACTCACCTAACGCTAACGGTAATATTGAACGCTTCCACTCCACTATACTGGAACATCTTCGTATTTTGAAACTAAAACACAAAGATGAGCCAGTCGTACATCTGATGCCATATGCTATAATAGCGTACAATAGTTCGATCCATTCCTTCACACGATGTAAACCATACGACCTTATATTAGGACACACTGACCCACGAGACCCGATTGACATAGATCTGACCGGACACCTACTACAACAATATACTGAAACACATAGAGAACGCATGCAAAAAGTATACGAACTAATCAATGAGACGTCCCTCGCAAATCGAACGGCGCTCATAGAGAGTCGTAATAAAACCCGTGAGGATGAGGTCGATTATGAACCCGACCAACAAATATTCATCAGTAATCCCTCCGCTAGTAGATCTAAACTTGCACCCAGATACAACCAGGACACCGTCCTAGCAAACTTACCTATCCATATTTATACTTCCAAGAAAAAGGGACCTATAGCTAAATCTAGACTAAAGCGCATCCCTAAAACAGCGAAATTGTTGCAGGATACCCCTGATGCTGTCACTTAGCCTAACATGGGCGCAGGAGATCAATCTAGAACGACTTGAGAATGGACCTGGACTATTGCCCTTCAAACTAGGGCCCATGAAACTCATTACTCATTATCATACATTCCTGCAGAACATAGAACTAACAGACATAGACAACAACATTAACGAAATACGAATTCAACTTACTAAAGCCACAGAGAGACTAGACAATTACACCCGCACTTTATACGAGCTCCAAATAGATAGTTTGAACGAGAAACTAAATAAAGCCTCATCTCATCTACAAAGCCTAAAGCCCAATCGAATCAAGAGAGGTTTAGTAGATGGTCTTGGATCCGTAATTAAGAGCATTACAGGAAACCTGGACCATACAGATGCCATTAAATATGATAACGCCCTTAAAGCCCTCATCGATAATCAGCAACAAGTAGCTATTGAGCAAAATCATCATATAAGCCTGAGCAAAGGTTTGATGAATGAGCATACAAAAATTATTACAAAATTAGTAGAAAACCAAGTACGATTAAATGACAGTCTGCATATTTTACTTGACGCCGATAAGTATAAACAACACAACCTCATAAAGTTCGCAAAGTTTTCGCAAATACTGCAAATAATTAGCAATAACGTAGATAGTTTATTAAGTGAATTAAGTAGGTTAGAGAACGCGATAGCACTTTCCGGTCAATTGCATACTCATCATTCCATGTTAAGTAATGAAATACTAAGCAATATGATACGCAAACTAAGCGCGCTTTATAATAAAGACCAACTATTAGAATTAGAAATTAGAGAATATTATGACATCATTAAACCATTAGCTTATTATAGTGGAAGCCAAATAGTTTTTGCATTTAAATTTCCCATAACGTCTCCATTAAAATTCCTGCTGTATAAGTTAGTCATTGTACCAAATAGAAATAAGCAAGCCATCATCCCGTCCTTCCCATTCCTAGCAATCACTGGAAACATTCATGCGTACATAGAGGCAGAATGCCCGAAGGTAGCTTCAGAGTATCTCTGTGAAGAAAAACTCAACCACCAAATGAGAACCCATCCAGACTGCATCTGCGATATTATCGGAAGTCAAACGCCACACAAATCATGCAACACGATTACTATTACCCTGACGAAGCCTGCAATGGAAAAGTTAGACGACCGCCGCTACGCTCTCGTGTTCCCGAAACCAACGCAAGTCCAGTTAATCTGCGAACAAGAAGAATCCATAACCCTAGCTGGAAGCTTCCTAGCTACTATTCCACATAATTGCAAACTACAAACAGAAGAGTTCACTATCGTCAACATTAACGACCACATTAGGGGACAACCCATGAAGATAAGTAACGTGCCAGATGACATCGAAGGATCAACCATGCCACCCCTTCAAATCAGTGCTATTAACTTAAAGAAACTGCACGATATTCAAGATAGAATAGACTCACAGAAGCCAATCCACATTGAACCAACCTCAACTATCTACCATACGACAATCCCATTTTATGGTACACTACTTGTCTTATTTTTACTGGGAGCAGCACTATTATACCGAGCCCACATCCGCCGAAAGAAGCAGATGACATCACCAAATGAAGCCACATACGCCGAGCCTGAAACATCTGAAACCCGCCGGCAGAACCAGCCGGCGCACAGTGTTTCGTCTAGTACAAGCTAGCGAGACAAAATTATTTTTTTACTTATTTTAATTGTTTACGTATATTTAAGGTGTCTTATGCCGTCCCGTGTTCTCTAAGTCCAAAGGTGTGTGGATGCAAGATGGAAGTAGTCACCAAATTTTCTACTTTTGTTTACTGATATCCTTGATTGTTATAATTCGCTGCGTCTGCCTACTTATTATGCATGCAAGGCACTATACATACATGTAGTATATATATACATATATATAGACAAAAATGTCTCGCGGTATTTAAAAATGAAAATCATAAATATGTGTAAAATAGGTTTTTATTTATTCACTTTATCAAATAAAATACAATAATAGTCCAAGACAACAACAATTATCCATACATATAACTCTTGAAACAAAATCGTACAAAATTAGAATTATCCGTCTACTATAATGTTATATATAAAATTTAAAACTAATACATTGTTGAAATTACTACAAAATAAAATAGGTAAACATATTAACAATAAAAGAAAAATCTACCAAGCCGAATCTAATACTCATCATCAGAAGATTCCTCATCACCACTCTCCAATTCGCTAGAATCTTCCGATAATGAATAATCCCCTTCACTAAATTCGCGAACTGATGTTGATTGGGATGGTAATGAAGGTGGGACAATCAACTGCAGAACTTCTGGTGGTAATGTAGTGAATTTTTTTCGCGGTAATTCTCTGAATGTATTTATTACAGGATCGGACGTAATCAAAAGCATTCTCAGAAGATCCGTATTCGTGGCACAGCGTGATCGTTTTCTGGTATGTCGTTCCCTAAATCTACGACAGTCTTTATTTCTTGCTTCTTGGGCTTCTTCGGAAAGCTGTCCAATAGGAAGAAGGCAAGATTTAATGACTTCTGCACTGTGTACAAGAATTTTATGCACAGTAACGGGCATCGAGTACCACGAATACAGATCAAGATATAACTTTCTTGTATCACCACAATACTTTTCGAATTCTACACAGTTAATGTCATATCCCGATGACAAAGTTCTTAAAATTACATGAAATCTTCGCATAAGACTAACGTCTAATCCTGTAATTTCACTGCTTAATTCTGCATTAGAAAAAAATCTACGTGCTGTGTTTCCATCGTTCGTATTGCCATACCCAGGTTTTGGTTTATCCACAATAAGGCCCATGCGCTCTTTAAACGCTTTTTGGATCTCTTGTGAGCGTTGCTTAACAACAGCTTTATCGTTGTCTCCCCTAACTTGCCACTTTTTTATTTGTAAACGATAGCTGATATGAAGTAAACATTCAAAAGTGCGGATCCATGCATGTAAAGTAGATAAACCAAATCCAAAGCGTTCTTGGTTGCTGGGATAGTCCTTTGACTCCTCGTTCATAGTAGACGGAGTGGCACCACAAATATAACACTTCTGTGTTGAACGCGTGTCTGTTAAAGCATTACATACTTTGCCGTCAGTCATGGTCAACAACAAATCGTATTTAACAGAGATCTGAGTTCCATCAACGTTACATAAAGTGGGAAGAAGCTGACTTATTTCATCCAAAATTTTAGTAGTTTCTTCTTTCGTAAACTCGTTTGTCTCCTTGCTAAAAATGAATTTAATAGGACGGCAATATAAGGTAGAAGAAGGTCGTGGATTTTGCCAAATAACAGTTTCGCCGTCAAGTAGTCTCAAGGGGACAAATGAGTACACGAACAAAAATTCGTCTGTAGCGTTGATGGTCTCAAATCTCTGCTTATATGTACTATGCCCCGAACTCCCATCACAACCCCATTTGCTTATTAACGTATAATATGAACGAGGTAACACACTTGTAATGACTTTCGACTGAGCTTCAACTAATCGTTCAGCCGTTTTATCTAAAATCGCCTGAAGTTTAATCTCAGCTCGAGATTCAGTCACAGAAATATGTTCGTCAGAAGGACAACAAGAAGCTTTGGACTTACCTAGGCTATAAAAGGATGGATACACTTGATGTCCCGCTTTCATTGACCACTTTCTCGTCTGTTTGTACGAGTGAGAAGTAGATTTAGAGTCTACATAATAAGCTAAAGCTTCGTCTGGACTCAATCGCCTACTCGATTCAGAACACTTATTTTTTTTTAAACTTTCATCGGCCGCGACACTTCGAATTTGTTTGGCAACACTTCGATGCCCTTCTTTCCGTGTTGCCAATTCTGCTGCAGTAATTAGTTCATTTGCACTTCGCGATTCTAAAAGATCGTCTACTCTCCGTCTTTTTGTTTTTATTGATGACTCATCAAAGGTTTTCTGGGGTCGCCCTACAGAACGAACTCCCGATGATGTTGAGGGGCACGGCTTATTCACACACACTAACATTTCGATTGCGCATCCTTCTAACCAATTTTTATGTTTGATGAGAAATTCATCCTTATTACACTTACAAGATGTCCACTTTTCGTTTAATTTTGATGATAGGCTCGAAATTTTCATCTTGAGTTTCCTCAGTGAATCTTCAGAAGCATCTAGTAGATGTACACATAAATGATCAAAAATGCGACTTACTCTTTCAGTTTTATTATGTTTTAACCATTCTTCGAAAAACTCCAATTTTGTCATAGCTATGACTCGTTCTGAAAGAAAGCAAATTACTTTATCTACGGGCGGTTTCGGGAGCCAAAAAATAAAGTAACCTACGCCTGAATGTTTTAATTATAACATACAGAAAAATCTAGCCGGATACATTGGGATAAAAAAAGTTGCAACCCTTTAAAGTTTGAAGTTAAGAAAAAATATGTGGGATTATTTCAACATACTTATAAACTCTAATTACGGCAAAAAAGTACATGTATTCTTTTAAAATCAAGTCAAAATAGTAAGTACATACCTTCATAAGTAGAATCCATCACAAAAAAATCGTTTCACTTTAATATCAATTATTTGAGATGGTGTCACAAGTGTGCTAAAAATGTAACTTATTTACAAATGAAAATTGCGCTTCCTTTATAATTAACACTAACCCCTCCACAAAATGACTTGTTGAAGTAACAAACAAATGATTTCTTAGAATTCCTTACCTGGGAAGGGTTGTTTACAAGTTGTTATCACGAATTCCTGGAAATGACGTCATGAATTTTGTCCCGCTAGCTTGTACTAGACGAAACACTGTGCGGCGTCCCAAGATCAATCTAAACTCTCGACGATATTTCATCTCAAAATCTGAAATAGTCGTCGATCTGAGGGGGGAGGTGTTACGCGCATCACTTATATGTAAAGCGCTGACACAAGGAACGAGGCACGACGCGTGCGCATCATCGACCCAGTTGCTACGAGGGGAAACTGCTGACACAGAACACGAGGCCCGATGACACCGTCTACGTGACCGAGCCCGCGCACTTCGTATCTACCATCGATCGAGTCAATTTGATTCCCAATAATTGTAATTTTTATTAAAATAAATTAGTTTGTAATAAATTCGGTTTTTTTTGAGTCCTCCGGCAGTAGCCTACGTAATTAACGTAATAACATATCGCTAAGAATATTTACGCTCCAACCGCCGCTCGATTTGAATAAATATGAACGAAATAAAGGACTGTCGCTCTCTTTCTGACTAACGCGCCCGAACAGATTGGTACCAGTAAACGGCTATATCAGTCATCATCTATTCAGTCATGTGCCAACAGTGATGCAAGCAAGGTGATCGCAAAATTACTCAAAGGGCGAAACATTACGTCATAAATCTTTATATTATTAACAGGTAAGTCTTATTTCTTGTTTTAATTTATTCATAAAGTGAATAACTAAGTCTTATTTCACATTATTACAAAAAGTATGTCACTACTTTGTGATATCATTTTGACTTATTGCAGTTTAGTTTAAATTTTATTAACGCGTCGTCCAAATTCATATGAGTTATTTCGTTTTCATTTTAAAAGAATAAATATAATTTTGGCACAAAATGACTTATTTCGGTTAAGTTTTAAATTATCGTTAAAATTTAATAATGAAACATGCTTATTGCTGTTTATGATTATTTGAATAGAATATTTTAATTGTTACTTATTCTATGCACCGTCTGAATAGCCGTTTAGTGAATTAACATACAATTAGGCCAGTCTTATTACTATTGTATCCTACCCTAATACTTATATAAGATAATTTGAAGGTTACAGGGACAAAACAAGGAATGTCACAAAAAAAAAGTTTTTGTGTAGGTAATTAATGCTAGATGAAAATATGCGCGAAAACCTAAGTGTTGCTGCTATACTTAATTTATATTTGATTTTTTTTTGTGACATTCCTTTTTTGTCAGATACTAACCTAAAGCAAAGAATATTATACTATAACTTCCGTCCTAAAGCCATTTTTGCCTTAGTGAGGGAATTAGTTTAGTTATTAATCTGTTTTAAAACGGGTATTAATCGCGTCATACCTTGCTATTTTATTTTCCCGACGTTTCGGCTGAGTTGCATCTGCCGTGGTCACGGGGCGACTTATATAAATTATATTAATTTAGTTTTACATTATTATTGACGTTTAAAACTGTGACTTGATCCGTTATTTTCCGAGTTGCAGACGCGCCTTAATTTAATTACTGTTAATTTAATATTAAAAACATTATATTGCTATTTTTTTGTAGCATGGCGTTTTGGAGAGCAAGTCGTATTCTTAAATTGGTATCACCTGATGCAACATCTCATAATCAAGACAATCTGGTGGTTAAAATCGACAATACTATTGTAGAAGATCAACACAGTACAGCTAAAGAAAACGCAGAAAATGTTTCCCCAAATAAAAATATTGATGTAAGTAGCTGTGATGAGATCTTATCAGATTGTGATAGAGATGATCAATTTGCCAACAAAGTTGATGCTCGATTTATTAGTTCCCGTAAAACAGATAATACTAGTCTTACTACACACACATCAATAATAAGAACATTGCAAACAAACCTCGTACCAGATTATGACAGTTATGATTCATCCATTAATGATAATAGTAATTTAAAAAACATTGAAACTTGTACTGAAATTGATCAAAGCATTCAAAAAGCACTGCCGAAATTTTCTTCTTCAAGCTAGTCTTCATCGAGCTCTACCTCCTCTAGTAGTTCATCTTCGGATTCAGATAGTTCTACGTCTTCTAAACGAACTAATCAACATTTGAACAATACGCCGATGGTGTAAGACTACAGAGCGCTTCAACTTCCACTCTACCTGCCAATATTTCACCAAATTATACTGATGAAAGTGATAACATAGACTTAAGTGATGATGACCCTACATTTAATTATGAACTGTCTACCAAACGCAAAAAGAAAAACTATTTTTTTGATGCTGCCACCAAAACAGACTCATCTGACAGTGACGACGATAGTGTTTCAGATTCTGATAGAAAGCAGCTTAGTAAAAGAGGCCGCAAGCGATCTCTAAATCCTGCAAAGCGAAAACAAAATAAAGTTAAAAAGCTACGGAACACTATAACTATAACACTATAACTTTTAATATGTTGTGGAAAATGTCGTCGGTTATACATTTATAAACCTTGTATATTTATAACTTAGTGTAAGATTTTAATGTATAACTGTTTATTTTCCCGAATAAATAAAATAAAATAAAACACTGGTGAATCGTATATATCCATATCGAAATCTCAAAAAGTTATTCCCAGCCGCTGTCTTAACCCTTAACTTGACAGCGTACATCACACTGTACATACATTTAATAAAATAATTTCTCGTGATTTTTGGGAAAAAAATCGTTCTGTTTTTCATCAATATATTGCCAAATAGAGTAGAATTGGTAGAAAATTATTTTGCGACAACACTATAAAACACATGTCAAAATCAAAATGGCCGCAAAGCAACAAGCTGTACGTGTGACACGAGTAAGTGTTTTATTTTTTATTAAACTTTTTGGTTCTAAACTTGGCAATGTTTTGTCTGTGCTTTGATGTAAAGAATATTCAGTTTTCAATTAGTGCATTTTTACGTAGCTATCTAAATACTAACTCACGCATTTGATAAAATAAATGAATGTACATTGCACTGCACGCTGCCAATGACCCGCTAAAGTACTCACCGTAAACTATGGTAACCACACTGTACATTGCCAGGTTTACGAAGTATTTGGTTTTTGATTGTTTTGGCGGTATTTGCTTGTTATTTTTGTAACGCTTTGATAGAAGGTGTTTGTTTTGACCTTTGTTTTTCTGTTTTGCCTGCAGAATTTAAAACTAACTCGCTCGCACAAAATCTTGGCTTTGGTTCCTGCAAAAAATGCATGTTCTGAGGGTAGTTCTTCGTCCGATGAAGAAACCAATGTTTATATACCACCTTCTCCAGATACCTCTGATCCCCCTTCACTTGCATCTTCGCTTGAAGGCCTCAATTTACTAGATAGTTCGACTGACTCCAATAAGGAACAGAACGAAGTCTCCATAAGTGTACCACTAACGCCAATATTCAATGAAGTTTTTCCATCACCGACTACGAGCAACTACACACATCAAAAGTATCTAGGGATCAACATATATTTTTGCAATAACTTTTCTCCTGATTGATATTAATTAAAATTTTCTTTAAGGATTCATCAAATAAAGTGTTTTCGTTTGTCACAGTAACGATAAACCAAGTCACCTTTGCATTAATAAAGAAATTTGCCATTTTCCTAATAAAGGGGTTTTTGACATTTGAACCACTAACATTAAAGTTCGAAAAAAAGACTGAAATAACAGTTTTCTTTAAAATTTTATTGGGTAACTTAAACAATTAATAATCCGTGTTTCTACCGCGAACACTAACAACACAAGAACATCGGTTTGGCATACTCAAAATGAGTTCATCCAAATCACGCTGTGGAATGGCCGCCCATGTTCGTTGCAACAACAAAAAAAGGTCTTCTTGCGACTGGATACCCTCCATATTCGGCAGAGCTCTTCTCTGTAGCATATCCCATGCATGCTCAATCGGGTTCAAGTCTGGCGACTGAGCAGGCCAGGGCAGGACATTGATGTTAGCTGCGGCGAGAGTCTGTCTTACAACTCTTGCGGTGTGCGGTCGTGCATTATCATGCATTAACTGAAATAAGGGACCGATTTGCACTTGTAGAGGAACGATGACGTCTGATACAATCGTCTCAGCATAAATTTGAGCGTTGAGGTTGCCTCTGATCCAAATCAACTCAGTTCTTCCGCCGATCCAAATACCCGCCCATACCATGATGGTTCCACCACTATAAGGATGGACTTCCTGGCAGGATTTTAATCGCTGTTGGCGTCCAGGGGTTCTCCAGTGTCGTATACGTCTTGTATCCGGTCTCATACCAAAACGAGACTCATCAGAAAAGCACACGAAACGCCATTGTTCTTCTGCCCAATTTCTGTGTTCAAGAGCCCATTGATATCGAATCCTACGATTGTGCATTGCTATAGGTGGTACCCGTAGCGGTCTTCGGGAATGAAGGTTCACTTCATGCAAGCGGTTTCTGACTGTTTGGTCGCTAATTAAGTTCCCTGAAGAGTGATGAAGCCTCACGGCTAACATCATGGCGGTTATTGTTGGAGCTCTTCGAGTTAAGATTTGAATGTATCGGTCTTGTCTCCGTGTGGTGCAGCGATACCGTCCTCCATGGCGCTCAGCCACGGTACCAGTGCTTCGGTAACGTGTCCAAAGTCGACTGATAACACTCTGACTTGTATTCAGAGCTAAAGCCACAGTACGTTGCCGGGAACCAGCTTCTATCATTCCCACGGCTCTGAGCATTTCTTCCCTGCTTAAATGACGTCGCCACTCCATAATAACGTTGGTTTTAATCAGTAGTAGGGAAACAGTAGCACTAACAATGTCTTCAATGCGTTGTATGTTTTTATAGGGAAAATATTGACAGCTTATTTTCATCTTTTACTCGAATTTGATTGAGAGTTCCTGATTCAAATTATGAAATGCACCAAAAAGGATCCATATAAATTTATAAAATCATAAATTTATTACAAAGCCACATCTCAATCTCAAGAAATCCGCATAAAAATGCTTGATCCCTAGACACTTTTGATGTGTGTACAATATTTTACCTACATTGAACTCCATACAGTCTTTACCATCCCCAACCGTTGAACAACCGTCTCCTCAACCCTGCACTAGCCGACAGCATCAGCCGCTTACCAGGTCTAAGCGTAAAAAGACAACAAAGAATGCAGTGACCAAAAAAGTTAGGGTCAAGAAATTTGTTCTAGATTATCATTGGTCCAAAGCAGTATTTCGCCATAGTGCTTTTCTTGAAGAAAACTTATACGACCTCCATCAAACACATATTGATACAGCACTGGATTATTTTATTACTTTTTTTCACCTGACATAATTACTGACATTGTTCATAATACAAATTTATACTCAGTGCAACAATTAGGGCGATCTGTACAATTGACAGAAGATGAGATAAAGAACTTCCTAGCCATCCAAATGTTGATGGGTATAGTGCAGATGCCAGCCTATACAGATTATTGGGCTAAAAGGACAAGATACCCTCTCATTGCTGATCTTATGCCTCTCAAAAGGTATCAACAAATACGTCGGTATATTCACTTTGCTAATAACACATTAGAAGACTCAGACCGCTACTTCAAAATTCGTCCTGTAATGGAAAGAATACGACAAAACTTTTTGAAAGTCGAAGAAGAAGGAAAATATTCGATTGACGAGATGATGATACCTTACAAAGGTCGTAAAGCAGGTAAAAGAAAGCAGTATGTAAAAATGAAACCTAAAAAATGGGGATTCAAGAATTTCGTGCGTGCGGGAGTCTCGGGTATTATATACGATTTTCTTCTTTATGGTGGTGATGACACCTTTCGTGGACTGAAATTTAGAGACAAAGAAGCTTCAATTGGTTTGGGGGGCAAGGTAGTGATTGCGTTGTGCCAAACTATAACGCAAAAGCCGGCCATTGTTTACGCCGATAACTTTTTCATGTCACCTGAACTAACGCACATACTGCGAGAAGACTACGGAATTCTAAGTCTCGGTACTATAAGGACTAATCGTCTACGAGGCTGTCAGGAGTTATTGCCAACTGACCAACAAATGAAGAAGAAGAAACGTGGTTCTAGCGCTCAAGTTGTCTGTAATAAAAACAAGTTGGCGGTGGTAAAGTGGAACGACAATAAGGTCGTCACACTTATTAGCTCTTATATAGACTCGCACCCCATCGAAACTATCAAGCGTTACGATAAAGATGAGAAAAAAAAGGTACACGTAGAATGTCCTCAAATTGTAAAACATTACAATAAACACATGGGAGGGGTAGATTTGGCGGACATGCTAATTTCTTTATACAGAACCCCCTTCAAAAGTCATCGTTGGTACTTGGGAATTTTTTCACAACTTATTGACATGTGTATCAATAACGCTTGGCTTTTGCATAGACGGGATGGGAAAAATATTATGTTGAAGGGTTTTAGATTTCAATTGTTCGAAGGATTGACTAAATCAAATAGAACAGTAAAAAATATAAACGTCACAGAAGACATAGGTGAGGATCTAAAAATCCATAAGCCAGTCTCTGTTCGTCCAACAGACAGCGTCCGATTCGATGATAAGGGTCATCTTCCAGAAGTAGGGGATGAAACAATGCGTTGCAAGTATTGCAAAAGTGGTAGGACAACTGTTTTCTGTATTAAGTGTAACGTACATTTATGTTTTGTTGTGGGAAAACAAAAACGTAATTGCTTCCGTAATTTTCACACAAAATAATCAAGATTTTTTGTATTTTCTCGTTTTTATCAAAATAAATATAAATTAAATATTAAAAATGTATTTCATTATCAACCTGGCAATGTGCATCACAGTGTACAAACAATATAATGTCAACATTTCGGCATAATTGGCAGTGTGCATTGTGATGCACATAGGTTTTCTCGAAACCTAGAATATCTAAAAAAAAATATTTATTTTTTTCGTGTCTTTTAATCATATTTATGGTCAAATAAATCAATGAAGTATTTTTTTTTAGGATTTTTACTTCCTGCCAAGTTAAGGGTTAAAGTGCCTTGCACAGATAAATGTAGATTAAAATGCACAAATAATATATCAATCGATGAAAGGTATAATATATTCAAAGAATTTTGGGATGTAGGAGACCTGACAAGACAAAGAGTTTTTATAAGCAGTTGTATAGTAGATATAACTCCAAAATATAGGTACACAAATGCTACAAATCCCAGACGCCCAAATAAAGCCTATAATTTTACTGTTAATAATAAAAAAAATAAGGGTATGTAAGACATTTTTTAAATCTACTTTGGATATTATGGACAGAATGATATTCACCATACAGCATAAAGTAAGTGACGGTGGCTTTATGCTTGAAGATTTGAGAGGGAAACACCATAGCCACAAAACTCTTCCTCCTGAATTGCTTGACGACATACGGAAGCATATTCAATCCATTCCGAAAATAGAGTCACACTATGCGAGAGCTACTTCTACCAGAGAATACATTGATGGTGGCAAAACTATAAAGGATTTATATTCAGATTTTGTTAAACAACAAGAAGAAAATAACAAAGAGACAGGAAATTACATAGCATACTATAAAATATTCACTCTAGAATTTAATTTAAGTTTTTTCCAACCAAAAAAAGATCAGTGTGATTTATGTGAATCATTTAAAAACAGTACTGATGAAAAAAAGAGAGAGCTGGAAGATAAATATAATAAACACATAGAAGAAAAGTCATTGAGTAGAATAGAAAAACAAGAAGATCGTAAAAAAGTTACCAAAGATAATATAGTCGCAATTTATGATTTAGAAGCAGTGCTCCAATGTCCAAGAGGTGATACCTCGGCATTTTATTATAAATTCAAACTTAACAGTTACAATTTAACATTAACGGAATTGACACAAACGGAGTCAAAACGGCATAATTATGATAAAGTACATACATTGTTATTTTTGGACAGAATCAGAAGCTAAACGTGGGGCAATAGAAATAGGAACTTGTGTATGGCAGTATCTTGAAGGGATATGTGAATCAAATATAGAAGAGAATAACGTTACATTTTATTCTAATAACTGTTGCAAACACAATAAATATATCGCAACATTGTATTTATTTGCTGTGAACACGTTGAATATAAGAAGTATAAAACACAAGTTTTTAATCACAGGGCACACTCAAAATGAAGCGGATAGCGTGCACAGTTTAATAGAAATAGAGATAAAGAAAAATCTTAAATCAGGGCCCATTTACAGCCCTGATCAGTACATAGCTTTAATTAAAAATGCTAAAAAAAGTAAACCAGCTATAAATGTACACGAACTAGCCTTTGATTCCTTCGTTGATACTAAACTATTGCAGGAAGAATGGGGTTACAATTATGATACAAATATGGACGGACAAACAGTATATTGGAATAATATAAAAGTATTGATGATGAAAAAAGAGAAACCATTCAGTATTTTTTACAAAACTTTCTACAAAGATGATTGTTTCCAAGAAATAGATGTAAGAAATAAAAGGAAGAAGATGAAGCTCATAACAGAAATTACACTAAAAAAGGCTTACACGGAAAGGCAAGATATAAGTGTTAATAAAAAGAAGGATTTAAGAGATCTCGTCAATAAAGGACTTATTCCTCCTATTTACGCAAATTTTTATAATTCGATCATTAACTAGAGTTACTTCATTGATCTCATAATAATTCATTAAAATTTTAGTGATTTTGTTTGTCTACAATATTTTTATAAACACCGGATTTTTTTTGTTTTAATAATTAAGAAGAGTTTTAGTTTTGTTATTAAGTATAACTAATATTAGTGAAGTATAACATTATGATTGTGTTGTATGGATCTCACGTTTGTGATAATTGTTAATGGTTCCAAGTTTATTGATTATACCAGGCCACTCAGAAAGTATTGCGATAAATAGTTTTTATATATGGGAGACTGGCCAGTTAGAATCATTTTCGAAAATATGATTACTTGTAAGTAAAAATATGTGTGTCCCATTTTCAAAATTTCCCTCCACATTTTTTGCGAGCCAATTCAAAGTATCGTGTCTTACTGAAAAATGGATCTGCGCCGGGAACATTTTAGAGCTATCATTTTTTACGATTTCAAGTGTCGCCTGAAACCGGATGAATCGTTCGATAGACTTCAAATGGCATTTATGGATGAAGGCCCCTCCAAGGCAACCGTGTATCGTTGGTATAACGAATTTAGGCGCGGTCGACCAACCTTGGGGAATGAAGAAAGAAGCGGTCGCCCTTTGACGGCTATTACGGAAGAAAACGTGCTAGCAGTGAAAATTTTAATCCAAGATAATAGGCGAATTACATATCAGGAGATTCAGCACATATTAAAGATTGGATCGGGAAGCGTTCACGAGATTCTACACGGGCATCTTCGCGTGAGGAGGATAGTATCGCGCTGGGTGCCGCACTACCTCACCGACGCTCAGAAGCAGGCCCGGGTGGAATGGTGTCGTGATATGCTGAACAAATTTGAAGCAGGCTCGTCTCGGCGTGTTTACGACATCGTAACAAGTGATGAGTCCTGGATTTATCAATACGATCCAGAAACCAAGCGCCAGTCGACAGTTTGAGTGTTTCAAAATGAACCAACGCCTACCAAAGTGAAGCGATCTCGAAGCGGGGGGAAGATTTTGATCGCCAGCTTTTTTAATTTGACTGGCCACTTGGCCTCAATTCCCTTACGAGATCAAAGAAGCATCAACGCCGAATGGTATACTACCAAATGTTTACCAGAAGTTTTTTCAGTTGTGAGCAACAAGCGACCAAACACAGGGCTCCGCGGACTACTGCTCCACCACGACAATGCGCCTGCACACACCGCGCTCAAAACGAGGGACTTCCTGGACAGTACACCAGTGAAACTCCTGGGTCACCCTCTTTACAGCCCTGATCTAGCACCGTGTGACTTCTTTTTATTTCCAAAAATAAAAAATCAGCTCAAGGGGATACAATTTTCGTCGCCGGAAGATGCGCTGGCTGCGTTCGAGCAGGCTGTAAACGAGGTGTCTGCGGCGGACTGGAAAAAGTGTTTTGAAAACTGGTTCAGACGCATGAATCTTTGTATAGAGGCTGGTGGAGAGTACTTTGAAAAGATTTAATAAAAATATATGTACCTGTAGAACAATTTTTTTTAGTGTCGCAAAACTTTCTGAGTGTCCCACGTATTTTTAAACATATTTTTTTTCACTTTTTGCCCCAGCCTGGGTTTGTTATTAGGTACCTCCCTACCTTAATTCAGTTAGCCAAGTCATTAATGTCTTGAGTTATACTACTTTCGTCCTTTAAAATAAAAGAATATTTCTAATTATGCGTTTCATTACTATAATATTTATTGATATTTTTCCGTCATGTTGTAAGACAAAGAAATATTTCGAATTCTTGTAAGAAAATTATTACATTTATTAATTAAAAATTGAAATAATGCTTACTAAAGTTGAATAGCTAAACAAAATTTAATTAATAAAGAGATATATTATGTTTTATGACTAGTAACAACATTTAAAATATGCACGTAGAATTTAATCATAATGTGAAATAACCGTTCAGGGGCAAAATGTCCAATTCTCAAAATGTCCAACGGTGTCAAAATGTCCAAATCCCAAAATGTCCAATTGTCAAAACGTCCAATTCCCAAAATGTCCAAGCCCCAAAATGTCCAACTCCCAAAATGTCCAATCTTTGAGAATGTGGTAAATTTGTTCAATAACTCATCAAAGCGTTTTTCAACCGACTTCCAAAAAGGAGGAGCCCAAACTCGCGCAAAATGGATAAGTTTCGTAGGTACTCTGAGTCCACATGGTACCCAAAGAAGTCGCCAGCTTTATTGAGCTGTGCTGGACAACGTTATAGAACTACAAATGCATTAGAGTGATGGCACAGACGATTAAATAGCCGTATACAGAAGAATCCTAATTTATACTTCTTTTTATACAAATTGAAAAACGAAAGTAAACATTGGGACTGTCGTTTAAAGGATTGTCTGTTTAAGAAAATGAGAAATAAAAGAAGAACTAGAGACATTCAGTTTGATCGGAAATACAAAACATATTTATTAAAATTACGAAACGATCTCACATCACAACAATTTTTGAAAAAAAAAAAATATATTTTTGAGACTTAGGTTGTTTAAAAAGTAAAACGTAATATGGTATATTATATTATTATTACATAAATCACACAAATAATTATGTTGATTATTAACATATTAATAAAAAATGCTTGTTGATTATAAATAAAAATTGTATTTATTATTACATGCATACATAAGTCAGGTAAAATATAAATATATTTTTATGTCTTACCTTGTAAATATTAAAAATTATGATGTTGATTATTCTATTTTTTTATATTACATTATGACAAAAATAGTGATTTCGGTGGTCACTTCTGGTGTTAATTTGTTACTTATAAATAAAACATATTTTGATTCATTCAGTATTTTATTTATTGTTTGTCTAAGTACTTACTAAATAAAACTTTTTTGAAAAAAATATAACCGACTTCTAAAACAAATACCTACAAAAAAGTGTAAAATAACTTTCAGCAATCGCGGTTGATTTGCTAACATTTATTGAAGAGTTCCCTCGAATTCTCCAGGATCACATCATCATACAAAAAAAAGGTCGAATTGAGAACCTCCTCCTTTCTGGAAGTCGGTTGAAAAGCGCTTTGATGAGTTATTGAACAAAACCACATTCTCAAAAATTGGACATTTTGGGAGTTGGACATTTTGGGACTTGGACATTTTGAGAATTGGACATTTTGGGAATTGGACATTTTGGGAATTGGACATTTTGGGAATTGGACATTTTGGGAATTGGACGTTTTGACAATTGGACATTTTGACACCGTTGGACATTTTGACACCGTTGGACATTTTGCCCCTGAACGGAAATAACTAATGCATCATCTACTAGTCAATAGTAAATAAAATATACTTTTATATAGCACTAAACAAAAACCAATAAACCCAGCTTTCCTTTAAATCAGTTTGTTTCCTTATAACACGTCTAAATTAATTTTAATACGTAAACAAAGTTAATTTTGATATATTTCTTTTTTTGATTAAGCGTGCGATTTGTTACATAGCAATCACTGTCGCATATCTGGAAAATAATAGAGATTAATGAGAATCATATTAAACAACAGTAGATGTCACAATTAAATCATTAATATTTAGTTCTTATACTTACAACTTGGGTGTTACGAGAATGAAAATGTTTTCGATTAAAATATTGTTCCTCATGCTCAGAAGGTAGGTGTATCAATTATTGCAATATGAGTGGAATCAATATCAAATATCTCATATTGCAATTGACACACCAGGAAGCCCATATTTGTCATAAAATCTGTAACATTAATGATATATTTAGCATTCATTCCAAATACATTAATATAAATACTTAATAAAACATATACACGCAAGGTACATACCGTCGCTTAATAAGATTCCTTTTATTTGTATTTTGCGGGAATTTGATGAACTTCCTTATTATATGGGGTGCATTGAGGGCAGTTGTGACCTCTTGCAAACAACGAGAAACAGTCTTGTTGTTCCATGGGCCCGTACATGTTTTGTCCCACAGACCGTTGGTAACTACCACGGGTATAAAAATTCAAGGCCGTAAGGATCTGAAAAAGACGGAGGTAATAAAGGCACTAATTCCTGGCACAACTCCTCGAATAATTGCGTCTGTAATTTCCTACTAACTAAGTCGGGAATTTCGCTAATATTTAGTTGATTGCGCAGGCGGCGCCGGTTCCTTCTACGCTCTACACGTTCTTCATGTAAAACAGCTTCGATTAAAAGCATTCTTGTAGCCATTGCCAATAATTTTCTAAAACTAAACGTAAAACGAAAATCAAACGGTGAAACTTTTGGTTTCGTCAAAGATGTTCCATTCTGAAAAAATAGGGGAGTTTCACAAAAATACTATAAAAATAATTTGAAGACGGGTTTAGCTGTTAAAAAATGATAATTAGGAAAGTTTTTTGATAAGTTAACCCTGTTTATAAGGCAGCCATGACAGTTGTGTTTGACATGACTTTTGACGACTTTGACGTTTCTATGCACCCGAGCGACCGAGTCTTTCTTTGCTTTGAGCTTGAGTTGGCTGCGCTTCGGAGTTTTTAGTGATTGTTTTAGTTTTGCGACCCAGATTACTGCTACGAACTTTGATTGATTGCTTCTCTGTTGACCCCGGCTTTGTTATATGGTTTTTGATTCGCCTGTGATTTGGATTTCGTCGTATGTTATTTTACAAGAACGAGTTAGTTTCAGGTATGTCCCATACCCGTGCATTTACTTGTATTTTGTTTAACCCTAGAAGCCTAATCTACGCCTGCGAGGCGTACACGCATTCGAATATCGTTTGTCTCTTTCTAACGGTTGAAGCTGGCGCGTGGTGCTCTTCTGTTACCTCAGTGGCCGACGGGAGCTAGAGGACGGTGCCCGTATCGTTAAGGTAAGTCCCGCCATTTTTGATTTATCGAAGTGTTGCACGCCTGCGAGACGTATGCTTTGTGTAACTTTGAACTATGATTGAGTGATTTTGCTTTTGTTTGTTTTTCGTATATTTTATATCTCTTTTCGGCGTTGTTTCAGGTATAAATATGTCACGGTCTAATATATTAGACGAAGACGATATTTTTGCAATTTTGAACGAGGAAGACAATCCTTCTCAGGAAGATTCAAATTCCGAAGTTGAGGATGACCAGATTATCGACGACGAAAATAATGAAGTGTCTGAGTACGTTTCGTCTTTACAAGAATCTGGACCCTCTGAAGAAACCGACCCAACCCTTGTTGCAGAAGCTGGTCCATCATCTGGCGCAGGCCGTGTTTTACCACCTACCAACTCGGAGCGGATTTATCGTGTTCGTGGTCGTACTCTCCGAGGTAAGAATGGACATATTTGGTCAATTGTTAAAGCTTAAACATCCCACAGAACTCCAGCTATGAACATAGTCCACACCTCTCGAGGTCCAACTCGCATGACGTGCAGAAATGTTTTTGATCCTGCGCAAATTTTTAATTTATTTATAACTGATGCAATTTTATCTGAAATTGTGAATTGGACTAATGTTGAAATGATCTCAAAACGCCAAAAGGTAGCTAAAAATACAGTGACTCATAGAGATGTCACTGATGTAGAACTTCGTGCATTCATTGGGTTATTGACTTTGACTGCAGTCATGAAGGAT
This sequence comes from Standfussiana lucernea, assembly GCA_964057025.1. NCBI lineage: Eukaryota > Metazoa > Arthropoda > Insecta > Lepidoptera > Noctuidae > Standfussiana > Standfussiana lucernea. Next base: position 6,020,081 of record OZ059811.1, read on the forward strand.
AATCATCTTTCAACAGATGAGCTTTTTAATCCTACCTTTTCTGGTACACGATACATATCAGAAGAAAGATTTGAGTTCATAATCAGATGCCATTGGATGGATGAAAAGACTTTGAGATCAACTCGTCGACCAAATGATGCTTTTGTACCAGCTAGATATGTTTGGGAATTGTTTATAAAGCAATGTCAAATCAATTATATTCCTGGATCTGAGGTGACAATCGATGAACAGTTACTTGGCTTTAGAGGTAGATGTCCATTTCGGATTTACATACCGAAAAAGCCGGATAAATACGGCATCAAGTTTCCGATGATGTGTGATGCAACTTCTAAATACATGATCGACGCTGATCCATATAAAATATCGCCCATGCGCATGCTTGATTACTGACCCCGTGACGCTACGTGTTTTGTGATTTGTGCACTACTTAATCTTGTGAAGAAAGTTTGTTTAAGCAAACTTGACTACTCGTACCATTACAATGGTACGATTGCGTGATTTACCGCCGTCTCATGTGGCTGACATGCATTTCATTTACGGTGTTTGTAATGGAAATGCACGCGCTGCTGTCGAAGAGTACAGACATCGATATCCAAGAAGACCAGTACTTGGATACCGATCCTTCATTGACGTACATCGTCATTTTTGCGAAAGAGGATTATTCCCACAACGAAATGAGACCGGCGTGATTGTTGATGTAGACGTGGAAGCGGATGTGTTACGATTAGTGCGCGCTAACCTTATACTAAGTATTCGTCTCCTATCGATAAGAGTAGGTATACTGTTATGTATGCGTGTACCGCGCGCTGCCCCGCGCGCCTCCCCGCGACGATGCATGAGCGACATTTGTCAATAAATCAGTGCGTTGCCAACCAGCGATCGTTTCACTTGTCCGTGCCTATCATCGACCCATCCAAATACCTAACAGTGGCGACGAGTTACCCACAATTATTAACTTTCAAGATGACTAGTGTACAGTTTGGAATTTTTACATAGTTTTGACCATAATACACAGACGTGGAAAACATACAAAGGTCGCATTGCCCAATATTTTGTGGCAAATGATATCAACGGAAATTCAGATCCTGCAGGCAAGAAGAGAAAAGCGATTCTCCTCAGTGCACTCACTGAGGGTACATACAAATTGGTAACGGATTTGGTACTGCCTAAAGACGTTGTAGATGTGCCCTATGAAGACATATTATCACGACTCGACAACCATTTCACCTCCAAGAGCGTTGGGTTTGGCGGGCGTCATAACTTTTAAGCGGCCGCTCAACTAGCAGGGGAAACTCACTCTCAGTGGGCGGCGAGACTACGGGGCCTCACAGCAAAGTGCAATTTTTTCAACGTGGAAGAGGCACTCCGTGACAAGTTTATCATGGGGTTGCAGCCAGGACGAGAAAAGGAGAAGCTATACACAAAAGACCTCGCCGACCTCACGTTGGCCAAGGTCGTGGAGATGGCAGAGAACCTGAGTAGCGCGCGCGCTGCCGCCGTAGCCAGCGCAATTGCGCCGACACAGACGCCCACGCCAGACCATCAACTTTTCAAGATAAGAGAAAAGTGGTAGTGTAACGAAAGAGAAATGTGGGGTGTGTGGGTATACGAATCACAAATCGGCCGATTGTAGATTCGCAAATTACGTTTGAAAAAGTGTCACGTAAAAGGCCACTTGCGTAAAATGTGCACCAAAGTGAATTACGTAAAGGTGGATGGCGGTGACAAGGGTGAGGATGACGGTAAGGTATTTTATATCCGTTCATTCAGGGGAGAACCCATGGTAGAAACTATTTTTATTAATAATGTTCCATTTAAATTCGAAGTCGATAGCGGATCTGCGGTAACAGTAGTATCGGAATGCTTTTACAAAAGTTATTTTAAAGATGTGCCATTATCAGATACTGGTAAACAGCTGAGGACGTACAATGGGGGCAAAATAGTATGTGTAGGTACAATGCGGTTACCAATTCAATTCCGCGGCCTACTCCCCAGAAATTTTTCCTGACTCGATATCTCAACCCTAAGGTCGGAACCAAGCAAATGTTGTCGGGATATAACTACCCCTAAGTTTGAGGGCAAATAAAAAATCGACCAAGAGACCTACCCCCTCGGGATTCACGGGACCGGACGCCACATTTTGGTGGTGGTATAATCCAAAATTCTCCCGGCGGAATTAGATAATAAGAAGATTTTTCACAAGGTATTTAGAATACCCTTCGAATTCGCCCAACGGCAAAGAGATTAAGTTGTTTAGGTATTTATTTTCAAAAGATTTTTTCAAAAATATCCCGTATCTCGGGGACCGTGCGAGCTAGCTCAAAAATAACCGAAAAATTCAACCCCCCTCCCTAACCTACCCCCTTGCTCCGCATACCCTAACCCTTAAACTCCTACCCCCCCCCGCACCCAACCCCTGGGGTTTCAACCCCCTGATTTTTTTTTTGTTTTTTATTATTATCAAAATTTATTGACTATTATTTTGGCTTAGTTATAAACAGTAAAGATCGCATGTACAGAAAGGTTACCAAAAGGACCCCTTCAGGGTAGCAACCCCAACCCCCTAAATTCAACAATTTATATCTCGCTAACGGAGAGAGCTAGAGCTGCGGGGTTTTCGACATATGGGAAGGCCCAGTCTGGAGATTTTTTTTTAGGATAGAGTCTAGAGACTACATAGAGACAAAACAAAATTTTAAATTTTAATTTTCCGCCCGAAATTTAATTTAGCTATAAGTAGACTAAGTACATTACACGGCACACAGAGACTAATTAGAGTTGACTCTACCCAAAACTGACGAAATAAGAACTTTCCTTTTGTTTGTATAACATAAATTGACACAAGTTTAGGACACAAGTTTTTGCAGCCAAGTGGCTCTACATAGAGAATTTATTCTCTATAATACCATTGTATTTCGTTTTATAGTGTGTGCGCTCGTGTACTGACCAGAGTCTGTGACTCATTATATTATATTACTATTTCATTGTTTGTTGTTTTCCTTTTTTGTTTTACCGAGAGGACAGGATTCTTTGAATCCAAATTTTATTGCACTTTTGCCGTTCTTTGCTTTATTTGAGCATTTGCTTAATATACACCAAAATTATATCAGTTACAACCTGCACCTAGGTAACGCAATTAAAACTGTTTTCAGGAAATTATAACGTTCTTAAAAACCACCTACCGGACCCGCACTCTGGTGCAAGTATTAAAAGCTAGAATCTTTTTGGGTGTCGTGAATCTGGGTTCCTGCACACATTTTATGTGGCAATAGTGGCAAGGTTATTTATTGTCCTTTCATCATACTCTGGGATATTGTCTGTGCCTATCCCCCCTCTACAGGGACACAGAAGTATCACCATTGTATGTTGAGTAGCTTGTAGATGAATATCACCTTCACACAAGCCCCCGCTATGTTCCGCACACCAGCCAAGAAGAACGCGAGCTCGCCGGGCTCCAAGGGCTCGCCGCGTTCAGTGGAGAAGGTTGGACCTTCACTTCCCTGTGCGAGGCGAAGTATCGGGGAAGGGGAGGCTGGGAAACTTGAGTCCCAGCCCAAGTCCCCTACAAAATCACAGCGTGACACCACACCTGGTGCCTCTCAACAAACCAGCAGCACTTTGGAGACAAGCCGCGTCTCGGCCGATAACTTAATACCGCCAAAGAGATCCGAGCCTGTCTACCTCAGCACCACGTCTGAGGCGAAGGCCTGCCTGACTAAGGCCAAGCTCCACCTCAATAACTCGAAGAACCTGAAAACGGAGATTAAAAAGTAAGTTATAGCGGCAATAGAGCGGTTGTTTCAGTTGGTAAAGGAGGCGGAGGTGGTTGGCAGGGTTAAGGAGGTACTGAACGCGAAGAAGAGTGGCCTGCAGATCGAGAGGGTCCGAAAAGTCAAAGAGGGTTATCTTGAGCTTCAATAACAAAGAGGAGATGGCAAAGACAACAGCCCAACTCATGAAAGATAAACATCTGAAAGTGGAAGAAGCAAAAAACCGGAACCCACTTGTTATAATCAAGGATCTCTTATCTTATAACAGCGACGAGGACATCTTGACTGCATTAAAGACCCAAAACGCGATTTGACGGCTGAGGAGGTAACTGCCACTGTGAAATACCGGAGGAGAGCACGGAATCCGCTGGAGAGCCATGTCGTCCTACAGTTGACACCGAAGTTGTGGCAGAAACTTACCACAGCTGGCAGAGTCTTCATCGACCTGCAGTGCGTCAGAGTCCAAGACCAAACACCATTAATTCAGTGCACAAGGTGTTTGGCGTACGGGCACGGCCGAAAACTGTGTACGGAGTCTGTGGATCTGTGCAATTATTGCGGGGGGCCACATCTTAAAGCCGAGTGTACTGGACTGAAAATGGGCGATAGGCCAACGTGTAACGTGTGTTTTGTGACAGTTTGTTTTCGGAAAGTGAAAAAATCTTTCTTCTAGCCATGGCCACTGCATCTGGGGAGAGTTTGAGGCGCGAAGGAGAAGACACTCTAGTTGATCCTGACACCCTGAAACCCATAGAGGATGCTGTATTTTAATTATCTAGGCGGCCAAAAGTCAAAATAACAAAGTTTAAGGAATGCTAATTACATTGACTACCTGAGGCAGGTGACATTCCAACAAACAATAGACCGCCACCCCCACCCTTCTTCCGTTGCGCGTTATCAGGAAAATTCAGTCGAAAGTTGATCATTGAACCTTGTGCACGTGTCTCTTGTCGGCTATTTACAAAAGCGTTAACTTTGTGTGTTAATCTGAAGTTTTCTGTGTTTACCTGGTGCAAAATAGCAATGGATTCGGAAACTACAGGTATGTGACGATCCAAATGTAATAAATTGATTAAAATTTGTGTTATTTTAATATATAATTAGTGGCCGAGAAATAACGTCTGAAATAAGGATATTTTTTTAAGAAATTTATTTTTACGAGGCTATTTGTTTTAGTATCGAGGTAGATCCGGCAACTTTTGTTATTTATATAAGAAATATAGACCCTTAAGTAACGAGTACTAAATAAATTAGCCGCGGAATACCGCGGATGCGCAAAAACGTAGAACATTGAATTTCACGGTCAAAATAAGCTAAATTTATTTAAAAAAGTATTTATGTCTAAAATCAATATTTACTTGTTCCAGATATAGTGGGTACTTCCGGAGTGAGAATAGTGACTCGTAAATCTCTCTTTGATATCATGAAAAATGAAAATTTACGCAATTTGGAAGAAAAACTATGTTTTTTGAGAGACCACCTTTTCACTAGTGACAATCTTACTGAAGATCAGTTAAAAACACTGAAAAACATGTGATGTAGTGTGTAAGTGTACTATATTCTGCTTGTGTGAGTACATATAAGATGTCTCAATGCACCAAATATACTCAGTGTTTACTCAGCGTTCCAATGTTTCATTTCCCTTAAAGTCCCGTCCTTATATGGCGACCCTGCCACTTGAGCGGACATTTGTTAATCATGTGCGCATTAAGTCTTAATCGGTCTCAGAGCGTGTGTCATCGAGTTAAAATCTTATTGGAAAAGTTATATCATCATGTGTCAATCTAAAGTGCAAATGAAGAGGTTTTTTTAAACCAGAGCAGTGCCTTGGGAAGCCGTAATTCAGCCACGTTGGAGGAGTTTAAATTTCACATTTCCACAATAAGCATTGTCCTTATGGTCATATGTATGCTGCTGTTTCTCGGAGTGGCCTATATTTTGTACAGGCTGTACAAAAAGTGCCATCAGTCTTGGATGAGGGAACAAGTAACGCGACACATTTTGCGGCGATCATCTAATCGACCCAGGAATTGCCGAGATCTTCAGGTTGCATGTGAGGGGTGCAACTGCCGGTCAAGCGACACCAACAAGGACATTCCGAAAAAATAGAAAATATAGCTGAATCTATCAATTTACATTAAGTGAGTACAAGTGCGTGTAATTGAAAAGTGATGTGTATGTGCTTGCATAAAGCCTCGGCCAAACCTGCGCGACCAAAGCGACTGCGAAGCGGGAGCGTCTACCGCGCGACGGACGCTACCCATAACATCTAATGGCGCTTTGCATACCTACGCGACCGCATCGTGGGACGGCCGCGTCGGCAGAGCGGGACGCACGCGTCCAGTGGTCAGACGTGTGTTGTGAGCGAGTTTGTTTGTTATTTAATTCCACAATGACTACAACAGGAGATACTACAGAGTTGTTTATAGAAAAAGTAAGAGAATATCCTATTTTATATGATTTGAAAAATCCACACTATAAGAATTTACGAAAAAAGGATAAAATATGGGATTTGATCGGTCCGGTGTTTAAAATGGATGGTAAGTAAATAAAACACATTTCATTACTAATTTTATAGTATATTCTCTATAATATGTATATAATATCCGATTATAATTATATGAGGACGGGGGAGGTTGAAACAAGGAAGCACAATTCTTTCTAAATTCATTGATAAACAACCAACCAAAGTCTCTGCGCGTAGGTACGCTGCACGAAATGGCAACGTCGCTCACGTTCGCAAGTACTTGAACTGGGTATACATGTCGCAGAGGCATATTGTAGGTATAAATAGCCCGTTTGCAAACGGCTACGAAAATGTTTAGGAAATCGCAATAATCCACGTCTTATATTTTTTTTACACAGCATTATTATTCATATTATTATTATTAAAGTAGTTTACAAAACGGTCACGTATTTGGAAAGGAACGTTAGCTGCTCTTCTTACATCGACATCAAAGTTCACAAAGACCGTAGTCGTAGGAGATGGTAATAAATGCAAAAAAGTATCTGCCTTTTTACAAATCAAGTAGTTATGTAAAATGCAAGTTGTTTTTACAACAAGTTTAGAAGTTTCAACATCTATTTCTAAGGGTCTATCATATATCCTCCATTTTTTTGCTAGAATACCAAAAGCGTTTTCTACGACACGTCTTGCTCTGCAAAGTCGATAATTGTAATTGTCTTTACTATTGTCCTCCCTTGCTGACCGCCTTGGAAAAGGTCTCATCAAATATGTTTTCAAGGCAAATGCTTCATCTCCAATTAAAACATGAGGCGTAGGTATATTTTGCTCGAGAAGAGGTTTAGGTGGCGGAATATTTAGCGAATTGTTTGACAACTTTTGTCCCATTGATGATTCTTCAAGTATTCCTCCATCACTATTTTTTCCATATCCTCCAATGTCCACACCAATGAACTTATAGTCTGGTCCAACTATTGCCAGAAGTACTATGGAAAACTTCTTCAAATAACAGAAATAGTTAGATCCACTGTTTGGAGGACTTTTAATGGTAACATGCTTGCCGTCAATACTACCCACGCAATTTGGGAACTGCCACCGTTCGTGGAACATGTTAGCCGATGCTTCCCAAATTTGTCGTGTAGGCACGGGCATGTAAGTGGATTGTAGTCTCGAGCAAATATAGTAACATACTTGTTTTACTATGTGTGCTACTGTAGAAAATCCAACCCTGTAGCTGTGAGAAATGGTTTTGTAGCTATCGCCGGTTGCAAGAAATCTGAAAAATAAAACAAATTATTATAATAGACACTCACATCAATACCTCCTCCACACATCCCATACGCGTGCACACACACACACACACACATATATACATCAAGATAGAAATACCATAAAATAATTAAATATAAATATATGACGGCGTAAGCGATGGCTGAGCGATAGCGCCGTTGTCATTAGGGTTCGGTGGTACCGGGTTCATGACGAAATGTTAAAATAATAGTTTCGGTTTCGGTACACAAAAATCACAGTTTATTATTTAACACAAATTTACATTAAATAACACTAACAAATAATCTCCACAAAATGGGCAAACCGACAGTTTCGTTCTGAAGGAGTGACTTGGTTGGAGTTCCGAGCAAAAGTGCTCTCGGCACAATCCCCACTCTACAAAACGACTCTGTCCACGTGCCGCCATTAAAACAACATCTGACGTCACGGCGTTTACCCCTACTACAATGGTCAAATCAGCAACTTGATGTTTAAAAGTTATCGCTTTCTCCGACACGGCCATACTGACAAGTCACACGTCCTCGTGTGCTGTATTACCTGGCGACAAAACAAAATGCATTTGTAGACAATATAAGATTGCTCGGCCTACCTGACCTCAAACAAAGGACTTGCATTTGAAGCGACACATCAAGATTTAGAAAAGTCAAATGAAATAAACTAGAACACAATATCAATGCACCAAGTAAAAACAAAGTAGTCAACTTATTATCAGCCCTTCTCGCTGGTAATATCTGATACATCACATACAGCCCTTCTCGCTGTCGTGCACACAATAGATTGGACAGTATCAGTCCTTCACACTGATAAGCCCTAAACAGGACGCATGTTACCGGGCCTTCTCTCCGGTAAACCGTCCGCTTAAGAAATACTTTGTGCATTAACATTAATCGGAACGAGTTGATGGGCCTTCACCCGCATCATCTAGATCCAATTCTTCACTAATTACGTCTAATTCGCTGGGGATATGACCTTGTGGCATCCTTCTTATGCGATCATGAGCATACTTGTATGTTCTATTACCATTCAAAGATTTTAAAAGATAACGATCACCGTCAAGTACTTCTGCAACTTTAAACGGTCCCTTATATTTGGGGTCTAATTTAGTCTGATTCCGTTCTTCATTTTGAATTAAAACCAAATCACCAACATCAAATTTTACCAACTTAGCTTTACCTTTATCAAATCTAGATTTTTCGTAATTTGCATTTTTGTCAATATTTATTACCGCTTGCTCTCTCGTCTCGTGAAAGTTAATCTCCGTTTCGGTATCGTCTAACGTTAAAAGATTTAGGGGTCTAGCTACGCGGCCTATCAAAAGTTCGAGAGGGCTTGCTTTTATGACACGGTGGACAGAACAATTTAATGCAAGTTGGACATCTTCTAGTGCATCTTGCCAAGATCGATCGGATGTCTCTACCGTAGTCACTCGAGTTAACGGTAAGTCATTGATAAAAGCATTCGAATACTCATTCAAAAGGGACGTCAACCGGTCCTTGTTTTCGTTTGAAATATCAGAATCAACATTGTAAAGATCAATTACGGGAGGTAAATCGCAACAACCTACATTTGTGACTTTCGAAATACGTAGGGTAGATTCAGTTAAATGTACCGTATAGCCAAGTGTCAAAATATCGCGTCCGATCATAACATCGTATTTCATACAATCGTCGGGTAGTACGTAAAATAAAATTGACAGTTCGTTATTGTCGACCACAACATCGCTAAGAATTTGTTCAGTGCTAAAAACATTCGAATTATTACCGATACCAATTACTTGCACGGTTGAAAGTGAACGTTTGCCCGAGAATTTATAAGCTACACTTTGTTTAACGAGAGAACACTCGGCGTCGGAATCAAAACAAAATGAAAAGGACTCACCGGATTGTTGTAGCTGTCCAAGGACGCCGCGGACCTCACAACTGTCCACACGTCGCTGCGGGACGGTGCTCGGACCGGAATCGCTGGTCCCGTGAGCGCCTATGGCTGTGCTCGTTCCAGGTCGGCTGCACTGCGACGAGATGTGACCTTTCTCGCCACATCGGAAACACGTTATTCTTTTGCTGGAACCCGATGAAGTCGCCGCCGGTGTAGTTTTCTGGGCGTTAGCTCCAGCAGGCTGCGTAAACTTCGAACGACAGTTCACCGCTTTGTGTCCCGGTTTTCCGCACTTATAGCACGTGAACATAGTGGAAGTTTGTGGCTTTAAACGCTTTGCATCAGTGGCGCCATCACCGGTACTGCGATCGAACTTCCGCTTCAGACTTGCACTCGCCAGAGCTATAATAAGCGATGCACCCTCCAGTGGACGTTCGTCGAGGCAAATATCGATAGTATCGCACCAGCACGTGGATCGGTGTCTGGTAGCTCCGGATTAATTTCTGGCAGCATGATCTGAGGTGCCACTGTTGGTGTCCTGATGGCTTCGATCAGCTGCATCATGTTCTTCTGCTGCATCTCGAACATAGCACGCCAGTGGGAATCGAGTCCAGATCCCAATTCTGATGAAGGCGTAAACGATGGCTGAGCGATAGCGCCGTTGTCATTAGGGTTCGGTGGTACCGGGTTCATGACGAAATGTTAAAATAATAGTTTCGGTTTCGGTACACAAAAATCACAGTTTATTATTTAACACAAATTTACATTAAATAACACTAACAAATAATCTCCACAAAATGGGCAAACCGACAGTTTCGTTCTGAAGGAGTGACTTGGTTGGAGTTCCGAGCAAAAGTGCTCTCGGCACAATCCCCACTCTACAAAACGACTCTGTCCACGTGCCGCCATTAAAACAACATCTGACGTCACGGCGTTTACCCCTACTACAATGGTCAAATCAGCAACTTGATGTTTAAAAGTTATCGCTTTCTCCGACATATATTATATTAAAATTCCAGGTGATGCTGCGAAAAAAAAGTGGAAAAATCTCCGTGATACATTCGCAAAATATCTTAAAAGTACGAAAACCACTACAGGACAAGCAGCAAACAAAAACTACGGCCAGTGGCAGTGGGCCGAACAAATGAAATTTCTAAAACCACATTTAACTTTTGCTAAAACAATAGATAATATTAATGATCCCTCTGAAAACGAAAGCATTGATCAAACCGACGATGCCCAAAATATTGCAGTTGAGAATAATGAATCACAACCGGTAACACAAACTTCTGCATCACAGGCTGAGATCATTGCTGCACGAAATGCACCTATTTCAAATACTCCGCCTGGATCTAACACTCTTACGCAAAAAAATAACAATAAAGTCACGCCAGTCAACCAAGTGCTAGAATATTTTGAAAGGAAATCACAAAAGAGATCACAATCACAAATGGACGATTTGGAACATATACAGGGAGTCCCGTAAATAATGGATCAAACGTAACGGGTAGGTAGCTTACCTAATTTCCAACAACTAATTTGAATATTAAAAAAAAAAACCGTTACAGTAACCAAGATATTTTTTTTTTCGAATTTTACCGTTTTGTCTTCCAGAATTAAGTTTTTTTAATGCTGTTGCTGCAAATGATGACATTTTTAGGTATGATTTTTATTTAACTCTTCTGAATAGCTTACTAATGTTATAAGATACCATTTTTTTTAATACCGTTTTATTTGCCTTAGAAAAAAAATCTTGAGTTAAAAAGTTTTTTCTTTACGATTTTAGGACCAAAATTGAAAAAATTCTCCTGTAAAAAAAATGTATGACACCGAATACCACCATTATTTTAAAAACTTGTACATTTAATAAGGTTTGCAAATTGGTATAAAACTTACGTCTAGTCCTTATCGTTACAAAGATATTGCTATGAATGTGATGAAGAAGACAGAAAATAAATTAAATTGGTACTATTCCATTTTTTCCTTTTCGTAATGGCTTATGCTTGAATGCTTGTAATCGAAGCAGGTAGTTAAGCGGCTAGCATAATTCCGACCCGATGACGTCATCTGTCCGGAATTTGGGACCGCTACCTGTGGCGGAGTTGCACCTCAGTCAGTGTGAAAGGGATAGATAGCGCCGCTTTTTGGTAAATCGGTATGAAGTTGCGCAGGTTCTTTTGTTCTTTCCTGCGCCCTTCACTCGTACAGGCTTCATTGTTGCTTGATTTTATTAGTTTAGTTCTAACTAGTCTCTCTTCGAGTTGCTACGTCAGACAACTTTCGCTCCCGCTCAGTGGCTCGGTGTTTTCTTCTGTAAAATTTGACTTGTGCTGTGTATTTGGACTTTGCTTTGCCTATCGATTTGGAACTCTTTGCGTATTGGACAAACGACTTGGCGATCCTACGGACTCCGAAAACATTCGTTTGTGTGTGCTTGTACGTGTGTGCAGTAGCGCTGAAACCTTATTCAGCCCAATGCCTCGTTATGAGTACACGCCACGGCAATACGCCGAAATGCATTTTATCTACGGAGAAGCAAGAGGTAATGCCAGGGCGGCTGCAAGATTGTACCGTGAAAGATACCCGAACCTGGTTCGTTATCCCGATTATCGCGTATTTATTAGAGTGCATAACGCGTTTCTTGAGGGCAGAATTCTTGGCACCGGAGTTGGTGGTACCAGTGAAGGACGACCGCAACAAGTTAATGACGAAGTCATTCTTCGAGAAATCGAGGAAGATCCGTCAGTCTCCGTTCGCGTCATAGCGCGACGCGTAGGAATTTCTAGATCGACGGTGCATCGAGTGCTACAACGGTGCTGATTGCACCCATATCACGTGCAACGTGTTCAAACGCTGACGTCGCGTGATTACCAGCCACGAATAGAATTTTGCATAATTTGCACAGTTGGCAGCTGATAAACCCACATTTAAATACTAGGCAAATAATAGGGCCCTTTGAACTACCAGCTACTCTAAACGCCGAATATTATCTCCATTTTTTAAGGAATGAGTTGCCAAGGTTATTAGAAAACGTTCCAGAAGACGTACGGCAAGCAATGTGGTTGCAAAATGATGGGTGCCCCGCTCACTATGCGACGGCAGTAAGGGCGCACCTTGATGAAAGTTATCCGGACAGATGGATCGGCCGATTAGGACCAATTTTGTGGCCTCCGCGATCTCCGGATTTAAATCCCCTAGATTTTTTTTACTGGGGATGTTTAAAAGACAGGGTCTACAAGAAACCAATAACGTCGGAAGAAGAATTACGACAGCGCATCCAATCTGCTGGATCAGAAATAAACCAAAGCCGTTTTGTCCGTCGGATAAGAGCTTCCTTTATTAGGAGATGCAGACTTTGCATTCTTGTAGGGGGAAGGCAATTCGAACATTTATTGTAAAAACCAAATAAAACGATTTATTTGAACTAACTGTTTTTTTTTTAGTACGGCCTCCTAATTCTTTTCATACGCCTCAATAATTCAATGAACATTGCCTCTGAAATACTACAGTTACACATTTTAAAGAAAAAAGTTTAAATGTACACACTTTTTTATTTTTTTTATTAACGTTGATTTGGAGCACCTCTCAGATTCATAGCAATTATCTTTGTAACGACAAGGACTAGAATGTACAACTTCATACCAATTTACCAAAAATACAAAAGCGGCGCTATCTATCCCCTTCACACTGACTGAGGTGCAACTCCGCCACAGGTAGCGGTCCCAAATTCCGGACAGATGACGTCATCGGGTCGGAATTATGCTAGCCGCTTAACTACCTGCTTCGATTACAAGCATTCAAGCATAAGCCATTACGAAAAGGAAAAAATGGAATAGTACCAATTTAATTTATTTTCTGTCTTCTTCATCACATTCATAGCAATATCTTTGTAACGATAAGGACTAGACGTAAGTTTTATACCAATTTGCAAACCTTATTAAATGTACAAGTTTTTAAAATAATGGTGGTATTCGGTGTCATACATTTTTTTTACAGGAGAATTTTTTCAATTTTGGTCCTAAAATCGTAAAGAAAAAACTTTTTAACTCAAGATTTTTTTTCTAAGGCAAATAAAACGGTATTCAAAAAAATGGTATCTTATAACATTAGTAAGCTATTTAGAAGAGTAAATAAAAATCATACCTAAAAATGTCATCATTTGCAGCAACAGCATTAAAAAAACTTAATCCTGGAAGACAAAATGGTAAAATTCGAAAAAAAAATAATATCTTGGTTACTGTAACGGTTTTTTTTTTAATATTCAAATTAGTTGTTGGAAATTAGGTAAGCTACCTACCCGTTACGTTTGATCCATTATTTACGGGACACCCTGTATTTATTGGATATGCAAAGAGTGTTAAGAGATTGTCGCTCCGTAGACAGACTATTATAAAAATGAAACTAGCTCAAATCATAGCAGAAGAAGAATTAGCAGAGATCGATGAAAGCTTACGTGTCTCGCACACTTACACTAATTCATCGACTCCTTCAATCTTTTCCGATGATGGCAATTATTCTAATACTTACAATACAAGTGCACCAAATATTTTGGACTTAATTAATAACAGTAACACAGAAATGACATCATCTGCGGCTACGGCAACTTTAAACTTTTCTAATTACGCCGATTATTCCAACACTCCTAATACAAGTTCAACAGTTAATTTACAACCGATTATTCATAATAATAATTCAGACGAGACAACAGCCGAGGCTGTGGTTACAACTCGTGAACATGAACTGCACGGTTTGAATGAAGAGGCAGTAAATGCTGATGGTGATTCTACTGCAGCGAAATATTTAAAAACATTCTCGGCTTAAATCTGATTTTCATATTATATTGACTTCATAATTTTAAATGATTAAACCTCTGAATGATTAAATCTTAGTCTTTTTTCTTTAACCTATGTCATTTATATGTCAGAAATAATTTTGGTTATAGAGATTTTGCAAAATTGGGTGTGAGCAGATGCAAAACATAGGTACTAACCTTAAAGTTATTGCTAACCGTTCCTCTGCAGAAATAGCTTCGCGGTATTTTGTATCTTGTTTTGTTATGTCTTCTTTAATCAATTCTAAAATTTCATCGAAACATGCTTCTGGCATTCTGAAATAGATAAAAAACCGTTGTGGGCTGTTTCGTAAATCTCTCATTAGGGTATGGTATTCCCCATATTTTTTTCTTTCCTTGTTAATATCGTGTACCCATAACCTTTTCCTGTAAGTAATAATAATTAAGTTAAAATATAAGAATACTTTGTGATAATACTTAGGGCGCTTTCACATTATAAGGCACAGTCAGCGGCTCACTATGAGCCGTCATTAAGCGCGCCATGCTCTTTTTTGAATAGAGCTTTCACATCAAGCGTAACTGCCAATTATGCGCTAGGTGTGAAAGGTCTAATCAAAATAGTATTGTGCGCTTACTGATGGCACATAGTAAGCCGCTGTCTGCGCCTTATATGTGAAAGTGCCCTAAGTTATTTGTGCAAACGCCAACAAGTGTCGCGAACTGTCGCCGACACACTGTCGCTCGTCTGTGAGCTCTTACTCAATCACTAAATACAATACTTACCGTGTTGTTTGTTCCGCAAGAGCAAGCAATAAAAGGTCTTCCTCATCAGAGTCCGACTCTGATATTAAGTACCAGGATGTCATCACCACAACAATTTAGTAGTTACACCAGATAAAGTCGCGCGTCTTCAGTGATTGTTCATCAATTAATGAAGTTGGCGATTCGCGCCGCAGCAGTCGCGCAGGTATGCACGTCAGTTTCGCTTTGCAGACGCTCCCGCATCGCGTCCCGCGTCCCGCTTTACTGACGCGCAGGTTTGGCCGAGGCTTAAGTGTCTATCAAAGGTAATTGTGATAATCCTACTCTTCACTGTTATGAACTGTAATGTATGAACATTTATTCCACTTAAATAGTGAACTTAACAAGATAAGAGCATATTTAGTAAAAATTGGCCCAAGTAGGCGAAAGGGTGAAATTGTATTGAGAAAAATTAAAGAAGCTGATAATTTAGTAAGTCACTTTAACACTAGTTTGGAAAAGTTGGAACAATTGAGATCCAGCTTAAAAGAGGATGAATGTTTAAAAATTGAACAGTTGATTACATCTTTTTTTAGTTTATATGACAGTATATTAGATTTATGGGTTCAGTCGCAAAATGAACCTATCGCAAAATGTACCCCATTCGCAAAACGTACCTTTCTCAAAACGTACCTTTCTCAAAATGCACCTTTCTCATAATGCACCTTTCGCAAAATGTACCTTTTTTCTACATTCTCTTTTACTGTGCTACAGCTGTAATGAAAAGGCTAATTAGGGATTGATTTTATTAGTAATCAAATCATAATTGAAATAACATCACAAAAGTCGAATGAAACCATATCTTTTTACTAGTATTCATCTGTCCACCGAATAAAATTGGGTTAGAAGCGTTATGACTACCTCTCGATAAGACTAAATAGCAGATATGACTAGTTCGCTATAGGACTTAATCTCGATATGACTAGATCGCCGTAAAACTAATTAGCTGTTTGACTACATATGCATAAGTCCTGTTATCAAAATGACTCATTATCGATATGACGTACAATCGCATCTAAAAGTGGCATTAGTATAGGAACTTCATGGAGTACCTACTTAGCTTTACTAAAGTGTGAATACACTATGAAGTTCCACTTTATCTATGATTCCACTATTAAAAATAAATTGAAACAATAGTTGTCATTGTCACTTCGAATTTTTATCTTGCATGGCATATTTTATTGTTATTTAAAATGCAGGATAATGAAAAATTTCATTTTATTAAAAATAAAAAGAATAAGGAAGCACTTCTTCATGATGGCTACCGATACAATTTTGTGTCCAACAATTCAAGCGGAACATCGTTCTGGCGTTGCTACAAGAGACAAGAGTGTAGTGCTTCTCTCACACTAAATCAAGAAAATACCATTATAATCAGAAAGAGTCTGCACAAGTGTGAGCAAGACCATGACAAAATGCAAGAAGACCTTTTACTGGATACGGCAAAACAGAATGTATGCAAAGATATGTCTTCAGTAAAAAAGGTTTACGAAGAAGTCCTCCAACAACTACCCTCTTCTTCAACCTTTAATGGCAGACCTTATAATTCAGTGAAGGATGTCCTTTACAGACATCGTAAAAGTTTCCTTCAAGTGCAAAAAACAGAGTTTTCTAAATCCAGTGAAGTGACAGTACCAAATATGATTAAGAAAGACTTTTTGATTGCCGAGTTTGAATTACCAACAGATGATAAAATGCTTGTATTCTCATCACGATTTTCCAAAAGGAATATGAAAATTTATGCAGATCAAGAAAAGGTTTTTTTTGGTGACCTAGGACCTGGAACCTAGGACCTGGAACCTTTAAAAGTGCACCCAGGCCTTTCTATCAATTGTTCTCCATTCACGTAGACATCGATAGCACGGAAGAGACGACAAATATATTTCCCGTCTTGTATGCTCTCTTACCAAATAAACGCGAAACAACTTATTTCGCTTTATACGTGATGTGCTTAAAGTACATATTAAACATTTTAAATGTGATTACGAATTGGGACTCATCAATGCATTTAGGACTGTGTATCCGAAATCCGAATGCCAAAGTTACAGGATGTTTTTACCATTACAATAAATCGGTGTGGAAAAAGGCGAACGATATTGGTTTGACGAAATCTCAAGAAGGACGATACATCACTAGAATTACTGCTAATTTGCCGCTCTTGCCTTCATCTTATATACAAGACGGATGGTCTGCTATTGTGAAATGTTCAACGCAATCACCTGAAATGAATGCATTCGCAAGCTACTTTTGCAGGCAATGGCTAAAGAATCCTTTGCTTATTTCCTGTGCAAAACAAAAGCACAGAACCAATAATAGATTAGAGGCATGGCATCGCCGCCTTAATGTGCGCATGCAGCACAAACCAACATTGTTACAATTTTTATTTTATTTAAAAAAAGAGGCACATTTTCAAGATAAAAAAAAATGAAAATTCTCTGTTTGAACCGAACAACAAAAGAAGAAACACCATAATTATTATACACTCGCAAGTATCAAAGAGAATTAAATAAACTTGAGACGAAGGAAATAACGCTCCTGTCTTTTTTAAAAAACGTTAGCGATTTAAAGCGTAAGTTTAAATAAATAAATAATTATGTTACAATGAAATGCTTTCATTTTAAGTATTTTAGTATAGGTACCAAGGAAAAAAACTTAATGCTATAACTCGATAACTGTACTCCAAAAAACAAACGAAAATATAGTCGTTACGCTATCTGGCCTTATTGCGATCTAGTCCAAACACGATATAGTCCTAACAAGATCTAGTCATATCGAGATTAAGCCGTATAGCGAACTAGTCATATCTGCTATTTAGTCTTATCGAGAGGTAGTCATAACGCTTCTAACCCATAAAATTAAGTGATTAAATGAGTGTCTTTATAAATTGAGAAGGAATATCACCTAATGCCGAATTTAATAAACAGAAAAAAAAAAACTTATTTCTAGTATTTCGTTATAATCTTATTTTTTATCAAATTTGCACTAAGCAAATTATACATAAGGTTAATAAAATAATATTTATAAATGGTGTTGTATCTCGGTAACAGTTTTATGCCATTTAGTTTGTTTGTTTTTTTTTAAATTGCGTTGTTAGGATTTATTAGATAGTTTAAAAATATTCCTATGAACTAGTAACTAGCGTTTTCATTTATTGTCGTATTGTCGGCGCCACGTTGTACACTGTTTAATTTATACGGAGAACAAGTGACAATTTTATTTCCTTAGAACTAATATTTACTTTGATAAAAAATAAGATTATAACGAAATACTAGAAATAAGTTTTTTTTCTGTTTATTAAATTCGGCATTAGGTGATATTCCTTCTCAATTTATAAAGACACTCATTTAATCACTTAATTTTATTCGGTGGACAAATGAATACGAGTAAAAAGATATGGTTTCATTCGACTTTTGTGATGTTATTTCAATTATGATTTGATTACTAATAAAATCAATCCCTAATTAGCCTTTTCATTACAGCTGTAGCACTGTAAAAGAGAATGTAGAAAAAAGGTACATTTTGCGAAAGGTGCATTATGAGAAAGGTGCATTTTGAGAAAGGTACGTTTTGAGAAAGGTACGTTTTGCGAATGGGGTACATTTTGCGAAAGGTACATTTTGCGACTGAGCCGATTTATGTACTATTACATCTACAAAGGAGAACTCGAATAACGTAGAAAACATAGCTAAATTTGATTTAAAAATCGCTTTGAGTATATTACCAGTTTTAACAGATGACGAAACAAGTGTAAAACAACTTATTGACGGGATAGAATACTATCAATCTGAGCTCGATCAAGAGGGTCAGACCAAACTCATAAACTTTGTTTTAAAGAGTCGACTTTTTCAGGCAGCTAAGCTGAAACTAAATAATAAATATGATAGTGTGGATAGTCTGATTAAGGCAATTAGATCCCAATTGCTGCCTAAAAAGTCAGCAACGGCGTTGCAGCATAAATTACTAAACATTAGGCAAAATGATCTTTCGGTAAATGAGTTCGGCAAGCAAATTACAGATTTGTTTGTAAACCTAACGATTACTCAATCCGAAGGAAACGAAGCCAGTTACAGTGTACTGAAGCCTTTGAATGAAAAACAGGCCATAAAAAGTTTTGCTGACGGATTGAGGAATCGTCGGCTAAGTACCATAATAGCGGCAAGAAATTTTTCATGTTTGAGCGATGCTGTTCAAGCAGCAATAGACGAAGAGGTTTCATCCCCGTCGACATCAGCTGATATTTTGACTATGCACCGTACTCTTACCAATCCAGAAATTACAGAGGTCAACACAGGAATTCCAGAGGTAAGTCATTAGGACGAGGACAAGTTCGAGCGCAGTCTCATGACGAGCCTCCACCCCAGGACAACAACTTGAGAGGCGGTCATGGCAGGAGCTATGATCGTGTGCCTAGATCATCTCGAGGAACCAGAGGTAGGACATTTTATAACCAAACAAGGAATTCTCAACCGCAGCGACAGCAGCAAATGCATGTTTTGGAAGAGTCAGATTCGCGAGAAAGTCAGATACAATCGGAAGATTCTGAAATACCTGAGAAGTTTTTTCGTGAATAAAAATACAATTATGTCATGTAATAGCATATGCCATATTAAATTAAACTTAGCCAAAAATGGTTATCCGCACCGGTGCATCAATTTCAGCCATCAAACATGCACACGTACTCAAACAAAACATTCCAATCCAAAAAGGAAAGACTGTTGTAAATGGTATTGGTGGCAAAGTCCAGGCCATCGGATATGTTTATCTTAATTTATATACGGGTGAACAAATTCTAAACAATAAATTCTTCGTATTCGAATCATTGCCATGTAAGGCTAGCGGCATATTGGGCCAAGACTTTTTGCATAAATATAAATCGATTTTAAATTTTGATAAAAGTAGTTTACAACTACGGAATAATAATATTAAAATAGACTTACCTTTAAATCTAGAACATAACGGATTAACTATACCCAAGAGGTCTGAGTCGGTTCATTTGATTCAAACAAACATTTCACAAGAATGTGTTGTTTGCGCATCCGAGTTAAAAGAAGGATTGTATTTGGCAAGTACATTAGTAACTCCGATAAACGGGAGAATACCTGTGCGAATTTTAAATACCACTGAAACTGAAGTATATTTACAGGATTTAAAACCAACGATACTTTAAGCGAAGGATTACAATATTTGTACATTCGAAAAGCCCATTCAAAACGCAGAACGGGTAAAGGCGCTTTTTAAATTACTCAATTTAAAACATTTAAATTCGGAGGAACAACAAAGTATTAAAAACATCTGTGCAAAATATAATGATATACAGCGTGAAATGTTAATGGTTGTTTTCCCGAGGCAGAACAACTTGCCATCGATAGTACTAGCGAAACATAGAGTAAAAGTAAAAAAAAAAAATGTTTTTGTTTTAAAGTAATTAAAAATAATATTAGTCAACTCGAAAGCGTGAGAAACAGTAGTAACACTAGACGGAACTTGTAGGTACTACTCGAATCGCACGCGCCGCCGACAAAGCGAAGAGCCATTCATAAAATGTTCAAAGCAAAATAAGCTCTCACGCGTCGTGATACGGCATAAACTAACTTACATGCAACAATACAAAACACAGCCGCGCTGCCGACAAAGTAAAGAACAATTCATACATGTTCAAAGCTAAATAAGCGCTCTGTGGTAGTTATACGGCATAAAATAGCCTGCACGCAAGAATTACAAACGAAGCCGCGGCTTCGTTTGTAATTCGCCGGCTCCCTATTGTGTTAGCGCGGCGCCGGCGCCGGAACGCCGCGCGCTCTCCTCAGTTCACAGTTGTCCCGTGAACGTCGAAAGTGCAGCACGCGTTATCTTTTCAGAATAATGGATCGACATTACAGTTTTAGCAATTTAGAGTACGTCGCTATGGTGCAACTGTACGCTAGGGCTAATTATAATTCCCATGCTGCCCGGCGACTTTACGCCGAGCCGCAACACTTGCAGTCGCTCCGTCTTCGCGGGGTTCTGAACCCCCAAGTCCCACAGGCCCGGACGATCGTAGCGGCGACACAACGGCTACTCGATCATGGGCAGTTCCAGGTGCCAGAACATGCACAGGGCAGAGGTCGATCGGCCGTTCTTTCGCCAGAGCTCGACGAGGAGATCATCGAGTACTTCGAACGGGATCCTCGTCGAAGTACGCGAATGGCGGCAGCTAGGTTTGGCGTAAGCCAATACTACGTCTGGAAACTGCTCAACTCTGAAGGACTGCATCCTTATCATTTTCGCGGAGTTCATGCCCTCCACGAAAACGACGCGCCAAACAGAATTGCATTTTGTCAGTGGTTCATCGAAAATCAGAATCTGAACATTTTGTGGACGGATGAAGCAACGTTTACGCGAGTTGGAATCTTCAACCAGCGTAACGAACATTTTTGGGCAATGAATAACCCACATGTTATCGGCGAGTGTGCTCATCAAGTGCGTTTTAGTGTTAATGTGTGGGCCGGCATAATTAATGGTCACCTCATTGGACCGCATTTCGTGACAGGACACTTGACAGGTGCAACATACCTCGAAATGCTACGTAACGTTATCCCGGACTTATTAGACGACGTTCCGCTAGCGGTGCCCATGGACAATCTGCACTACCAGCATGACGGGTGCCCGGCTCATTATCAGCGCGCCGTGCGAGAGCACCTGCACTCGCTGTTTCCCCAACGCTGGATCGGACGCGGTGGGCCAGTGCCTTGGCCAGCAAGAAGCCCGGACCTGACTCCGTTGGACTTTTACTTGTGGTCTGAGCTCAAGCGCCTGGTGTATCGTGAAGAACACGAAACTCGCGACGCTTTAATATCTGCGATAGTGGACGCTTTTAATATCGTTAGACGTGACAGAGACACTTTATTAAAATTAAGAGACAATCAATTAAAACGTGCTCGATTGTGTATACAACGAAGTGGCTTGCACTTCGAACAATTACTCCGTTATCGGGAAGTGTAAGTACCTACTATTGTAAATAGCGAACATTTGAGTAGGTTAGGTAATTAAAATTATTGTAAATAAGTTGATTCAAATTTTTTAAATACGCCCTAAATACTTTATTATCTAATTCAGAAAATTATTTTTCTTAGATTATAAACTTGTTTTTAGTTACGTTTTCAGTAAGTTGTAGCTAAAAAAGTATTTATGACGGTCCTAAGCCCGTAAAAGTATGAAGGGAAAATTTGAATCACTTGTTGGGTAAAGCTTATTATTATGATTGGGTACTGTGTTACACTACCTCAGGTGTAGGTATCAGCTGATTGACAAACACGCGGGTCAATGGCCGCGCGGCCGGTCGGCGCGGGCGCTAGGTATCGCGAGGTATTACCATCGGTTTGATGTCGCTTTCGAGTTTAGTTTTTCACGATTGTTAATCTGCCATTTTTGGTTTATAACATTTAGTTTCTTTATAAATTGGTTGTATAACTAAGACAAAATCTTTTCGCTGCGGGAAAACAACCATTTAAATTTCAGCGTGTATATATCTAAATGGAGACAAATTAACTACTACAAAGATATACAAACATTCAATAGCCCTAATACCTAACACTGTGCCGTTGTATTCAAAACCTTATAGGCTCCCACATTCCCAAAAAAGAGAAATAAAAGAACAAATAGATAACATGCTTAAACAAGGCATTATAGAACCATGCAACAGTGAGTGGTCGAGCCCGGTGCTCTTGGTGCCTAAAAAGACAGATTTAAGTGGATTGAAAAAATGGCGTCTTGTTATAGATTATCGCAAATTAAACAATTGTATACAGGATGACAAATTCCCACTACCGAATATAACCGAAATATTAGATTCCTTGTCTGGGTGTATTTTGCACATTTTAAATCAGAAATGAAACAAAGGTGGATTAAATCTCACAAAAAAGAAGAGGTTTTTTTTTTTAAAAACAACCAACTTTGGCTGGAAGGTACATTCGAAATTCCAGTCACAACGACAAATCGTCCAGGTCGCCCTTGTAAATCTATTGAGGAATCTAGCGAAAGGACCAAAAGGAGAAAAACGGAAGGGATCCGATCTAATATAGAAGATGGTGTAATAGTTCACGCAGCTCAAGTTGAATTAAGTAAATCGGGAAAGCGTGATGCTTCCCAAGTGCTCAAAGATATTATGAGCTCTCCGACTCGTGCAACGAAATACAAAAAAGCTTATGATTCGTCTAAATGTGAAAAACCATCGCGTCTAACCCCCATGGACAGTATGAAATTATAAGAAACACGAACAAAAAGTTCTTTCCATGCTATAGCTTAATTCAAGTGGCAAAAAAAGAGTGTTATCCTCCTCCAGAAACGTGCACGGTAACGAGTACCTGCGCCGAAATCCAACTGCAACCATTAATTGACGTTACAATTAGGCGCTTATCGGTATTCTTAGAAGAGGTCTTATCAACAATAAAAGAGCAAGAGCGGAAAACTTTGAAGTTGATATGTAAATGGGGCTGCGATGGATCCCAGCAAGCACAATATAAACAAAAGCTTGAAAACGAAGCTGACTCTGATACAAATATTTTTCAAAGCTGCTTTGTACCTGTGCGACTAGTTTACGGCAAGGACAACGAAAAGGTGTTATGGGAAAATCCAACCCCTTCATCTCCCCGATTTTGTCGTCCAATACGATTTCGCTTCGTCAAAGAGACAACTGATATAACCAATGAAGAGATCAGTTATGTCAAAAATTCTGTTGATAATTTGGTTGCGACTGAGGTGGATATTGACGGAAAAAAGTTTGTCATTCATTCCCAATTTGTAATGACAATGGTTGACGGAAAAGTTTGCAATGCAGCTACTGGAACAACATCCACGAGTCGCTGCTATATTTGTGGAAAAACTTCTAAAGAGTTTAACAATTTGGAGGACAAAAGGAAACTCTCAAAAGATGCTACTGAATTCGGACTGTCTATTTTACATGCGAGAATAAGATTTTTTGAAAGCATTCTGCATTTAGCGTACAAATTGCCCGTGAAACAGTATCGGGAGAGAAAAGCAGACGAGGAAAAAGAAATGGAAAATAATTGGAAAATTGAGATACAGACCAGGTTTCGCAATGAAACTGGCTTATAAGGTAGATATGCCGAAAACAAACTTCGGAAATACGAATGATGGGAACACCAGCAGGAGATTCTTTGAAGATCCGAAACTAGCTTCAGACATTACAGGGATAGATTATGAGTTAATATAAAGATTAAAAGTTATTTTAGAAACTATTTCGAGCGGATATAACATTGATGTAGAAAAATATGAGGAAGAAACTGCTTGTTTATACATAAAACTCTACCCATGGCACCCAATGACACCCACACTACACAAAGTACTTGTACACGGATCAGATATAATAAAAAATGCATTGTTACCTATAGGACAACTGTCTGAGGAAGCACCAGAGGCACGCAACAAACATTGTAGGACGTACAGACAGGATTACTCAAGGAAATTCTCTAGAGAATCCTGTAATAGAGATATTTTAAACAGGCTTCTTTTAAGCTCAGATCAATTTCTTAGTGCCTCAAGGGCAATAAAAAAAAGAAGATGTCTTCGTTTCTGCCTGAAACATTAAACATGCTTCTGCCTGGAACATTAAACATGCTTCTGTCTGCTACACCAAACCCAACAGAATAAGAAAGTGAGAACGAGGAGGTGTATTGATTTTAAAAAGTATGTATTGTTATTGGTGAATTAATTAAGTAATGTATTAATATGTAAATATATAGTGTACGTAAGAATATGTAAATATATATGGCCTATTTTCAGCATTTTTTTTTTGTATGTTTGTTTTGTTGCTTTTTATGAAATAATAAAAGTTATTGTCCGTATATATTTCGCTTGTTTTATTTCCGTCATTTTAAACCAAAAAATCCGCACAAATATTTTTGGCCGGCTAGATTAATGAAATACCCCTATGGGCGCTGGAGACTCTGACCAGAGACCCGTGGGGACGCCCCTATAAAATGGTGCGGGATAAACTCCGCCCATGGGCTCCCCCGCTGACACAGAGTCTCCGGCCCCAGCTCGAGGAGGACGTGGTGAGCGCTCTGTTCCCTTCGCGAGGGGAACATGCCCCCCGCCCATGGCTCCGCCTCCTGCGGTGCCCGAAGCGGACCACACCACCGACGATGACGACGACGATGCTCCGGGGGTGACCGAGGTAGAGCTGAGAGTGGCGGTACTTAGGCTGAGTGCCAAAAATACCGCCCCGGGACCCGATGGCTTACCTGGGAAAGCCTGGGTCCTGGCCCTGGAGGCTCTCGGGCCTCGACTAAGGGGGCTCCTAAACGCATGCATGGAGAGGGGCCAGTTCCCACTTCGTTAGAAGTCGGGGAAACTGGTTCTCATTAAGAAGCCGGGGCGCCCTGCGGACTCTCCGTCCGCTTACCGGCCCATCGTGCTGCTCGACGAGGTGGGCAAGCTCTTTGAAAGAGTCATTGCAGATCGCCTCGTCGGGCGGCTGGTGCGGGTGGGGCCGGACTTGCCAGAGAGCCAGTTTGGTTTCCGCAGAGGGCGCTCTACGGTGGATGCCATCATGCGTGTGCGAGCCCTCACGACGGAGGATGCTGTGGCCCGGGGTGGGGTCGTCTTAGCGGTGTCTCTTAGACATCGCCAATGCCTTCAATACCCTGCCCTAGAGTTGCATCAGGGAGGCAGTCCGATATCACCGGATGCCAACCTACCTCTGTCGTGTTGTCGAGGACTATTTGACGGACAGGGCAGTCATCTACCCCGGTCACCAAGGAGAGTGGAACCGGCGAGAGATGTAGATCAGCGTAGTATGCTACGCTGACGACACGCTGGTTTTGGCGCAGGGGAGGTCGCACCAGGCGGCGGCCGAACTAGCGACACGCGGGGTTGCGACAATCGTTGAGAGGATCCGGCAATTGGGACTTGAGGTGGCATTGCACAAGTCCGAGAAATCACGACACGAATCTGAGCTGCCGCGAGAAATCACGGCACGGCACGCCACAATTGCGGCGATAAGCCCCCTCTTTGAGGAGTGGCTGGAGAGGCGCCACGGCGTCCTCACCTTCCGCCTGACGCAGGTCCTCACCGGACACGGTTGTTTCGGGAGGTTCCTGTTTCGAATAAAGCAGGAGGAAACGCCCGGGTTTCACCATTGCGTGGATCGCCCGGAGGACACGGTGGAGCATACGGTGGAGGTCTAACCAGCTTGGGTGGAGCACCGCCGTGTCCTCGTGCAGGCGATCGGCGGTGGCGATCTCTCGCGTCCGGCCCTGGTCCAGGCTATGGTACGGAGCGAGAGGGCATGGGAAGCTGTCACCTCCTTCTGCGAAGCAATTACTGCTTCTGCTCGCAAAAGAGGAGGCGGAACGCGTGAGGGAGAGGCAATCTCTACGCCCTCACGCCCCTAGCCACCGCAGGAGACGCCCCTAGCCACCGCAGGAGACGCCCCGGGCGTCGGGAATCACAAGCAGATTCCCGGCCACCGTAGGCGCGGGCTTGCGGACGGCGAGCAATCGGTAGCTCGCCGTCCGGTAAGGACCAGGCCCGGGTCAATGGCGCGTTGTGACTTGTGTTCCACGCGCGCCTCAAAGAGATGTCAGCACAAACTGACGGGGTCCATTAGGACCGATGCCTGCCAGGGTTGCGGATTTGTTCGAAAGAGTTACCGTGACCCTTGGCAACTTGGCACAGGCAAGTGCAGGAACACGGGTGGGTTTTAGTCAGTAAGAGTCTGACACGCCCTCCCGCTCCACCCAGAGCGGGAGAGGTCATTTGATGATTTCCCACCCAAAAAAAAAAAGGCCAACGTGTAAGAACTGCGTCTGAGAAAAACACGATGATACAGGTCATACGGTCTATAGCCAGGAATGCCCGGTGCGCAAGAAATGGAATGCATTAGCACGAGCCGCAATAGCGTACTGCTAAGGTGGTCCCAGGGGTAACACGAACGGCAGCTGCTCAGACATACATCACAGCGCAGGCCAACCTCCAACGAAAACAACTGGCGACCAACGAGCTCATTCATGCTCGAGGCTAAAAAGCGTAAAATAGCCATCGCATTGGTCCAGGAGTCGTATGTGGGAAGCATAAAGACGATGAAGTCGTACGGGGGGGCAGCCGGAGCACTGTAAAGGCGGCGATAATCGTGTTCAACGATGACATCGACGTCATACAGTGTCCCAAATTCACCACAGACAACGTCGTGGTGGTCAAGCTGCGGACGAGTACATGGGAGATGCTCGCCGTCTCGTACTACTTTGAGCCTGACCAACCCATAGAGCCATACTTGCATCACATAACAGCGGCGATGAACGAGCTAAAACCCAGGAAAGCCATCATTGGAGGGGATGCCAACGCTAAAAGCGTGTGGTGGGGAAGCAGTGCCATCGATGATAGAGGTGACAAACTGGCTGGAATGATCGGAGAGTTAGATCTCCAGGTACTAAACTGCGGGAACAAACCCACCTTTGATACCATCAGAGGCGGACGAAGACTAACAAGCCACGTTGACGTGACTTTATGCACAGAGGATCTACTCGGATTGGTGGAGGAATGGACGGTGGCCGAAGACTTAACGAGCTCGGACCACAACGGCATAATAATAAAGATTAAATTACAAAGAGGGAAAGTGTTGGCGACAAACGTAGCACCGTTAGCCACTACGACGACCGGAGGGCGACAGCGGCTTTCGGGGAGCAGGAGACGAGGTGCCGAGAGCCGCCGCCACAGCTAACACGCATCACCATTGACTCATACGACACGGACCAGAGGCGCGCGTTCTTATAGTCGAATATACGAACCTACCTATATTTACAGTCCGCTATTTTATTTTTACCACCTCTAAGTATCACCAACAAAAGGTATTAGCATCAAAAGAACGACCAGGAAATTTAACACAAAGAAAGCAAATTGAGAACGTTTTTATGAAAAACTGGACCAATTAAAAATAGTAAATGGAATTAATAAAGAACAATTAGAACAAATAAATAATAGGGAACATTTTAGGTATACTGTATGCTCTCGTCTTTGAAATCTGGTTGTTGGTTTCTGGTATTTTTATGGAATGTGTGTTCGTTTTGATTTTCGCATGGCATGGAGGGTTAATTAAGCTTGTTTATCTTAGGGCGGAGTACAGCCATCCTTCGCAAGAGGCAGAAAGCTTTGTGCGCTTATCCCAAAATCGGGCAGAAAATCATCGAATGACGATTCGTCGACGGAGTCTGAAAATGAAATCTGGCAGTTTCCAATTCGACATACGGCAGAGGAAGAATCATCGCCAGCGCCTTCACTGCCATCGTCGATGGAAAATCTCAACCTGCTATCCGACGATGAAATACTTGATGTCCAAGAAGCGGTAACTGCGTCACCATTACTAGCGTCTGCACTCACTCCATTAGCTGCGCAAAATTTGACACAATCTGTAGCGACTCCACAGCTAGCTCCGGCTCCCTCAGCTCCACAGTCTCCAGCGACTACTTTAACATCAACACGCTCTAGAGCAATTCGACCAAGATTGGTTATAGCACGTCGTCCTCAGCTGGCGCGAGTAAAAGTACAACCTCTCAATTTTCGATGGACTGGACAACGATTCCGTCATCGAGCAGAAATAGCCAATAATGATTTTCAGGAAGAAGCATGTCTCAAGGATCCGTTTCAATATTTTCCCAGCTTTTTTACTGATGACATTTTTAACTACATAAAGGAACAAACCAACTTATATACTACTCAACAAACTAATAGATCGTTGAATTTTACAGTCGAAGACATAAAGGACTTTGTTGCAATAAATCTGCTAATGGGAATAATTGATATGCCTTCGTATACAGACTATTGGTCCCGAGAATTTAGATACAGTCAAATAGCAGATATCATGCCCCTCAAAAAAATTTCAACAATTACGTTGTTACATTCATTTCAATAACAATTTGCTTGATGATGGGGATCGCTACTATAAGATCAGACCTTTGGCACTGAACTGAACCTAAGAAAATAGCTAATACTTTCAATGACTTCTTCGCTTCTATTGGGGAAAAAACCTCTAGCTAAAGGAGCCCCCGTGATGTGCCCAACACAAAACACCATGTTTCTCAGTCCTGTTGATCCCTATGAAATAAACAGAATAATCAAAGAATTGCGAAATAAAAAGAGCTAATATGGAGTAGACGAACTTCCCCCAATCCTACTCAAGCAATGTGCAGATGAACAGACTCTACCATTTTTCAAGTTAATTAACCAATCGTTTGAAGAAGGAACCTTTCCCAATCAACTTAAACACGCTCTGATAAAACCCATACACAAGAAAAACTCAAAAACCGACCCTAACAATTATCGCCCTATAGCACTGTTACCAACTGCGTCTAAAATCTTTGAGAAGGCTATGTGTGACCGCGTCTACTCTTTTTGCGAAAAATATAACATACTTGACGACAGCCAAAACGGTTTCCGTAAAAACAGGTCCACAACCTTAGCAGTCTACAAATATGTACAAGAGGCTCTAACTATTATAAATAACAAAAACTACGCTGTAGGTATGCTGCTTGACATGACCAAAGCGTATGATAAGGTAAAATTTAACATTTTATTAGACAAGCTACATGGGATAGGAATACGGGGAAAAGCTCATGAATGGTTTGCTTCATATCTGAAGGATAGGATACAACTGGCAGAAATTGAATATTTCGATCACAACACAAACGAAATAACTAAAGTGAGATCCGACAATAAACCAGTAAATGCGTCAATTCCTCAAGGTAGTGTAGTGGGTTGCCTTTTGTTCCTAATATATATAAACGACCTTCCTAAATCTATAAACGGACCTTGTGTTCGCTTCGCAGACGATATCTCTTTGCTAACCTCATGCCAAACTGATGACAATATAAACGCCAAATTAAACTCTCTTCTTTCTACAGCTCTAAACTGGATGGACAATCATAATCTTGAAATTAACTTCACAAAATCTAAATTAATAACATTTCACCCCCATCAAAAGTCCCCATTAAAACTAAATTTCATGTTTAATAACACGAAAATAGAACAAGTTAACGAATTTACTCTACTTGGATTATCTATAGATACCCACATAAATTGGAATTCCCACATACAGAAAATAAGAGCAAAACTATCAAAATTCTCATACGCCTTACGCGAAATTAAAAAAACTATAACCTACAAACTGCACTTGTTACTTACTATGCATATGCACAAGCATGGCTCAGCTCCGGTCATGCTATGGGGTAACAGTACAGACTCACAAACCTTATTTATCTTTGTCGAGAATATCACGACGCGCCGGGCGATCGCGGGCGGGGGAGCTGAGGCCGCGGTGCGGGGCACTCGAGCTGCGAGCGCGCACCGGCCGGCCCGGCACTGCGTCATCGTCCGCGCCACTGAGCGATTCATTTATCTGTTTCTTTCTCGCCACATCATATATTTAAACCGTTTGTTTTCCTTTTAAACCATAATTATTGTAATACAGTCCACTTTTATAAATACCGCGTTTTAGTCCTCGTACCACCAGGAGGATATTATTACCCATTTCTCTTTAATCTTACAAAAAAAATAATCAGAATAATAACAAACATAGAACAAACAGACAGCTGTAAACCACACTTTCAAAAACAATGCATCCAAAGATATTGTCTAATGTTTCTAACCTTTCCAAAGAAAAGTACCATGAATAGAATAGAATAGAATATACTTTATTAACAGTAAAACAGAAAAATTCGTAGTCAAAAACCCCGGTGCGTGAGACCGGGGACACCAACGATGTAAGTCAAATACACGTCACCAGTGGCTGGTTAAAGTCTGATTAGTTGTAATGTTTGCCCTAAGAATAAATAATTAGCGTAAAAAAAAATTGATATTCTAAAAAAATAATATATGTTTTAGTTGATTTTGAAGAAGTTAATTTTTGTTGTTCCAATGTATGCATATTATTTTTTTGTTGTAATAAATAACTGTGATTATAGTTATAATTAATAACAGTGTTGTTTTATTTTTAGTTTATATTCCAAATTCAAATTTCTGCTTAATAATAAAAATAATAATTAAATAGTATACTTAAAATAGGGGCTTTTATATGTGTACGCCTCTGAGACGTATATTAAGGCTTTGTGTACGTCTGAAATAGATTAGGCTTCTAGGGTTAAATGCTATTTCTATGTAAGGTGTTTATCCCTTGTGTCATATTCTAACAGATTTTTACTCATACTTATTCCAGTTTATTAACAATGGCATGCCTACAGTGCACCTCTTTAATAAATGAAAATGACCAGTCTTATGCTGCCGATGATATGGGTCCCGAAATAATTTCTGTCATCGAGCGAAATCTTGACCATCAGGTAAGAAACATTTATTTAATCTAAATACTGTATAACCAACCGGATTGATAAACACTGTAAAACCTCTTTTTAATTTTAGATTCATGAAAATGAAATAATGCGCTCACAGTGCTTTGGCATCATAATGTTAGAGATGTCCAATAATAGTGCACATGGAGATCATGAACTTCAGCATCGCCATGACAGCAATATTTGTGTCAGGTGTAGGAAATCATTGTTTAGGAGGCGTACTCATTCCAATGCGGAGAGCGCAGAAAGGCAATTTATTACTGAAACAATTGCTCCAAGAGAGGTAAGTACCTCTTTTTTTCATATGGGGTTGTCACAAATGCAGATGTTTCTTAATTATGATGCAAGACAACATCAATGCAAGTAGAAAAAGAACTGATACAATTTAATTTCTGGAAATGTCCATAGAAAATAATAATTATATGACATAGAACATTGCCTAGGACAAGTCTATATAAGTGATATTAAAATAACCTCTTACATAAATCTTGAACAATTAATATTAATTATAAATGTTGTTATTTCAATAAATCTCAATATTTTTTGTTGTTTTTTTTTAGATACCTGAAGGTGGCTTATTGTGTTTTAATTGTTGGACTCATACTCAGCGTACAATGCAAGAACAAGGAATCTGACCATCTCGTGTTGTAATGAATATTAATGCATGTGCATGGTGCCAACGGTCTCTTACTCAAACACGAAGCCACTCTATACCTGAATGTCCTGAACACACCATAATAACAGAAAGAATATATCCAAGAGAGGTAACATTTGTAACTTACTTAATTACCAACTTTCGGAATGAAATAATTGTGTGAATAACCAATACATATTGAATCCTTTTGTTTAGTCAGATTCCACCAGGAGGACTGGTTTGTTATGCCTGTTGCGTATCAAGCACGCAGAAATGTCGAGTATGCTAGAAGGTTTGAGGATAACCAACAAACTCCAGGCCCATCTAACCTTTACCAAGACTCTGAGTGTGCATGGTGTAGAATGTCGAAGGCAAACGCATACGGCTAGTGGTCCTGTGAGAGATGAAGTTGCAGCAAGGGTTTACCCCAATGAGGTAAAATTATTTTAATTTACTAAACCACTGTGCACTAGTAATGTCACTGTGCATTTAACTATCAGTAACCTTTTCTGTTGCCTCTAACAATAATTCTTGTATTGTTTCAGTTACCAGAACATTCGCTACTTTGTTCCAACTGTTGGACACGTGCACAGGAAGCAATACAAACAGATCAAGAAGTTGTGCAACAATTTGTTATTCAGCCATCAAGTGCATCAATAATGCTTGATGGTTTTGCCCATACACCGCAGACAAGTGTTCAGTAATAACTTAGAACGAAATAGAGTGCCGGAATATTTAAGAAAAAATATACTAAAATCAGTAAAAATAATTGTGACTGAAAGCGCAAGAGTATGTAACGAACATAAATCTGTATAGAACTGGGAGTTTCTGGACCAGCAGCACTTCTCCAAATCATAGTCATCAAAAACGAAATAGAGTCAATGCTGAGGCTGAGTGTCCAGGACGATGAAGTAAATCAATTAGATTTTGATAATATAACTAATATTGATGAGGGACTTTTTAAGTTCTGGACTGGAGTCACAAAAGAAAATTATGTGAATATTTTAAATATAGTAAGCCCAGCATTGACTTGCAAAAACCCAAAAACTGCTTTGGGAACCTATTTGGTGAAAGCTCGTACAGGGGACTCCCATGAAAGGATTGTCTCTCTGTTTCATATGAGCAAGGCCTCAATAACACGATTTCTTCAAGTAACTAGAGGCATTGATAAGCCTCTCCACTTGAGAATCAATCATTCAAGAAATGAATTAATTAATAGGAATTTATTAATACCCGAGGGCTTGTTTGGAAACAGAGAGGCAAGGGTACCAATAGTAATATGTGATAGTACCTATATGTACACTGCAGGCCAAAAGTTTAAGACCGCACTTAAACAGTATAATTATCTATCAATTGTAATAAAGTACCATAAGATAAATAAAAGAAACACACCTATGCAGGTGTGCATTTCTTTTATTTATTCTATTGTTAATGTAGAATATTTAAAGAAGTCATTCTTTTGTTTACTTTCAAGTTATTGGACAATAAGCATCTATTGTTTTCAATCACCGACAAACGCTGCGCTAGAGCCAGGTGGTAGAGTCCTAATAATATGTTTATTGTGTGCTCATTACTTATTACTTTGCTTTTGTTTGGCATTGGTCAATATTAAGGATTATTTAGCTTCTGAAAACACGTAGTTTCAATTTATTCTTACCTGAGTTTACTTGGGTTGTTCACAAACAATCTCAGTTAGGCTAAACTTGTGGTTTCTACAGTGAAGACGTCTTAAAATGGGAAAAGCACGCGAAATTAGCAGTGAAGTGCGTTCTGCCATCGTTGTTTTGCATAATGAAGGCAAATCCGAACGTGAGATTGCTTCACAACTGAAGTTATCGAAGACTTGTGTTCATAGCACAATAACTCGATACACGGAGACAGGCAGTTTTCAAGATCGTCCACGCTCGGGAAGGCCGAGAGCTACCACGTCTAGTGAAGATAATTTCATTGTTGTTACCAGCAAGCGAAATAGACGCTTAACAGCACCAGAAATCCGCGTTGAAGTAAACAAAAACCGAGTTAAACCTTTATCATTGACTACAGTAAAACGGCGACTGAGAGATGCAAAGTTGTATGGTCGCGTCGCCGTCCGAAAACCTCTGCTAAGGCCACAAAACAAGAAAAAGCAGATGCAGTGGGCTCTTGCCCATCGAGATTGGACTGAAGAAGATTTTAAAAAAGTTCTTTGGACCGATGAATCCAAGTTTGAACTATTCGGTTCAAAACGAAGAATTGACGTGAGACGCAATGCTCAAGAAAAGATGGTGCCGGACTGTGTAGTCCCAACAGTCAAGCATGGCGGTGGCTCAATTATGGTCTGGGGTTGCTTCTCTAGCCAAGGAACTGGCGATTTGGTCAAAATTGAAGGAATTATGAAAAAGGAACAGTACCAAAACATTTTAGAACAAAACGCCGTTCCTTCCGGGTTGCGATTAATTGGAGACGCATTCATATTCCAACAAGATAATGATCCAAAGCATAGCTCCAAATTATGCAGAGGATATTTAGAAGAGAAAGAGGCGCAAGGGGTGTTAAAAAACATGGAACTTTTGTGGGAAGAGCTTGACAGGAACGTCCGTAATCGTGGCCCATCCTCGCAAGAAGAAATGTGGAATGCTTTATGCGAAAGTTGGAGCAATATATCACAAGACACCATCAACAAATTGATTGCTCGTATGCCGAGACTTGTGAAAAAAGTCATACAATGTTAAGGAGGATTTTTTGATGAAACATCAGTTTAATTAACTATAGCATTTTTTCGCGTGGACTGTTAATATTTCCTTATTTTTTTTAATTACAATTTGTCAATAAACACTAATTAGTGACTAATTGATTAGATAGTTAAACTGGTTAATTAAACATTTAATATTTTATTGGTGTTTTACTTTATTTTCCTACTTCAATTAAGGTGGTCTTTTGGCCTGCAGTGTATATACCTCCAAAAATCATCCAATTACATGTTCCAAAAAAAAAACTTATAGCTTGCACAAATATAGAAACCTTGCAAAGCCTTTTCTCATTGTTGCCACTGATGGTTACATTATTGATATTTTGGGGCCCTATCCAGCAACCAAATCGGATTCAGACATCACGAAAGACTTGTTTCAAAATGAAAACGAGGGTCTAAGGGCTTTTTTTCAGCCTAATGACGTTTTCATTTTGGATCGAGGCTTTCGTGATTCCATTCCATTGCTAGAGGGGTTGGGCTTCAAAGTCTATAAGCCTGAGTCTCTAGATCAAGGCGAGACTCAGTTATCAACCATCAGTGCTAACAAGACAAGGTGTGTGACACTATGCAGATGGGTGGTAGAGGTAGTCAATGGTCGATTTAAAAGAGATTTTAAGATTTAATTTGGCTGCCACCCATCTGATGGATGATATTCGTATTTGTGCAGCTATAATTAATGCCTTCCATCCAGAGATTGAAAATAGACCAGATGCTGCTGCAATACTTAATCGAGCAATACTTAATAGACCTTGCATAACTAGTAGCTATAATTTATATAATTAAACTATCCGCACATAAAAAAGGTATAAAGTTTGCAATGTGTGTAGTAGGACTACTTAGATTTATTTATTTAATAATTTATTAAGCACACATAATGTACAGTAGCGGACTTACTGTCAATGGCATTTTCTACCAGTCAACTTTAGGGTGATGCAGAGACAAACTGTGGTAGGTGCAATTGAGAAAATTGTGCATTAGTGTGTGGTTAGATGTTAGCAATTATACTTCAAACTGTACAGGTTTACTGCAGTGAAGTAAAATTGAGTATTAAACGAGCTTAACGGGGATTGTACTATAAAGTTGCGAGCGAAGTTCAAAGGGGGTCTTCCTTTGAACTTCGCTCGCAACTATAGAACTGGGTGTTAAGTTCCTTATCCATTTTAGAAAAGGAAGGATCCTCCCAACAGACGTGTGTTTTGTCTGGTAAGCTACTGCGATTATTATTGTGGGGTTGTTGTATTGTATAGTATTGTCGGATTTTTAGCACGTACATAGCGCGATAGATGTCGCTACAGAGTTTACAGACTAACCATTGTGAGTTCATCATCATTGCCAAACCTTTTCCTAACTATGATGAGGCCGGCTTCCAGTCTGGCCGAGTGTAGCTGAATACTAGTTTTCTACATGGAGCGACTGCCTATCTGACCACCACAAGCCAGTTACTGAGTAACACAATACGATTTGGTAAGACTGATGACTGATTTTCGGATTTCTGACTACTCGTAACGACTGTCCAAGATCTAAAAATGCAGCCGGGACCAACAAAGTAATGCCTTATTAATTTGTTGGTCACTCAGTAATGTAATTGATGGTCACCCGTTTACGGACCAACCTTGGCAAGCTTGCTTGGTTACCTAACTTTGAAATTAGACCCGTGCGATGGTTATTATTTAGCCACAACCATGGATTACACTAGTTAAAATCAGATGTGAGAGATAATCTCCGAAACGTTTCATTCGATCTAAAAAATATGCCCAACCGGTTGGCAGAACTTATAATTGCCAACCGGATCAACCGCTTTAGAGCCCAATTTACAAGAATTGATGGTCAACTTCCAGAGTTAAATATTTTCCCTGAAATGACCATGTCTGACTTAATACTTTTTGCACTGGGTACCTATCAAATAAAACAGGCTAGAAGCTATTTTGGCGAACATATTAGGCAGCATGGATCATTTCAGGTAGAAGTGTCAGACCAACTGGAAGTAGTAGCAGAAGCAACCCCATCCCAACTTGATCCTCTACTAATCAGAGGCCGTATAAAATCACGTCATAGCTCAGGACGAACCTTTTATACATACACACATATATTGCTGGTAAGGGAAGGATCAGGTTGGGATGATAAAATAATTAGTTATTATTGTAGCTGCATCTCTGGACGACGGACAATGGGTTGCTGTGCTCACATAATGACCATCGTCTGGTATTTGGGTTGGGCCCAGCACCAAGACAACATAGAAGCACCAGCGTCATTCCTGGATGGAATATTAATAAGGGATGATGTGGATTTGGAAAATGAATAAATCATAAGTCTCAACAAGTCGTTTTATTTATATGTATACCCCTCAAAATTATTGATTTCTCATCCTCTTAATGTCACTAATAATAGAAATTAAATAACATAGAACTTGTTTCATAAATTGTAAGTGCTCACTTGGATTGGGTTCCACATCCCTCACAAAAAGGAGGTCTATGTCCCAGCAAGAGCAAAATTATCAGCTTATAATGTTCCCAACATAGCTGCTGCTAGACT
Source organism: Standfussiana lucernea (assembly GCA_964057025.1). Taxonomy (NCBI): domain Eukaryota; kingdom Metazoa; phylum Arthropoda; class Insecta; order Lepidoptera; family Noctuidae; genus Standfussiana; species Standfussiana lucernea. Next base: position 6,057,301 of record OZ059811.1, read on the forward strand.
AAAATAGTTGATTTCTTCCCAGCTATTACTGTGTAATGTTAACTACTATAAAAAGTAATTGGAGTTGTTAGGCACTGCACATGTCACTGCTCTCCAATGGATTATTGAAGTTCAGAGAATTTTGAATAGGCACCAAAGAATGAAGCAGCAAGACTTGATAAACAAATAACGCCTGCGTTTCGTTTTTTGACATTGAATCGAGTAAAATATCCTGTAGGTACTATTATTTTTATCGAAACCCAAGATTTTCGAAATCAAAAATTGTTTTCTTCGATCTATAATTAGCTAGTTTCTAACGGCCGTTCCCAATAACCTATCCTCAGTAAGCGATATCTTGCTATCGACGATAAATAGTAGACTTCTATCTATCCTTATTTTACGTCCCACAAGTGACGGTAACGCCTATCTATCCACTGATATCGGTAGATAAGTTCAGCTATCCAGCCCTGCCATACGTTTTGTTACTACAAAAGCTACAAATAATAACAACGTTTAAACAAATATTTTTTCACATAACTTTTTCGTAAAACAATACAAATTGATCGAATTAAAGCATTGGTGATATTTTTATAGTAAAATAAGATTTGTAATCATAGTTATCTGTTTCATTGACATTATTTTGGCGAACAAATATTGTGCGCGAAAAAGGGAAGAACGAAACGTAGTCAAGTGTCATGTCAATTCAACTCGTAGAGAAGAGACGCTACCGGTATTTTTGTTGTGTTATCAAGTTTTTTTGGTGAATTCTGCTTATTTTTTACATATGATGAGCACTGTAAGTATTACCAGACATTACTATATACCTTCCTATTCAAATTGGCTTTAAATATAACATTTAGTAAATTACTGTGCAACCTAAACCTCGGAACAATTATTGATTTTTTTTTCGTCTTTCTCTACATATAATTGGGATCAACCCTGTATTTAATATTTGTTTTGTTTTCAGACAAAAGGTGTACCTTTCGCAAAGGATGAGGTGGCGTTGCTTATTGATCTTGTTGAAGCTAACAAGGTAATAACAAGCAAGGCTACAAATGCTACAAATAATCAGCTTAAAGAAGCTGCCTGGTCAAAAATCACAGCTGCATTCAATGCATCGGTTTCAAGTTGCCCACGAAGAACTGATCAATTCAAATTCAAATTGGGAGAATTTAAAAAAAAAAACAGCTCGAAAAAGATCCACCAAAATTAGGATGAACCAAATTAAGGTAATCATTTTGCCCTTACTCTTGTGTGTAGAGTTTATGAACCGCAGGATGTGATAGATATTATCTTTATTTAAATACGTATTATGGTGTATTAATGTAACTATACTTGCAGACAGGTGGTGGCAAGCCAGATTACATCCCACCAGATGATGCACTGGAATTGAAATTTGTTCAGCTAAAGTTTGTTATCCCACTTAAGTCGTTTTTACCAGACAATATTAAGACTAATATTTATATCTTGAATACAATTAAAACTGATTATACTCATTTAAATGTTTTAACCAGCCTTATTTCACACCAACTTTCTATTAACGCTACAGGTAAAAGCAAATATCCGAAACTACTTGTTATTAGGGTCGAGTTGCATAAATTGGACCGGCTCGTAACTTGTACCACCTCAAAATCTATCAAACTGTAATGTTTAGTTTTAAATTGGCACATTAAGTGTATATGTTTTTAGTGAGCAGTCGCTTAATAAACGTCGTACAGAACAGACGCCTTTTTATTTAAATATAAACCACGTCACTCCACACTCTACATGGCGACCCTGCCAGAGGCACGGTGTTGGTTTGCGTCGCGACGAAAGAATGTGTCGGTGTCAGCGTTTAACCGTGTGAACGCGGTGACATCGGCCACCGTGGATTAAGAGAGCGATTGTGAAATATAAAGGACATCAATTGAATACGCGGCTTGATCAGATACTTTTAAAAGAAGAATAATGGGAAAAGAGTGCAGTAAATGTTTACGTGAAAACAAGGAAACCATCATTACACAACACGGCCGTGAAAATAATGGCGGGGCTGATGTCTCTTCACATTTTCGTACAAGCAATATAGGTACTACTGGGGCTGATGGTTGCTGTGTGTGCTGGAGCTGTCTTATACGTAATGTACGCCCAATACAGGAGGTGCTACAGTGAGTGGGTGCGTACAGGAATACAAAACGGCATGCAGACGGATTTTATTAGACGAATGCAAGAACGGATGTCGAGCCGAGAGTAATCGCAACTGATCGTGGTACTGAGTTCATGTCTTCCACCATGACGGAAGTGTGCAAGTTATTAGAAATAGAAAAAATTAACTCTACTGCTTACCACCACCAAAGCATAGGAGCTTAAAAACACACATAAAAACTTGCGTAACTTTTTACAAAAAAAAAATGTATAAGGTAATTTTTTTTCTCTTTTAAGGAGGGTGATGTAGTGTGTAACATTAAGTGTATAATATGTTTTTAGTGAGCAGTCGTTTAATAAACGTCGTACAGAACAGACGCCTTTTTATTTAAATATAAACCACGTCACTCCACACTCTACACTACTAAGATGACGCAACCGCTGCCATTTTGGACTCGATAACACAACAGAGTAAATTATAGTGAACAAAAATATTTTTGCGGCGTTCTAGTATTATTTTATGGGTGTTTACCAAAGGATTTCTTGTGGCAACGGTAAATACACTGCAACTATTATATATGTTTTTGGAAAGTAGGCATATTAGTGACCTTTTTTGAGACTATAGTTTTATGTTTAGCATTTCGAGGTAGTAATGCTGGCTCACATTAAAATAAAACTTAGTGTTGCCTAATTTGTACCAGGTGTGGTACCCCTAAAACGTACCGGTACAATTTAGGTATATGGTAGTTTTTCAACTTGATGGTCAACTAGATTGAAATGTTTTCAGATGTCTGGAGAAGATAAAAAGTATTACAAATGGACACAAGCTGACTTAGAAAAAGCCTTAGATTGTTTGAAAAAGAAATCGATGGGAATTAATGAGTGGTCACGCATGTTCAACGTACCTAAGCCCACTTTAAATAGACATTTATCAAGTTCGAACAAGTATGCGAAAGAAAATACTACATATTTCCAAGGGCAGACCCACTGTTTTTCACGATGATGTTGAACAAGAGCTAGTGTCGCATTTGTTGAACATGGAAAAGCATATGTTTGGGCTTACAATTAAGGATGTAAGAAAACTGGCGTATGACATGGCGGAAAAAATGGCATTCCAAACACTTTTTCGAAAACAGCAAAGATGGCTGGTAAAAAATGTTTTACTCATTTCTTAAAAGACATTCGGAACTTAGTATTCGCCAACCAGAAGCAACATCTTTAAATAGAGCCAAAGGATTCAACCGTGAAAATGTCAGACAAAATTTATAATATTGACGAGTCTGGCTTTTCAACGGTTCAAAAGAAGCCCCAAAAAATTATAGGAGAAAAAGGAAAAAGAAAAATAGCTGCAATTACCAGCGGCGAAAGGGGTGTGAATACAACGGCTGTGTGCTGTGCCAGTGCAGCAGGTCATTTTGTGCCTCCTATGATCATTTTCAAGAGAGTCAGATACTCACCATTGTTGGCCCAAGGGGCACCACCAGGAAGTATCGTCACAAACTCTGAGAGTGGCTATATCAATAGTGAATTATTTGTTCGTTGGTTTAAACATTTTATTGACGTTGTAAAGCCGTCAAACGAAAACAAAGTTTTATTGCTGTTAGACGGACATACGAAACATTCCAAAAACTTGGAAGCTATTATATTGGCTAGAGACAATGGCATTATTTTGCTTCAGCTGCCAGGCCATACTACACATAGGCTTCAGCCTTTAGACGTTTCTTTTTTTAAGCCATTTAATGGATACTATACAGAAGCGGTAGAAAAATGGCTTCGAGCCAATCCTGGACAAAGTGTGACTCAATATCAAATATCCGCTGTGATGAACGAAAGCTATGGACGAGCTGCATCTATTGCAAATGCACAAAGGATTCAGAGCAACAGGTATTTGGCCAACAGACCGCAACATTTTCATAGACTGTGATTTTCTTGCAGCTGAAACAATGATAACAAATGCTTCAAGCCACAGTAATGATAGCCAAAATCCTGGAACCTCTACAACAAATTTTACAGACCACCAAAACCACCATGAGCAACCAAAACCAATCAGATAAAGACAGACATGTTCAAGAAGTATCTTTAGAGGGCCAGTCATTGTCGCATATTGCAAGTTCTCAAGAACTTCAATCCACTACAAATATACCAGTACGATTGATGAACAGTTACTGGCGTTCAGAGGGCGATGTCCATTTCGAATGTACATACCAAATAAACCCGCAAAGTATGGATTGAAGATAATTTTAGCTTGTGATTTCAACAGTAAATACATGTTTGATGCTTGTCCATACTTAGGAAAAACCGGAGAAATCACCCCTACCGAACCTCTAGGTACTCATTATTGCAAACTGCTTACAAAGACAATTTATGGGAGTAATCGTAACATCACTGCAGATAATTGGTTTACGTCTGTGCCTCTAGCAGAACAACTTCTCGAAGATCCATACAAATTAACATTTCTGGGAACTATCAAAGCCAATAAAAAAGAAATACCAGCCGAGTTCAAGTATGACCCATCACGCCGTGTGGGCACATCCTGTGTTTGGTTTTCACGATAAATTGACACTAGTTAGTCATAAACCTAAGCCTCAAAAAGCAGTACTATTGTTATCTACGATGCATGATGAACCAACTGTTGATCCTGTAACGAAAAAACCTGCAATCATATTGTCTTACAATAAAACTAAAGGTGCTGTAGATACATTTGACCAAATGTGTGATCACTTGAGTTGTAATCGCAAAACTAGACGTTGGCCGCTTTGCTTCTTTTATGGAATGATAAACATGGGTGTACTGAATAACTATATATTGCATATATCTAATTCAAAATCTTGCGGGGCTAAGCCAATGAATAGAAGAGATTTCATGAAAGAACTAAGCGATGAATTGTGTCGACCGTGGTGTGCAAAACGAACTGAAGAAAGACCAAAACTGAGGAAATGAGTTAGAGATGCTATACATGAGGTGATAAACACTGAAACTACAGAAAATAATGAAGAACCAAGTATAAAAAAAGGCAAGCGCAGTATGTGCAGTTATTGCCCCGCTAAAAAAAGACGCATGAGTGTTTATTACTGTTATAATTGAAAAAAAATTATTGTTTGGAACATCGATCTCCTAACTGCTGTTCGTGTGATAAAAAATAGAAGTCTGGGTTCGACTTAGTCTGCAGTAAGCTATGTGATGATTAGAATAGTTTTTTGTTATGTTTTTCATACTTTATTGTAGTTTTTATACCAAAACAATGGTCCAATGTCAACATTTTTTTTTAATAAAAATATCCCTTAAGGCTGTGTTAGAAAGTTAAGTATTATGTGTAAGGCTGATTTTAAGACAAATAAGAGTTTCTCAGATATATATTTTTTTGCATTTCATAAAGGCAGAGGTATGCCTGTTATTTTGTTATAAATTTTGTTAAATTTTAATAAAAAATTAGTACTAAAATTTTGCTTTATTTATAAAGTAGCCTCCCAGGCGATAATTAGTATTAAGCAGTAATAAATTTATATTAGTACTCTAGGGTTAAATAAACAAATTATCCTGTTGTGCTATTAAAACGTTGAGTCGAGCATTCTGTTCCTCCGTTCCATTGTCATGTGTTAGAAACTCTAAAGAGGTAGTGACTCTTATTGAGATAGTGACTCTTTTGAGAATCGTGTTTCGCGATGAAGGAACACTTAAGAAAGTGCATTAAGTGTGGCATTAATGTAGGGCATTAAGTGTGGGTCATCTTCACAAGAGGCAAGCATAACGTTACACCGTTTTCCAAAACCAGGCAGAACCAATAGTCTTCGGTATGTCTTGGTATTACATTACTAGTTGCTTTTTGAGTGAATATCTGGTTGTACACTCAATGTATTTTTTTGTATGAAGCTAAGTTTTTCACCTTCTTACACTTCTTTCAGTTGTGAATTATGGGCGAAATACTGCTTCCCGAATGAACCATGGTCATCTCCTGAATTCCAAAGAAAACTTTTTCTCAACATAAAATGCTGTGCAGTAAACATTTCTTAGAGACATGTTTCATCAGTCAGAAGCTCTTTAGAACTGCAGTACCATCTGAAGAATTTAATGAGGTCAGTTAATTAATGATTTTCTTACTGTAACTAATTCATAGTTAGTAGTGAATGTGTTTTGTGACATCATAGTCCCAAATGGCATGAGGCTTATAACCCGTACAATACACACATTTTAAGTTGGGTGGCTTGAAGTTAGCCATTCTGAAACTTTCCGCATGTTTTTAGGTTACAACTCCTGTTTATCAAGCAAGCAATGTGTTTGTACCCGTAGCAGGCCCATCCAGAATAATTCAACCATTCACTGAAAATATAAATGTTTTAAATACAGCTACTGTATCTATACAGCAATTAAAACCAGTTGCAATGTCTTTGAAGCAACCCCAAAATGACAGAGAAAGAAAATTGCACACAAGGATGATAAGAAACATGAAGAAAGTCAGTAGACTTCAAAAAAGTATAAAAAACCTGAAAGATGTGTCATTTGTCAATGTTCTATGCAAAGACAGGACAGTTAATGAAATTTTGAAGTCAAAAGTGTCATCAACCTTTGAACTATGTATACTGCAAGGAGAATTACAAAACTTTAAGAGAAAAGGAAGAGCCCGCAGATGGAATACAGAGGCTAAAATAACAGCTTTAAGGCTCTACAAAAGATCCCCAACATGTTACAAGCTATTAAGAAGAATGACTTGTTTACCAGCTCCTAGCACATTAAAGACCCTCTTAAATAAATCTCACTTGAGCGTTGGCATCAACAAAAATATTTTTAATGTTTTGACAAAAGCAGTTAAAACTTGGATACCATCTGAAAGAGAATATGTATTGATGTTCGATGAGATGTCCATAAAAAAGAATCTATGGTACTATTCAAAAGAAGATTTAATAGAAGGTTACCCAGATCATGATTCTCAGGGTAGATCAGCACAAATTGCATCATATGCACTTGTATTTATGGTGGCTGGTATTGGAAAACCAGTTAAACAACCAGTCGCCTACTATCTTTCTGATGGATCTGTAACTGCTGATCGCCTGACATTTCTCCTAAAAGAGGTGAGCATAATATTTCCTTTGATTAATTAGGACCAGTTTCATCATCGATGGTTAAGTTCCCGTTAACCTATCTGGCAGATAATTTCATTAAAAAAAATTCAATTCATTCCGTTTTCGAATTTATCCGGTGAATAGTGGCTATCAGGAAGTCGTGAAACCGGCCTTGTATGAATCATCCTGTGCACTATGAAACAGTCAGATGCACTACTAACCTAGTCTTTGGCTATAGTACAGCAACTTGAATTTTTTTTTGATGTTTCCTTGTAAGTAAACAATATTTCCTAGTAACATTATTGTACTTTTGTGTATGTTTAACTTTTATGGTTACAGCATTACCCTTTTACTCTTGCAAAACCAACATTTGTATGGTAAGACAGTTTTGTTTTGTATAAGTGACTCAACATTGTAAAACTAAGTGCGGTGTAATTTTATTTCATATTTTATTTTAAGTGAACTTTGGTTTAACTTAATAATCATACTTTATGTGACTTGAACTTATATTGTAAATTATTGCTGCATCTTTTCATTGCTAAACACGTTGATATTTTCATAAAAAACAACTTGTAACTTTAAAAGTATTTCAACTTAACCTCAAATATTTTATAACTTTTGAAGTCTTGCATTTTGCTTTGCTCATCAATTATTATCATATTGTTTATTCAAAATGAATAAAGAAGTTCAGTCTTCTCTGCCTCTTGCTAAAGATAACATAGAAACTGATGGTGCATGCACAGTTCCTAATGTTGCACCTTTTGTTCCTGACATGATTAATTTGACAGATGTACCACATTCTTTTGATCATAATGACAGGATTGCACACTCTTCCTCAGCTTTTGCGACGAACGCTTTGCCTTCATTTAATTCAATGAATGTTTTGGTTAGTGAACATATTAAAAAGAATTTTCCTTCTGCAATTAAGTTGCCTGATTTAAAAAAGAGTAAAATTAAATTCGATGGGAAATCTTGTGTTAGAGAATTTATTACTGAAGTTGAAGAATATTTTTTATACAAAAATTTTGATGAAATTTTGTTGGTTGGTTCATTTACGGACTTGCTTAGTGGTATTGCTCTGAAATGGTTTCGCACAGTTCGCTTTCGTATTCCATCCTGGCACGAGCTTAAACTTGCTTTACTTAAACGTTTTGACAGGCCGGATTTTGACTATTTTCTGGAACATGACCTTCGTACGAGGAAACAGAAGAGTTCTGAATCTCTTCCAGAATTCATTACAGAAATAATGGACATGGCTAGTCGTCTTTCTTTGCCATTGTTTGATGCGGTTTTGGTTAACATTATTAAAAATAACATGTTATCTATTTACACACCTTTTATATTTGGTAAGCATATTGATTCTGTAGAACAATTTCTTGTTCTTGCAAAAGAACTTTGGAGTAGAAAATAAAACTTTATATAAATTTTGTAAAAGTAAGTATGATCCTAATAGTTGTATTCTGGGTTCAAATAGTCATGAAAAATTTTCACAGTTAGGTTATAAAATAAATTCTGTTTCTAGTTCTGCTTATACAGCTGATGGTTCTTCATAGAAAATTATTGGTACACAATTTACTTCTAAACATTTCGTAGAATGTTTGAAAGGTTTTAATATCACTAAAATATTTTATAATACTTTATACACGCCTCAAAACAATACAGTTGAGAGATACAATAAAACTGTTGAAACTTGCATAGCTTGTTTTGTTAAAGAAGATCATAGAACTTTGTCTAAGTATTTTTCTAATGTTCAATTAGCTTTGAATAATACTGTTAATCTAGCTACAGATTTCACCCCGAATTTTTTGATGTTTGGTAGAGAACTTATTTTTGATGCTTCTTTGCATCGTTTTATAACTTGAGTGAACTGGAAGTTTCCAATAGAACTCACTATGCTGATTCTCTTAACTCACTTAGTGATATTTTGTTAAAGTTCACACTCATTTGTTGAAAGCTTATCAGCTTATTTCTTTTGATGTGGGGAATGTTGTGTGGAGAAGAAGTTTTGTTCAATCTCATGCACTTACTTATTTTTCGGCAAATCTTGCTCCTAAGTTTATTAAATGTAAAATTATTGAAAAGATCTCTGATAATGTTTATATTCTGAAAGACCTTAATAAGGGTACCGCTGGTCGTTATCATGTTAAGGATATAATAAAATTTTAATTTGGTTTCCAAGTGTTAGTCTTGATTTTGATAATTTTGTTTGAAGCGCGCTTTTGTTAGTGTGATGTACGATGGGATGGATGATAGGTTATTAGCACTTTAAATGAAGATGTATGTTAGGTAACTTCTTATAAATTTGTTGAATTTGAGATCTTAACATTCTAAAACACAACTTAGTACCTTTTAATAACCTTTTCTACCCACACGAATACATTTTTCATATCGAAAGATCTTATTATTATTTCTAAGTATTTTTTTTTTTTTTATGCAGTCTTGTATGCAATTTTTTTTGTACATTCTTGTATACAATTTCTGCATTGGTACCTACTACTTTTGTACAATCCGTTCTCACTTGTAGAGGTTTACCTATCTTTTTTTTTACGGATCTCGGTATAATTTTTTCCTTGATTTCGTTGTTTTTTTTGCTTCTGTGCTCGGAAGATTGGTGGTGTTATGCCGATCATAGAATGCATATCTTTTTTGCTTCTGTGCTCGGGAGATTGGTGGTGTTGTGCCGATCACAGAATGCATTTCTTTTTCCGCTATTGTGCTCGGGAAGTTGGTAGTGTTGAGCCGATCACAATATGCGTTTATTTTCGAAGGTGTTTGTGCTCGGAAGATTGGTGGAGTTGTGCCGATCACAACATTCTTCTTTATTTTTTTGCATCTTTAGAGATGTGGAGATTTTAAACTGTATCTCACAGTTGTAATTCGTTCTTGATAGTCAGTGGCGATGGTGCCTAACTGTACTGATATAGATATTTTTGGATTATTCTTGTTAGACAGCGGCAATTGCGCCTAACTGTACTTTTAATTTAATATTTTTCCTATTATATACTTGTTAGTCGGTGGCTATGGTGCCTAACCGAACTCATATTGGTATTTTTGTTGTATTCTTATACATATTGTTCAGCGACTACTACGCTTAACTGTACTTGTAATATTTCTTGGATTTAACTTGTTAGTCAGTGGCGAAGGTGCTTAACTGTACTCATGTGGTTCTTTTTGTATTATAGGTCGGTTGTGCTTGTAGCTTGACTGCACTTATTGTTTTTTTGGTTTTGTTTCTTTTCCAGGATCTTTTTGGAAATGTTTTATTGGAATTAATATTTCCTGTCTTTAAAAAAAAAAGGTTTTTTTACCTTGTTTGTTTTTAGCATAAAAGAAATTGCTTTCTTTTATTTTTTCGGGGAGGGATGTAATGTAACGTGTTTTTTTAAACTGTTGCTTGCTTAACATGCTTTTCATATTTTAGTCGATTTCGGAACGATTTTTATACTGTCTTTTATTGGCTATGGTTCAGTTCGGCAACTGTCATTTTTTGACGTTTCACTTTACGACCTGATTTCGTCATCGAGGCATTTATCTCGCCAATTTAATTTTACAAATCCGGTATAATCACGGATATTTTTAGGCCAAATGATGCCATAATCGCTGCCTTAAACACCCAGGACAAGGTGTTCAGAAGGAGGGATCCTTAATTTCTTCGGATTTCAATATTGGACGATGCTCTAGTGTGATTTTCACCTACTTTGGATTTATCGGTGCACACGGGAAAAGTCATTTATTAACGGGAAAAAAACGCCCTGCTGTGGCGTTTTTCTTTTTTTTTGCTTTTTCTTTTTCTTTTTCTTTCGTCTGATTATAATTTTCCATTTCATGGATTCTGGATTCTCTCATCTTCGACGCCGAAATCTTGAGGTCTAATTTAACATTTTTTTAGCCAGACATCTGGCCCAAACTTAATTTACTTTCTTCACATAAAGATGCAACAATAATAATAACCTCAAATTAGTAATTTAATATTTAAAGTAAAAAGGAAGCTACTGACGTAATAAATAAGGTATTAACAAAGGTATTTCAATTGTTTCTATAATCCTAGTTTAGTCACCCCCGGAAGATTAGAAGTTCGACTCTACGAATTGTCCTATCTGGCAAGTATTTTTTAAATGTAATGTGCGTTCCCAAGGCGCCCGAAATTCTTTTATTGTTACACATACATTTTTTTTAATTTTTAATAGGAGAACACACACACACACATTCTTTTTTTTGCTCTTGTATGATTTCTTACATTGGATCTTACACTTGATCCCACACACCCCCCGGGTATGTTACAGTATCTAATAACTAAATTATCATTATGTACTTTTTAATCATCATATTATGTATGTTATGATATTATCAGCCTTTTCAGGATTCTGTCACAAGGCTGTATCTTTATAACTGTAATAGAAAGGATACATGTTACTATGAAGTCTACTATGGCAGATGATCAGCAGAAATTTGAATACCTCACAGATAGATTAGACGCACGGGTCGATCGATCAAGTTATCTTTACATACCAAGACCCCTCCGTACCTCGGAAAGCACGTTTAGCCGTTGGTCCCGGATTTCATTTGTGGATCTTTAACAGTTATTACGGGTCATCCGAAGCCCTAAAGTCTGACAACCAGTCTTAACAAAGGGGAGGTCAGATAGGCAGTCGCTCCATGTAAAATACTGGTATTCAGCTACATCCGGTTAGACTGGAAGACGACCCCAACATAGTTGGGAAAAGGCTAGGCAGATAATGACCTAACTATACTTTTAGTTTGAGTGATGGAACTTCGGCCTTGTTTAAATCTATTGATACAAACGTATCTGTAATGACGATGGAACTTGTAGCAATCTCAAAAGCTCTAGAGAATATAGTTTGTTGGGACCATGCGAACCATTCGGTGACTCGAAACATTGTTATATGCACGGATAGCAAAAGTGGTTTAATGCATTTGTCTCGATGCGCCTCTGGCTGCAGAGGTACACCGATAGCTTAGGTATGTAATTCTCAGACGATTGTATCGACTTGGTGACATTAATTTGAGGTTGCGATGGATTCCATCTCATATTGGTATACATGGAAACGAGAAGGCTGACATGTTTGCAAAAAAAGCTACTTTGGAAGGATCGGAAATTGACATCGCTCCGTTCTACACAGAAATACTTAGCTGTTACAAGAACATATCGCACCCCCAGTGCGATAAAGGCGTAAGTAAGAATACGTCACTTTTTGTTTATTGCATTTTCGTATAGTGCAAATAAAGATACGTCATGCTCCAATTTGTCCGTTAAGATAAGACGAAAAATTCAGCCATTATACAAAAAAAAACATTTGTCGCGTCACATAAGTTTTACATTTTGTCAGTTATAAAAGTCCATAAACCTACTTAACTACATAAAATTTGATAAAAATATACTTAATCTTACTTACGTATTTGTTTCCCTAAATCAAGCTAAAAGGACATGCCCGAATTTTGAGGAGAGCTGTGCCCTGAAAAAAAAAATATTCATGTACATTGACATACAGTATGTAATATTACAGCTTACAGGTATGTATTCAAAATAGTTTAAGTTTTATGATCAGAGAATAGGCGAGAGATACTATAAATAGGATACAATAAATGTGCCTAATATTAATTTAAACTGATTATTCTCTGATAATTATTATTTTAATTGAGTCTCAAGAGCAATGTAGGCATTTTTATGTTCTATCAGATATTTGATTGTAATAATTAATGACAATATTATTTTCTAACAATCTGTAACATTTTTGAAGTTAATTAAACATTATTCTATGAAAATCACGCATTTTCTTTAAAATATTATAGAATTTCCTTACTAGAAATATCTTCTATCTTTGCTATTATAATGTATATTTTCAAAGCCTAGATTACAATATCACCTAAGTATCTACTAAATCTAATCACCTGTTTAAATCAAAAAGTTGATTGTATATACACTAATCGCACATAGCCCCCTATACCCGCTTCTTATTTAATATATATCCAATAACAGTATTTTTCAAACCTTGCGTTTAAAATAAATAAAACGTTTTTTTCGTTTCCTGTAAAATCATGTTCTGGTAGATAAAGGTTCTTGTCACTTCATCGTCGATATGCCGATCATGCCGTTATCTTGATAAAAAGATTAACCAGTCAGTAGGTTGGTAGTCAGACTGACTGCCCAGGGTATGCTGGACGATCATTTTGATTGTGTCGTGACCCATGAAGGCTCTTCAATGCATCTTTGCATTCTGATTGTGTTAAATTGTTATCGTAAATTATAAGGTTTTTATTTTTCAGGAGAATTATCATGTGATGCAACAACCACAGCAAATGTAATTGCGAACATGAAGAAATTATTTGATAGTGTGAATGCGTACACACCAGGGTGCTTACTCTTTAAACTAATTTTAATTTCAATCTAATGCCAATCCGATTCCAATGTTAATTTTGAAGTCACGTGATTTGGTACTCTTGAAAACAATATTGTCAACATTGGATTGAAATTGGGATTGCGCCGCGATTGTTTTGTTGCACGTGAAGTTAGCTACGTTACGGGCCGCAATAGTGTTGTTCAACTCATTACGATAAACCGGCTATAGGGCTTTAGAATGCTTTATCCTTTAAAAACAAGGTTAATAAATAAATATGATAGAAATAGAGGTTTAATTGATTAATTGTAACGTACTAAAATAATTAGAGCGTAAGAAAATCATAAAAATCATAAAATTAACCATGACTTTGGCTTCATGCGGTAGGATCGTTGCCTACACTACTAAAAAAAATAGCAGGCGTCAAAGTTCTCCAATTTCAAAATTAAAGTGAAGTGGTTCTAAAAGTGAATTCTAAATGCAAGTTTGTTTAAAACATTCGATATTGTTCGCGTTTCATACCTTTTTAGTAAAAAATATTTATGTCCGATAAGTTACGTAACTAATATTAAAGTTTTATACAAGTGGTAAGTCAACAATCATGCTTAATTTATTATTTAATTTATTTGTTTTGTAAATGTAGTTATTTTCTTGGTCTATGTTTTATTCGTATATAATTACATTATTTTGTGCTTAATAAACCGTTTTCCAATTTCAGTTACAATAACAAATAGAAGCTTTGGTGGGATTCTTGGAGCAAAACCCAGGCATAGCTAAAGGTTTGCTTTGAAGAGGAAATGGGCTTTGGCAACCAGTTTGAATTTACTCGGAGGAGCAAATAAAGATGGTCAAGGCTGAGCTAAGGCAGGTACCTAGTTCATAATAATGAAATACTTAGGTGTTAAAAATCATTATATACAGCAATTTAATTAACATTAATGCATGTTTGTACTATTGGGCTGAGATAAAATGTACTCCAAAGAGGACGTGCGCAGAACTCTCAGCTTCAATGAGGCACATTGGTGGTGGGACAGCAGACAATAACTTGCCAGCATTGTCTGCCTTAGACAGTAGATTGGTGGCAGTGATGGGTGGAGAAGAGTTTGCAACTGGTGATTCAAGATGGATAGTCAATCCATTTTGTCAATATGTTGTAATATTTAAAATTTTATCATACCTATGATATTTAATTAATTTTATGGAAAATATTTTATTAATCTAATAATAACCATTTCATTGTTTCAGGCTAGACCTGCCGATTCCCAAGTTGTGATTACCAATACAAGAAGAAAACACTGAAATGGATTCTTTGCTTAACTCTTCCCCTATTCCTGGCACGTCACGTAATGACGCAATACCGGCATCATACAAAAGTAAGTCTTTGTTCGAATTTGTTTAGGAATGTTTAAACAAATTGTATAAGCCGTCCATCAGTCACACAACCCAACATAAGTGTGTAACATTGAAGTGTTTTGGGACTAATCAAATTCCGGCTATGACAAAAAAAAAAATTATTGACTTGTTTTTTGTAATAACTGACATGTTTGAAAATTGTTGGGTCAAGTGCCGATTTTACATTTTTTTTCACTTTAATATTTCAGTACCTGCACCACCCACACCACTTCAGAGTACCATGCCACCACGACCCCGCAGGCCGCAGAACCAGCGGTCACCCGTGCAACCATGCAGGCCGTTGTATGCAAATATGGAACAAGCAGCTCTCGAGTATCGAAGCGTGGCGGGTTGAAGCGAAATTAATAACAGCACAAGCATTTTCTAAATTGGCCGAACAAATTAGCAATATCACAAGCGCTTTGACGCCTGTTGCTAATGCAATTTCGGATGTAGCTAGAAAAATTCCAAATCCATGTCTTCCTTTTTAGCTACATTTTTCAAAGTGCATTCGCGATTAATGTCAAATGTTTTATTGATAATGTTTTCAGTTATTGATTAAACACTTGCATTGCGTTTAAAATTTTTTTTTTTTGTTTTTATCCTCAATATGATTTTGTATTATTATTTTGTGTTACAGTTTTATTAGGAAGTAAATAAAAGTACATTTAAGTAAAATAAAAACTATTTATTCAGTTCTCCATTTTTCAAGAAATAATAATTATGTAGATAGTAACTGTCCTTAAACCATGCTGTTATATTGTTTGCTATTACACTTAGGAAACAATACATTTAGAAGGTAATAATTTATAAACACGGCACGTTCCACTGTATTTTGTGCAGAGCAGTGCAACTTGGTATAATAATGGTTTCCTTCAGGAGCATCTACTATAGGTGTCATCATATACTCCCCAGGTCTAACTATGGCTACATGAGTACCATGACTAGCCTATGACAGAATATGGGATGTGATTTTTTTTCTAAAAACCTGTAACATAAGGAAAAGTATATGGTTAAAGTAAAGTATTTGTCATCCTGCTTTTTATGCATCATTTTTGACGGTTTTGAAGAAACTTAATCCATGGGTTAAGAGCTGCCGTTACATCTCTAATAGTACGAGAAACAGATTGCTGCAACATTAGGCCTCCAAATAGTTTTTGGTAACTACCAGTCGCATAAAAGGATAATGCCACTACAACCCTGCAAGATTTAATACAAGTATGAAGCTATTGATCCTCCAAACAAGTCATGATATCATTGATAAAAGTCATGTTTCAAAAACAACATGGGTACCTTATATTTTGGTGATATATCACTTCTTCGATTAGGAGTTGGCATGAAGGGCTCAATGTTTTCATAAATCTCCTCAAACAACTCCTTGCTCACTCTATAATTTGCTTTAAATTGTCTCCATTCATAGAAAACGCTTTGGCCGTATAACGCATCATAAGACGCTCATATCGTCTTTATTTCAATTGTTTTTTTATGTAAATTACGTAAAATACTGTACATTATTGCCAATCGTGCCATATTATACACTTATTACTTGCTGAAAACCACTTAAAAGGCAAAACAATTTCTAAAAAGTTACACTTTTGTTATTGGAATAATCACAATCAACAAACAATCCCAACGCAATTCTGTCGCAATATCAGCTGTCAAAATAGACTCAAGAGTAGCGTTTACGGTACGCCAATCCCGATCCCAATTCCACTTAGTTCCTCAAAATAGACACGCAATTTAATACCAATGTGGCGCTAGCGTCGAACTCAAGAGTACGAAATGCCAAAATTCCAATGTCGATCGATCGGAATTAAATTCAAGAGTAAGCCCCCTGATCTTAGAAGGGGAAAACAATGTCTACAAACTTAAAGGACAGTACAAACCACATTCAACTTTATAAGGAAATGAAGGAATTTTTTAGAAATTTAACTTTTTTGGGGTGCAAACGTTCTCCCCCGTCCAAGGAAGGTTGGGTCTGGAGTTTGAATGGGCTGGAAAACTATGGAAAATCTTAAAGAAAAACACAAAGCAATGAAAAGCTTGTCAACAAGAAGAATCCAGCAGGACCCATTGGAAAATCTGTTTGGCTGCATTCGTAGTAATTGTGGAGCTAACACAAACCCAACAACTGGGCAGTTTGTGGCTGGTTTAAAAACCGCTGTCCTGAGTAATTTATCACACATCTGGTCAGGAAATTGTGAGGTTGATGAAAATGACGTCATCCTGACAAATTACAAGACTCTCTTGACTCCAGTTACAGGCATAGGCACAGTTGATACTGCCACATTGGAAAATGCTATAGAAGTAAATGAAATAGAGCAAACTATGGAAGAAAAAACTGGTGAAATGCAGGCTTGTGCCTATGTCTCTGGATTTATTGTAAAAAATAATCTAATCTAATCCCAATAATAGTTGTGAAAATTGTAAAAAAGTGTTTGTCTCAACAAACACTTTTTACAATTTAAACATTTTTTTTTCTCGTGCGTTAGTGAGCTAACGCACGAGGAAGTCCACAATTTTATAAAATTCAAAAGATTTAATTAATTGTATTGAAAAAAGTGCTACATTAGTAAATAAATTCCTTGAAAAAGAAGCGTATAAAAGGAAATAAAAATCTGCTACTATGGGATTATTAAAACAATCTATAAAATGGGATTTCCTCAATAAATGTGATGAACACAAACAGCATAATATTGCATATGTAATAAACAGCGTATTTCATATTTGTAAAAGATTTTGTATAAAAACCTCGATGGAGGGACGGATTTCTGGAAAAAGTTGAGACCGAAACCGCATTCAGCGGTAATTTAGATTTGCCTGCAGAAATAATGAGCTTAGAAATCCCGTTTCAATTTTTCAAGTATTTATTTACTGACAAAATGTTCCAATACATAGAACATGAAACCATTAGATATGCGATTGAAAAATGTCCCGAAAAGATTTTTTGTACCACAGCAAAAGAAATTGAACAGTTTGTAGGGATGTGTCTTTACATGTCTATTATACAATTACCATCAACAAGACATTATTGGAATGAAAGCTTAGGACACCCAAAAATAAACAACGTTATGGCGTGCAAATAGGTTTGAGGAAATTAAAAGATTTATACATTTCAACACCAACTCGACGCAAGTACCCAAAGGTCAACCAGGACTTGATCCTCTTCATAAATTACGACCTTTTTTGGAGCAACTCAGACAGCAGTAGACGAGCAAATAATACCGACGAAAAGCAGGTCAACCATGCGACAGTACAGCCCAAAAAAACCCCACAAATGGGGGTTTAAAAATTTTGTGCTGAGCGATAGTTCGGGATTCAGCTACGATTTCGAAATATATACTGGAGCTCAAGGGCCTGTACAATCAGTCAGCAATTTGCCAAAAATTAGTATTTCTAGTAATGTTGTTGTTCGCCTTGCAAGAACTATTCCTGAAGGAGTCAACTATAAACTATTTTTTGATAACTGGTACACGTCTTTGCCGTTGCTGACTTATCTTTGTAAAAAGGCTATTTTTACCGTTAGGCACAATAAAAGCTAATCGTATTCCGGGGTACAAAGTTCCTGCAGAAAAAGATTTGAAAAAAAAAAAAACATACAACCGAATTGAGAACCTCCTCCTTTTTGTGAAGTCGGTTAAATAAGGGGAAAGGTGTAACTGTTGAGAAACTGGCCACTGTAGAAGATATAGATATTTCTGTTGTAACTTGGTATGACAACAGAGTCGTGATCTTAGCTTCGACTTACGTCGGAAGCAAACCGTCTTCTGAAGTTCGACGTTACAATAAAAACTATAAAAAGGAAAAGAGTTACCAAACTGTACCATGTCCGAAGGCAGTGATGACTTACAATAGACACATGGGAGGAGTGGATTTATTCGACGCTCTACTTGGTTATTATAGAATCCAAATTAGATTCAAAAAGTTTTATCAACGTACGTGGGACACTCAGAAAGTTTTGCGACACAAAAAAAAAATGTTCTACAGGTACATATATTTTTATTAAATCTTTTCAAAGTACTCTCCACCAGCCTCTATACAAAGATTCATGCGTCTGAACCAGTTTTCAAAACACTTTTTCCAGTCCGCCGCAGACACCTCGTTTACAGCCTGCTCGAACGCAGCCAGCGCATCTTCCGGCGACGAAAATTGTATCCCCTTGAGCAGATTTTTTATTTTTGGAAATAAAAAGAAGTCACACGGTGCTAGATCAGGGCTGTAAGGAGGGTGACCCAGGAGTTTGACTGAAGTACTGCCCAGGAAGTCCCTCGTTTTGAGCGCGGTGTGTGCAGGCGCATTGTCGTGGTGGAGCAGTAGTCCGCGGAGCCGTGTTTGGTCGCTTGTTGCTCACAACAGAAAAAACTTCTGGTAAACATTTGGTTGTATACCATTCGGCGTTGATGCTTCTTTGATCTCGTGAGGGAATTGAGGCCAAGTGGCCAGTCAAATTAAAAAAGCTGGCGATCAAAATCTTCCCCCCGCTTCGAGATCGCTTCACTTTGGTAGGCGTTGGTTCATTTTGAAACACCCAAACTGTCGACTGGCGCTTGGTTTCTGGATCGTATTGATAAATCCAGGACTCATCACCTGTTACGATGTCGTAAACATGCCGAGACGAGCCTGCTTCAAATTTGTTCAGCATATCACGGCACCATTCCACCCGGGCCTGCTTCTGAGCGTCGGTGAGGTAGTGCGGCACCCAGCGCGATACTATCCTCCTCACGCGAAGATGCCCGTGTAGAATCTCGTGAACGCTTCCCGATCCAATCTTTAATATGTGCTGAATCTCCTGATACGTAATTCGCCTATTATCTTGGATTAAATTTTTACTGCTAGCACGTTTTCTTCCGTAATAGCCGTCAAAGGGCGACCGCTTCTTTCTTCATCCTCCAAGGTTGGTCGACCGCGCCTAAATTCGTTATACCAACGATACACGGTTGCCTTGGAGGGGCCTTCATCCATTAAATGCCATTTGAAGTCTATCGAACGATTCATCCGGTTTCAGGCGACACTTGAAATCGTAAAAAATCATAGCTCTAAAATGTTCCCGGCGCAGATCCATTTTTCAGTAAGACACGATACTTTGATTTGGCTCGCAAAAAATGTGGAGGGAAATTTTGAAAATGGAACACACATATTTTTACTTACAAGTAATCATATTTTCGAAAAAGATTCTAACTGGCCAGTCTCCCATATATAAAAACTATTTATCGCAATACTTTCTGAGTGGCCTGGTATATTCTTCCATATGGTCGATTTGACTGCAGTAAACGCATGGCTTTTATACAGGCGCAGATTTGAAAATGCCGAGTCGTGGCTACCTTTAGCCGATTTCAAGTGCGCGAAAGGTGAAGATTTGTGCTATGCCAATAAACCTGCAACGAGTAGTAAACGTGGGCGATCTTCCAGTGTCATGGAAAATAATATTCTACAAAAAAAAAAATGAGAGGGCCCATAGCAATAATGCCATCTCAAGACGTTCGTTTAGATAAGATAGATCATTTGCCTGTGTGGTCCACTAGACAACGTTGTAAGGTCCCTGAATGCAATGGTAGATCATATGTGGAGTGCCGAAAATGCAAAGTCAACCTTTGCCTCAACGATAAAAGAAATTTTTCGAATTATTCCATACTACATAATATTTTTTTTTAATAATTTCTTTATAAATTCCGTTATTTTTTTATGTAAATTTTTTGCTCAATGTACCAAATGTGATCCAAAGAGAAAAAGTGTAAAAGTTTATTTTCTGCTCAATGTGCCAAATGTGATCCAAACTATTCGATAAAAAGAAAAAACCTGAAACACTTATTCATTTATTTTGTGTTTCCTACCACATATTTTTGCAGTAAAGGGTTAATACAATCATCACAAGTTAATAATACCTGGTTGTTAAAGCAGCGCCATCTATGAGTGTCGAGTGACACCAAAAACAACTGATTGGGCGTTGTGCCAATTGGCTCATAGATGGCGCCGCGGCACCAGGGTAGTCAAATACCTCCTGCACAATTCCTAGATAATATATTATTATAATATGATAATCCTAACGAAGAAGGTGATTAATAAAACCCTATCACAATAATACGGTTTTTTATTTTTTTAAACCTATTGTTGCAATCTCAGTTTACTGTAATTTGAGATAGCATCAAATCCCCTAGTAGTAAATACAATGTTTAAAAATGCAAGCCATTAGTGATGCCAGTGGGCCTTCAGCTGAGGTTTTCAGGAATATTAATCTGAATTCACCGCTTTTTATGTAAGCAGGTACCTAAACCTCAACATAATAGGTAGCAAGCACTACAGCTCGGCGCACGTGCATTTCATATTTACGTAGAAAACAGACTCAAAAAACATATTTTTATTTAAATATCGTTCTGGTTGAACGATCGGTGTGCAGCATGTAGCGGATTCGATTCCCGCACGGAACAAATATCTTGTATTAGGTAACTAGGTACATGTACTTGTTCCGGGTCTGGGGGTTTGTGTATGTGAATCTAAATGTTTGTAAAC
Organism: Standfussiana lucernea; assembly: GCA_964057025.1. Lineage (NCBI taxonomy): Eukaryota > Metazoa > Arthropoda > Insecta > Lepidoptera > Noctuidae > Standfussiana > Standfussiana lucernea. The sequence continues at coordinate 6,078,713 of OZ059811.1, forward strand.
ACACCCACGACACAGGAGAAATTCCTAGTGTAGGGCAGTTAAAAAAATAAAAAAAAATAACCTAACATGTTACAAACATTGTCTGATTTTACCAATTTGGCCATTGCTGAGAGACGTGAAAATTGGTCTCATGAAATCTTCGGGCTCTAAATTATGGCAAAATTCCAGCTCTGTAACGCCAGGCCCAAGCTTCTATGGAGTTTGGGTTTCTCCTTTGACACACTTCCCGGTTTCCGATTGAGATGAAATTTTGCACGCATATATTATCGCGTGAAGATTCAATATTATGATGACATGGAGCTGATAATGGAGCTACTTCTAAATAATATATTTAAAAAAAAATAAAGGTCAAGAAAAAGCTTTTTGAGAATGATGAAGTTACTGAAAAGGACTACATTGAAGTTGGGTTTTGTTCGTCGTGGTAGCGGGTATTATTAACACGTGCTTTTCTTGAAGATTCTTAATGTAATGCGGCGTGGTCCATAACCAAAAGAATTGCGAAAAATAAAACAGCACAACACGATTGAATCAATTTCAAATCGAGTGTTCGACTGACAGTGCAGAGAACTGGCAACACTGACCCAGACCCGATTGTCAAATTGTCAATGACAAAATGTCATTCGCTTATCGCTTTGCGTTTGCGCTCTTTTTCATATCGTATTGTGAATATTATTTCGACTTTAGCTATTTTTGACGACTTGTGCTGTTCAAAATGGATTCTGTTGATTTTCTAAACGACGGCTCCGGCTCACTCTCGGACTCAGTACCCGCTTCAAACGTTAACCCTAGCATTTCTCCGCATAATGAACCTACTTTACATGAAGACTTGCGCGTGAACATGGACTTATTTATATTATTTAACCAATTTGATACAAAACTTCTTATATACAACGTGTAACGGAAAGGGTATATACATACGAAGAGCAAGGCTTCTTTGGATGATAACAAACGATATGGCAAGGGTTTTTTAATCCTATATCTACATGTTCGAAAATTGTGAGATTTTTTAATACATAGATACCAGAAACCGAATTTTTCAAATTGAAATAAATACATCACTAGCACTTAGTCAGCTGATCGGTGTCAACGAACTATTTGCAAGTAAAGATAAAGCTCTTACTCCTGGTATTTCTGAATAAAGGGTTCTGCATGTTTATTTTTTGTTTACAAAATAATACTGACTTTTCCTAAACTAAGATTATGTTTGTGAACAAGTTACAATACAATTAATTTGTCTAGGTATCTAAATTTAACGAAATAATATTTAGGTACCTGCTTGAATTGTCACGTATCATTTACACACTTGTTTGTTTTTTTCGTAGTTTTTTCTTTGTAGAATATTCCACCTACCTTACAATCGTACCAACAACACAGTAGATACCTAATTTAATAACAATATTTTCGATTGTTTATCCCGTGAATCCCGTGCTCTTGAATCGATCTTCTCAAAATTGATTCAAAAAACGCAATAAAAAAAATTAAACAACTCTTTATCTACACACCTTTATTTTGTGATATTTACAATTGCCAGGTAGGTAGACATCTAAACAAAAAAATGATAACCTTTCTAATTCGATGACTTTCATTCTGATGGTAGATATTTAGTCGGTTATAATCACAATGACAACAATATCACGAATACAGAATACGACGCCGAGCGATAATTTATAAAATACAGCTATGTCATTCGAAATAAGAACTTCTATCAACCTCAAATGTTCCATCCAATAAACAACTAACATAAACAATGCGGGCAAGTTAAATAGTGTCATGTGCATGTAATTGATCTTGTTTGAAATATTATGTAGATAAACCTAGGTACCTATTTGCTGTTTCTTGTTGTCAGCACAATACTTTGGGCAAATATGAACTCGTAGAACTAAATTATTAGCCCTTTTCATAATAATTTTTACACATACGATCCAGGAAATTCGATTCACCTTACTATTCGCATTTTATTTTATTAAATCATCAAAATATTTACCTTAATGAATCGATTTGCTTGAAGATCGCATTAAAACGAATTAATTCGAAACATCATCAGTTCGTATACCTTTGAATTGATCACAAAATCGAATCGTTTATTGCATACCAGGAATTAAGTGCTTAAATAAACATAATTGTTTGCCATTAGGACTAAAAATAGAAAAAGGATTTAGAAACATAATTTATGTCCGACTGAACCCAAATCATCATCTTTAGCAACTTATGCATCTCCTAGTATAAATAAAATCACAATGGTTCCGTACATAATTTTTAAAATAAGTTTGTAATATTTTTTTCTAATACGTAATGATGACGAAAACGAAGTTTTCTTTTAATTACAAAATAATACACGCACGCATAATTACTGTCTGTCTGTAGGACTAACCGGAAGAATTATCGGAAGTTTACGCTCTGTCGGTGCTGTTTGAGTGGTACATGGGTTTTATTTTACTGGTTTGACTTTGAGCACGTTTAGTCTCTAAAATCCTAAGGAAGTCATAAAAAAATATCGCAAAACTGTATCGAACTGTGGAAAGAAATTAATAAAAGTACTAGGACCGCATGAGTAACAGGAATTAATATTGCCGAGTTGAAAATCGTTTGCTCACAGAACCCTGATTTCGTCCTTACACACACAATGTAATCATCATTGTGTGTATAACCGTAATGTGTTAGGGTTTAGGGTGCGCGACCTAATTGCTGTCACTGTAGTTTAAATTACTCCTGGTAAATACAACTTCTAATCCTAGATTTCAAAATAACATAATGTCTTTTGATCAAAGATTAACATTAATTTATGTTATTTTGAAATAAAAGCTCACGGGTTCAGATTCTGACGTATTACAAACGTACAACATATGATCAAATGTACCACATTTATGATCTTTAATTAATTGAAATGAATGATTTTTCAATTTTGAATTTGAATTACGTAATTAACTCTTTATTTATTTATGCTCTGGTGAATGATTTACATAAAAGATTATCAATTGAATAATTATTAGGATGTAAATTTAATCTTGAACAATATTTTTTAATAGTAGTGGACATAAATTAGGACGGCCACCCTATTACCAGGATAGCAGGGAATAGCTTTATTTTGAATTATTGTTAGCTATTGCTCGTCAGTCAGTCGTCAAGGTTTCCGCGTGTAGTGCACACTACAGAATCGTTTCTATCCGTGTAATACGCGCATGAGTTCAGTACGGCTACACCTAATTGACTTTTTTTGTTGTTTGCAAAATGTCGTTAAGTAATAGCGAATATTACGAAATGATATTGTGTGTCGGAGCAGAAGATGGTAATTTGCGAGCTGCCCGAGAACTGTATCGTCACCGTTTTATCGAGTGTAGACCAGATGCTGAACGTCGACAGCTGCCTTCGTTGGCGTGTTTTAGTCGGATGGTAGATCGTCTGCATCAAACTGGGTGGGTCATTCCACGCACCTGCTGCAGAGGGTCGCCCGAGTACTACTGATCCAGAATTTGAAGGAGCCGTATTGGAGCATTTTAATAGCAATCAGCACACGTCCAGCTGCATTAGCGCTGGGTGCCTCTAACCATATGCAGGTATGGCGAGTGAGTCAGCACCCATACCACTTCCGTCGCACCCAGGAGCTGACGCCGGCAGATTTTTTGCCTCGTGTGGCCTTTTGCGAGTGGTACCGAGGCCAGTTAGAAGCTTCGCCAGATTTTGGTTCAAGAGTGCTATGGACCGCTGAGGCAGTGGATCGGGCGTGGTAGTAGAAGCGTGGCTTGGCCTCCGCGGTCCCCAGACCTAACCCCGTTGGACAGTAAGGACATTAAAACAGTGTACGCAGTGCAGTGTGATACAGTGGACCAAATGAAAGTGCGGATTGAGGCCGCTTTCAGGACAATAACACCAGACATGCTACGCAATGTCCAGGTCTCCATGAACAAGCGAACGGCCTTGTGCATACAATACCAAGGTCACCCATTGAACCCCATCTTTAAAAATGTAAGTCATTTTACTAAATTAAGCAAAGCTTTAAGATTCTACTATTTATTCGTGAATAAGTAATAATAAGGGATGAAACTAGTTAACCTAGGCTACCTAAATTTTGTTTCGATTTTTACGTCAGTTTTGTTATCTCAGTTTTTACGTGAAATTTCTGTCTTAATATTTTAACCAGTAAATTGTAAATATGTAAATCAATAATTACCTACGCAATATTATTTTTTACATATCGGTAAAGTAGGTATGTTTATTGCGCGCTCGCGCACTCGCTCTAGCGGCGCGCGGCGGCATGTTTTATTTCGTCAGTTCGCGCCGACAAAGAACACCTACTGCGGTAGGCTACTAGGCGCGCAGAATTCCGGAAGAGATTTATCGTGATATTAGGCAAGTAACGTGGAAAGTTATTGACCCACGTAGTGCGGTGACACGTTTGTTATGATTTGAATTTAGGAAACATACGAAACCGAAAATTTGGTATCAATTTTTAGAATATTTTATTTTGAGCTAAAACCCTTGCCATATCGTTTGTTATCATCCAAAGAAGCCTTGCTCTTGGTATGTATATACCCTTTCCGTTACACGTTGTATATGTTTTCTCTCTACTGTAAGCCACTCAATAAAATCAATAATAGTGCAATATATTTATGTTCATATTCAAGCCCAATCGCCATACAAAGTGGTTGATGTCCTTTACAAGGTAAGTACGTAAACATTGTGGTGTAATGTTAGCTTTTACGTGATTCATATCCTTCGATGAGTTTGAGTTTCTGTCGTGTTTGTACCAGTTCTGTCACATTGCCTAACGTGTGTACTTTTTTCCTTATGAAGAAGCTGATAACTTGATTCATTTCTTTTCCATTTTAGAATGACTAATCGACGTCTTCGGGATGGTGACATTACCAATATATTACATACATACGAATACAGTGAAGATGACATGGAAAATGACGACGATAGTGTTGCAGATCCAGATTATCAAGCTGAGAATGAGATGGAACTAGAGCAGTTTTCTAGTGATGAAAACGAAGATGATGAAGTGAATGTAGAGGAGATTATTCAAGGTTTAGAAGACAGTGAACCTGAACCTACTGTAGTACCTAGAAAACCCCAAAAACTCAACCTACGATGGAAGAAGAAAAGTCTGCTTTTGACTGAGCAACAGTTGCGTTTTGCGACAGCTGATATTTTAGAGTTCGACACGCCGATCCAGGTCTTTTTATATTTGTTTCCTAAAGATTTATTTGATTTCATTGCAGCACAAACTAACTTATATGACGGCGTAAGCGATGGCTGAGCGATAGCGCCGTTGTCATTAGGGTTCGGTGGTACCGGGTTCATGATGAAATGTTAAAATAATAGTTTCGGTTTCGGTACACAAAAATCACAGTTTATTATTTAACACAAATTTACATTAAATAACACTAACAAATAATCTCCACAAAATGGGCAAACCGACAGTTTCGTTCTGAAGGAGTGACTTGGTTGGAGTTCCGAGCAAAAGTGATCTCGGCACAATCCCCACTCTACAAAACGACTCTGTCCACGTGCCGCCATTAAAACAACATCTGACGTCACGGCGTTTACCCCTACTACAATGGTCAAATCAGCAACTTGATGTTTAAAAGTTATCGCTTTCTCCGACACGGCCATACTGACAAGTCACACGTCCTCGTGTGCTGTATTACCTGGCGACAAAACAAAATGCATTTGTAGACAATATAAGATTGCTCGGCCTACCTGACCTCAAACAAAGGACTTGCATTTGAAGCGACACATCAAGATTTAGAAAAGTCAAATGAAATAAACTAGAACACAATATCAATGCACCAAGTAAAAACAAAGTAGTCAACTTATTATCAGCCCTTCTCGCTGGTAATATCTGATACATCACATACAGCCCTTCTCGCTGTCGTGCACACAATAGATTGGACAGTATCAGTCCTTCACACTGATAAGCCCTAAACAGGACGCATGTTACCGGGCCTTCTCTCCGGTAAACCGTCCGCTTAAGAAATACTTTGTGCATTGACATTAATCGGAACGAGTTGATGGGCCTTCACCCGCATCATCTAGATCCAATTCCAATTCTTCACTAATTACGTCTAATTCGCTGGGGATATGACCTTGTGGCATCCTTCTTATGCGATCATGAGCATACTTGTATGTTCTATTACCATTCAAAGATTTTAAAAGATAACGATCACCGTCAAGTACTTCTACAACTTTAAACGGTCCCTTATATTTGGGGTTTAATTTAATCTGATTCCGTTCTTTATTTTGAATTAAAACCAAATCACCAACACTGAAATTAACTACTTTGGCCTTATTTTTGTCAAAACGGGCTTTTTCATAAGCCGCACTCTTCTCAATACCGTCCACCGCGTGTTCTCTCGCCTCTGTTAGGTCAATTCCGGTTTCATCATCGTCGTTATAAGCCATTGATAAAAGCATTCGAATACTCATTCAAAAGGGACGTCAACCGGTCCTTGTTTTCGTTTGAAATATCAGAATCAACATTGTAAAGATCAATTACGGGAGGTAAATCGCAACAACCTACATTTGTGACTTTCGAAATACGTAGGGTAGATTCAGTTAAATGTACCGTATAGCCAAGTGTCAAAATATCGCGTCCGATCATAACATCGTATTTCATACAATCGTCGGGTAGTACGTAAAATGAAATTGACAGTTCGTTATTGTCGACCACAACATCACTAAGAATTTGTTCAGTGCTAAAAACATTCGAATTATTACCGATACTAATTACTTGCACGGTTGAAAGTGAACGTTTGCCCGAGAATTTATAAGCTACACTTTGTTTAACGAGAGAACACTCGGCGCCGGAATCAAAACAAAATGAAAACGACTCACCGGATTGTTCCAATTGCCCGCAAACACCTGCTATTTCGCAGCTATCGACGCGTCGCTCCGCCGTTGCGTTGGCAGCCCTGCCCGCCGACGATGACGCGCCACCCGCACTGCCGCGTTGGCAGTTCGTAGAGATGTGTCCGGCTTCTCCACAACGGAAACACGTTATTCTTTTGCTGGAACCCGATGAAGTCGCCGCCGGTGTAGTTTTCTGGGCGTTAGCTCCAGCAGGCTGCGTAAACTTCGAACGACAGTTCACCGCTTTGTGTCCCGGTTTTCCGCACTTATGGCACGTGAACATAGTGGAAGTTTGTGGCTTTAAACGCTTTGCATCAGTGGCGCCATCACCGGTACTGCGATCGAACTTCCGCTTCAGACTTGCACTCGCCAGAGCTATAATAAGCGATGCACCCTCCAGTGGACGTTCGTCGAGGCAAATATCGATAGTATCGCACCAAGCACGTGGATCGGTATCTGGTAGCTCCGGATTAATTTCTGGCAGCATAATCTGAGGTGCCACTGTTGGTGTCCTGATGGCTTCGATCAGCTGCATCATGTTCTTCTGCTGCATCTCGAACATAGCACGCCAGTGGGAATCGAGTCCAGATCCCAATTCTGATGACGGCGTAAGCGATGGCTGAGCGATAGCGCCGTTGTCATTAGGGTTCGGTGGTACCGGGTTCATGATGAAATGTTAAAATAATAGTTACGGTTTCGGTACACAAAAATCACAGTTTATTATTTAACACAAATTTACATTAAATAACACTAACAAATAATCTCCACAAAATGGGCAAACCGATAGTTTCGTTCTGAAGGAGTGACTTGGTTGGAGTTCCGAGCAAAAGTGATCTCGGCACAATCCCCACTCTACAAAACGACTCTGTCCACGTGCCGCCATTAAAACAACATCTGACGTCACGGCGTTTACCCCTACTACAATGGTCAAATCAGCAACTTGATGTTTAAAAGTTATCGCTTTCTCCGACATATATATTGTGCAAAAAGATCCCAATAACAATTTTCGACTTACTGCTACAGACATTCAGCAATTTATTGGTATTGTGTATATCATGTCTTTGATTCAGCTTCCTCGAGTTACCAGTCATTGGACTGCTACCATTGGTACTCCTCTTATTCAATCGACGATGTCCGTAAAGATGTTTGAAAAGATTCGTCAATTTATGACAATTGCCAAAACTTGCCCCTTGAACATCCGGAATTCGACAGACTATTTAAAATTAGACCAATTGTTCAAAAATTAAACCAAAGCTTTGCCAAAGTCCCTTTGGAGCAATATCTTTGCGTCGATGAGCAAATATGCTCCACCAAAGCCAGAAACAACTTGAAAAGGTATAATCCAAAGAAACCTCACAAATGGGGATATAAGATATACGTTCTCAGTGGAGTCTCTGGTTTTGCGTACAAATTCGAACCTGAAACTGGCTCAGAAAATGTGGTACTGCCCGATGAACCTGATCTGGGCGCATCCTCAAATGTTGTCATGCGTCTGTCACGAGAAATACCTCACAACGAAAATTACAGATTGTATTTTGACAATTATTTCACATCTTTGCCACTTCTAGAATACTTGTCAAAAAAAGGTGTACTAAGTCTTGGTACTGTACGTCGCAACAGAATTCCAGACTGCAAACTACCTACAGACAAAATTATGTCCAAGAAAGATAGAGGCTATTCCGTTGAGTATGTGGCTGATGTCAACGGTGTGGATATAGCTACCGTAGCCTGGAGAGATAATAAGGTGGTAAAGGGAAATGCCAAATTTTGGCCATGAAACGCCCAACAATTTGCTTTTGTCAAAAAAAACATCTCGTTTTATGTTAATTAATCGCGGTATTCATTTATCGAAACACGATTGCAACATTTATGTTAAAATAAAAAGTACCGAAAAGACAAAAATGAAAATACGTAAATCCGTAATTCATTCGATTGTGGATAAATTAAAAATTGTTGCCATTTATTGATTTCGCAAAAATAAAATCGATTTTTTTAAATCGATTTTTATTGTTATGCTTAAATTATTCGTTTTTTTTTCGATGATTATATATTAAACAAGCGAACTGATTTACCATTAATTCTTTAGATCATAGCAATACGCTACTGTACAATTCAACCGTCATTCTTATCGGTTCTTAAAAATACATTAAAAATAGAATTTTAAAAACTTAAAGAAAATATATTTTAAAAGGCGTGCAGAACTTAAAGTGCCTCAAACATGAAGATTAAAAAAAAAACAACAAAAATCGATATCGATTTTATGTCTGTTAAGTGGCAACATCGAATCTGTTATGACACCTAGGCCCTCTATCTGTCATGCATGTGACACAACTAAATAATCACAAGTCGACTTCGTTTGCTTATGAATTATTTTGTTTGTTTTCTTGCGGATTTGTTATCTAAGCAACAAATAAGCTTTCTAAATGGACTCCGACAATTCTTCTAACCCTACTGACCACGGCCTGAACATGGATCCCGCTTCCGCTTCTCACGATAACCCCTGCACGAACTTGGACTCGATATCAACTGATAATGACGACCCCAGCTCTTCCAGTACTACTTCCCAGCCCTTAGTAACTCATTCAAGAGGACATTTACGCTGTGTCAATTGTGGTTTAAATGTCACGAAAATACGAAGACATTTGTTGGAAATTGCAGAAGTGCGAAATCATATACAGCAATGGGTTCGACCACAGCAGGTAAATAGTAAATCAATGTCACCATGTGTCATGTCTTCCTCTAAGAAATGCTTTTTAGCTGATTTGACTCAAAATAATATCAATATCTAATATTATGGCTTTTTTATTAGGTACAAGTTTCGAGTGACAGTGTAGTGTGCCACTCGTGTTGGACTGCAGACTGGAATCAAATACGACATCCAGCTAGTCAACAGCAAAATGCACCGATATTTGGTCAAGGACATGTGTGCATCAGCTGTGGCAGGTCACTTTTGAGAATAAGATCTCACACACTCGGGTCCGATTCTCCACGTGAGGAATTCATAAAGAATGTGATTGCCCATCAGATTGCGCCACGTGAGGTAAGTGTTCAACAGTTTTTAATTAATGTTAGTGGGGTGCTGATATCTGATACATATTTTTTGCTCTGTTTGCATATCAACCCAAAAAAAAGAAAAATCAATTGTCTCATTTGTAACGAGAAATACAAATGAGGCAATTGATTTTTCATTGTTTAATAAATATAAGGCATTAAGTATGCCTTTGTGCAGTATTTTTCACTAATGCATTAAGAATTAATAAATATTAACATTTTATTTATATTTGAGTTTAAACTAAATTACTTAATCTATTTTATTTTGTTCACTGGGCAATCACTTCTTGTTTTTATTATTGTTTCAGTTGCCATCATCATCTCGTGTGTGTCATAATTGCTGGCGAAGGACTGATAGAGCAGCATCACATTCAACTGCAGAACGGGAACCAGAACCAGAATCAGTACCATCTAGTGTATCCTCAATGCAGTCTGAAGTAGCTAGTAATGTTTTGCATCCAGAACAACAAAGCATTGATACATCAGATTGTGTACTGCTGCCTAATTATGTACGAGCACCAGCAACACAAAATCAATGTTTTTTTCCTGGTTGTAATGATTCCAATCGACGCACTGTTCCATCAGCATTGCGGGTACGTCTTTTTTGCGAATACAATTATTATTTACCTGCAGAATGTAGAATCTGTAACTACCATTTGAATAGTAACTCTTGGGATTTACTTTTAGAATCAATATACAATCCTATCAAAACATTTAGTGCCACACAAATTGAAGATTTTGCTACATTATTGAAAGATAATATGCACAATCATTTAGACTTTGAAAATATTCAGAGTATGCCTGAGCATACTGTACATTATTATCTAGGCTTAACAAAGGCACAATATCAGGAAATTCTCTCTGAAGTTCCGAGACTGGCAAGCAAGCATAGGGGTTCTTTTGCACTTGCTGCATATTTGATGAAGTTAAGAACAGGAGATAGTGACGAACGCATGTCGGCATTATTGCAAGCCAAGAAGCACGTTAGAGCGGCTTATGAATATGGCCCGCGAATTATTAAATCAAGATTTCGTTCCTAGAAATGTTGGCATAAATCATATATCCCGAGCAGAAATAGCTCAAAGAAATCTTTTTATTCCAAATGGACTGTATGGGGGAGAAGATAGGAGACCCATCATAATTGCCGATGGGACATACATATATATACATAGAAAAAAGTTCCAATTACTTATATCAGAAAAAAACTTACTCATTACACAAATATCGCAATCTTGTAAAGCCTTTCCTTTTTGTGTGTAGTGATGGTTACATTATCGATATTCTGGGCCCTTATCCTGCTACAACCTCAGATGCGGATATCATAAATAATGAATTTGGTGATGAATCCAGTTCATTAAGGAAATATTTTGAATCTGGAGATGTATTCATCCTAGATAGAGGCTTTAGATACTCATTGCCACTTTTAGAACATTGTGGTTATCAAGTTCATGTACCTTTGTCTCTAGAAGATGGTGAATCTCAGTTAACAACAAGAGATGCTAATAAGTCCAGAGCTGTGACTATGTGTCGATGGGTAGTAGAGGTGGTGAATGGCATTTTTAAAACTGGATTTAAAATATTTCGCCAAAATTATTTTAACAGGGCTTCTACTCATTTGATGATAGATTTTGCTGTGGCTGCTGCACTAATTAATAAATTCCACACAAAAATAAGGGACAGGGATGATGCAGTTCAAATATTAGAGATAGTTAATCAAAATATGGAAAAAAATAATGATTTATCCGAGTATGTTAGGGAACGCAATCTAAATAGAGCTAGGGCAGACTTTAGAAATATAAATGTAGACTCTGAAAATGTTAGGGAATTTCCTGTATTAACTTACAGCGACTTAATGTTAATTGCTTGTGGCACATACCAATTAAAGCAAGCTCGCTCCTATTATGGTGAGCATATAAGATTTAATGGTTGCTACCGGATAGAAGTTTGTAATGACCACAGGAGCAGCATTATGGAAGGAATTAACTTTAGTCCAAACTGCTCCTTACTTAGAGCTAGAATCGCAAGTCGACACATCAGTCGTAAAGTATATTTTGTATATATTTTAATTAGTGGCAATGATTCTGGTAGAAGTGCAATTAAAAAGTATTGTTGCAATTGTATTGTCGGCCGTCGAACGGTAGGATGCTGTGCCCATGTTATGACAGTAATATGGTATCTGGGATGGGCACGGCATCAGACTAATATTTTCCCTCCTGCTCAATTCTTGGATGATGTACTGATTGTATATGATACAAATGATGTATAAGAACATAAAATATCTTACAGATGTAACTAAAACTTGGCAATTAATATATAAATTACAGTAAAATTATTGTTAAAATACTGTTACTATTGTTAAAATGATTGTTAATTTGTGAAAATAAAAACCAATTATATCTTAAAAATCCGGACTTTTTTTTAAACCAATTTCTTAATCATTTTATTAATTAATTTGCATATTATCATTTCCGTATGCTTTTATAGGTGTGCACCCAGGGCCGAAGTGTGTATGGTCGGTGGGCATTCCCCTTTGGCATCAAGTTTTGTAGGAGAAATGCCTAAAGCCCAGGTGAGAAGGTATGACAAGAAAAACAAGCGGTACGTATCAATTGACCGTCCAAATATTGTTGGAGAATACAATCGTCACATGGGTGGCGTGGATCTAATCGATAGCATCATGGGACGTTACAAAATACAGCTTCGCAGCAAAAGGTGGCAGGTTCGGATGTTTTACCATTTACTGGACTTGAGCATGGCGAACGCGTGGCTTCTTTACAAAAGAATTCACAAAGCAAAGGGTTTGCAGGATAAAACTTTGAACTCTGCTGATTTTCGGCTTGAAGTTGCAACAACATTATGTAAGCTTGGTGTACCATCGACTATGAATAGCCGTCGATCCATTGAAAATGAAATTCAAGCTAAACGACACAAAGGTCCAGCACAACATGTTCCTCCAGTGGCAATCAGGCAAGATCAAACAGGACACTGGCCCGTTTGGACGGAAAAGAGAACCCGCTGCAAATTTCCAAACTGCTCTGGTGTCTCACAAACCATGTGCGAGAAATGTGGCGTAGCTTTATGCTACATTAAGCACAACAATTGTTTCAGACAATTTCACCTTAGTTAAGTTACATTATTGACGCCGTGTAACATTTCTGTCACACTCCCTTTTACGCTTTTTTTTTCCGAATAATAAATAAATATAAAAAAATCCCGAAACACGTGTCTTTTTTTTCATATGAGTAACATGTTTCAGCACTTATTTTAAAATTTTAACTTCTTGCGCTACAAAGGGTTAAAAGAAATAGTAAAAGCTTTACCAGATACAGTAACAAAACTGATACTATGGTCGGATTCTTGCATCCCACAAAACCGGAATTACCATATGAGCACTGCTCTTATAAATTTTTTAAAGTCAGATGATTCAAAAAATATAACAGAAATAACCCAAAAATATTCTGAACCCGGCCATGGCAACGTTCAAGAGGTTGATTCAGTCCACAGTTTGATTGAAAGAAACTTAAGACACCAAGAAATATACAGTCCGTTATCTCTACTACGTGCCCTTATAAAAATAAAGTCAAATGTTCTAAAGCTATTTTCATACAAATGCAGGATGCCGATTTCTTGTCATTTCAGTTAGAAGCTAGAAAATTTGGTTTTCAACAGATACCTTACAAACAACTCAAGTTAATAACTTATTGCTCCTACATCCACATAAATGAATTTATAATCCGCATCACATATCGCCAGCAATACGAGTGAGAAATAGTTTTTGTAATTGAAATATAGTGAACCGGAATGCGCAGGTTTTATTAATTCAATATGCTTTCCGTCAATGCCAGCCGGAGTACGTGCGCAACATTCAAGCACGCCAAGGACGACCCGGCTGCATATTCCATGCAGTCCTGAGGAGGCCGCAAGACATCCGCCAAATTTACGACACCACCGTGTTCCTGTGCATGCGTGGTGTCCGTATAGAGGCGTGGCGAGGCATACGTGGGCCCGCACAGTGCCACCGGTGCCAGAAGTTCCGACACAGCTCGCACCAGAGCCACCGCCCGCTCGCCTGCATGAGATGCGGTGGAGAGCACGCCGCCCGCGACTGCCCGCGCCCAAGGACAGAGCCGGCCACCTGCGCTAACTGCGCGGGCGACCATCCAGCGTGCAGTAGCGGATGCCCAGTGTTCCGGAAGGAGGTCCGGAACAAGCGAGCGGGCACTGTCGCCATCACCCAACAAGGGCGCCGACCCGCCAACGAGAGGCCACCTCCACCACTAACCACAGACGACCACGAGGCCCCCAGCGCCACACTGATGGCGACAGCGATCGGGCCCGCCAACAAAGAAGCTCCTGCCTCGAGGCGGAGGAAGAGGGCGCGCGGGCGAAGGCGAAAGGGGGGTAAACAGCCCCAGCCATCCGCGTCCCAACCTAGGCAAGTTCTTGCCCCCACGGCGCAGGCTCAACAACCAGCCGCACTTACCACCATCAACCCGAAGCCTACCGACGCCGCTGCTGGCGCCGGCAAGAAGAAGGGGAAGCGGGCGGAAAACGCGCCCAACCCACAGACGCGACTACTACCGCCGTCGCACAAGTAGCGGCGGCGGCCGGCGCACACACGCAACCAGCCGACGCCGGCGAGCAGCAGCGGCGCCGCGCACCACGCACTGGCACTCCTAAGGAAGAGCGCCAGAAGGAATTCACAGCCTGCGCCATAAAACTTCTGATGGACTTGATCAAGGCCATCAGACAGGGGCAAGACGCGGAGCTGGTGATCCTCGACGGACTGGCCGAGCTTTTCACCCTGTACCATGGCTAGTCCGTTGAGGGTCATGCACTGGAACGCCCGCGGCCTCAGAAACAAGGTTGCCCCACTCCGCCTCCTCCTCAGCGAACAACGGATCGACGTGGCGCTCATCAGTGAGACACTCCTGGGGCCTGCGGACAATCCCAGGTTCCCGGGGTATCACCTCTACAGGAAGGACGAGAAGTCGCCGCTCTGCATCATCTACCTCGGTCTGGCGGTACTGGTGAGCCGAAGAGTCCAACCTCTCTGAGCTGAAAATGAGTTCAACATTTGTACTGTTACTGCAAGGAGAACTGCAGAATTATAAGAGGAAGAAACCAAGGCGGAGATGGAACCTGGAGGCTAAAATTTCTTTGAGGAGATTTACCGGCACTGGGCCCGCGTGGTGGTTTACAGCCCGCTCCCTCTCACAGAGATGAGGTATGGGTCCCAGCTGTGGGAACCTATAGGCTGATTATGCTTTATTTATTATTTTACACCTTGTTTTATTAATGGACGATAATGTAGCTATATTGTCAGATCTGTCTGCCTTCAACCAAAATAATAAGTACCTATCTCTATTCCTAACCATTTCTTTTATTACATTATTTCATTAAACTGAAGTTATAATATTAAATAATACGATAAACTCAAACTCAAAGCATTTATTTCAATTAGACCATTACAGGCACTTTTGAATGTCAAAACACAAAAAAATAAACTAAGCTACAGTCCCAGTCACAGGGCATAATAACTTGTGAAAGTACTGTAGTTGCCCATTCGAAAGCGTAGATCTCTATGGAGAAGAATGGGCAAGAAACTCCATGGACACTCTTTTAAATCATTATGTTGTTACACAGTCTCGGTTACATCATTCATGTCGAGATTAAACATACATGTGAGAACGATGTAGAAAGACGTGCGAGTAAGAGCGTCCAGAATAAAAAGATAAAATTAACAATTCAAAAATACAATAATCCATGGCACCTGCGAGATGACCAGTCACAACTGACAGCGCCCGTTCACGAACATGACGCATGGATCAGCCATCATTCAACTCAACCATTTTGGAGGGAACTAAACGACCCGACACACGCGCAACCATCAGCGAGACATTTTAGTGAGCATGACATTCTCTCAACCGCCAGGGCGAATTCGAGTCAGTAAAAGATGTAAATGGTAGCTTTATCGTACATAGAACTCACACATGTGCTATGCAATTATATAATACTAAGAGACTGAATCTATACAATGCAAAGATATGTTTACAATCTTCTGCAGCTTCCACAATAACTTCACAAAGTAATCAATTAGTTTGCCCCTATGGTTGTGGAGCAGGACCAGCATTGAGCCAAGCATTTTTATCATCAATGTAATCTCCCAACTTATAGTATGCTTGCCTACATAGTGTGCGTTTTATACAAGATTTAAATTTCGTCTCATTCAGTTGTAGAATGCCGGGAGGAATTTTATTGTAACATTTTAAACAGTACCCCATGAAAGATGAGTCTACTTTAGCTAGCCTGAAACCTGGCTGAACTAGATGGTCCCTGGTTCTAGTATTATAGTGGTGTCTGTCGCCTCTTTTACTAAATAAATGCAGATTTTTCCTAACGTACATGATGTTTTCATAGATGTAATGGCAAGGTACTGTCATGATGTTAATTTCCTTAAACAGTTCTCTTAGAGAATCGCGCCTACATAGATTATATATGGCTCTGATGGCTCTTTTCTGCAGAATAAATATAGACTCGATGTCTGCAGCCCGTCCCCATAGTAAAATACCGTAAGACATAATACTATGAAAATAACTAAAATAGACTAGCCTCGCGGTATCTACATCAGTAAATTGACGAATTTTCCTAACAGCATATGCTGCTGAACTCAGCCGTCCTGCAAGAGATGTTAAATGAGGACCCCATTGTAGCCTTGAGTCGAGCGTGATCCCTAAGAAAACAGTTTCATCGACGAATTCTAGTTTCTCTTGATTCAATACTATGTCACAATCACTAGTTTTGACATTTGGTAGGGCAAATCTTATGCACTTAGTTTTTTTCCCATTTAATACTAAATTATTCGCGGTAAACCAATTATGGACTTGCAGTAGGGCGCTATTTACGTCGTCAAGAATTGTGGCACGTCTGTTTATCTTAAATATCAAAGAAGTATCGTCGGCAAACAACACCATTTGAGGTTGGTTTTTAAATAAATGGGGTAGATCATTAATATAGACTAGAAAGAGGAAAGGACCCAATATAGAGCCTTGTGGTACACCCATCCTTACTTTTAAACCCATTGAATTGACACCATTTATTTGTACTTGCTGATGTCTATCGTTCAAATACGATTTCACTAAACTGAGCGCAAGTTTCCCCAAACCGTAATGCTCAAGTTTAAAGAGTAGGATTTCGTGGCTTACGCAATCAAATGCTTTCGAGAGGTCACAGAAGATTCCTATGGCATCTTGTGCCTCTTCCCACGCAGTGAATATGTGTTTTAATAATGTGACACCGGCGTCAGTCGCACGTCCTTTGGTGAAACCATACTGTTTCTCATGTAAGATCTTATTGGTATTAAAGTGGTTAAGCATCTGATTAAGCATTACCTTTTCAAACACCTTGCTGAAAACCGGCAATACGGATACGGGTCTATAATTATTCGTATCTTTACTGTCCCCGGATTTGAAAAGTGGTATTACCTTGCTGTATTTCATAAGTTCCGGGAAGACGCCTTGGTCCACACACAAATTAAATATTAAAGCCAAGTACGGTGCTATAGTCTCAATAATAGCTTGACAAACTTTAATAGACATTCCCCATAGATCTTCTGTTAATTTGATTTTGATTTCCTTAAAGGCTTTAATGACAGTTATGGGGTTTATATGTTTAAATTGAAACTCAACCGGACAGGCTGAAACATTTGCTCTTAATAAATCAATAGAAAGCAAGGGTGAGGAATTTAAGGTTTCAGTAGTTTTAAGTGGGATACTGGTAAAGAAATCAACAAATTCTTGAGCAACTTCATTTTTAGAGCTTAGAAGACCACGTGAGGTTTCTAATGTGATATCATTATTGTATTTTTTATTTCTATTAGTTTCACTATTGATAATTTTCCAAACCGTCTTTATTTTATTATCTGCGGATTTAATCTTGTTGCTAATGAATAAGGCTTTAGCAACCTTGCAAGTGTTTTTAAAAATTTTTGAGTATGTTGCAACATATTTATTAAAAGTTTCTGAATTAATGTAAGGCTTGAGGCCGTACAGCTCAAACAATCGCTCCCTACTTTTCCTAATACCCTTATTTGCCCAGTCACTGAACAAAATCTTTGGGTAAATAGATTTAGTTTTCATTTTTATTGTATTATTAAACTCCGTGTAAACTACCGAAAAGAATTCCTCATAAAATTGATTTACATTTTCAATATATCCCGGAATGCCTAAATTACTAATTAAGTTATTATTAAAATTATTCAAATTACTGGGTGTTATTTGTCTAGACTTTATCTGGATTTTTTGTAATGGTGTGTAGGACTCGAAAACAACGGTTTGACCACTGTGATCAGAAGGAAGGTAATTTACAATGGATTTATCTAAGTAGTCGCAACAACAAAAAGCATTATCAATACATGTAGCAGTATTTTTAGTAATTCGGGTTGGTTCCGAGAACACGTTTAACAAATTAAATGATTTAAAAAGATGTAATAATCTACTGCTATTTGAATTTTTCTCTAAAATATTAACATTAAAGTCACCACAGATAACGAGTGATTTATTACTAGTAGCAAGTTTTGCTAAAGCATCCTCCATTACTGACTCAAATAAAGAGTAGTTCTGATAATTTGGGGGTCTGTAAACGCGATACATTTATGTGAAGTGACATTTTTTGTTTAATATTATCTAGGATTTGATGTGCAATAGACCTGTCCATACATGTTATTATGGTCGAAGATGCTTTCTGTATTATGAAATTGTATGTATGATCAAATTTTTAGAATATTATGTTTAATTTGTATTTTATATTAGCAACGAAATTTGTGATTAATTGTCATTATGTACACATACTTGTGACTTGTGAACACTTTTGTCCCAAATGAATAAACATATCTATTCATGTAAAATTAGTCATACTTGCATAAATTAAGAAATTATAATTATTATCATGCTAAATAAAGAAGTCAAATACTAACGTCTGTTTTACTAGACTGCTCCATAAATATTGATATCAGCATTTTATGCACAAGTACACTGTGTTTCGATAGAAATTTTGTTCAGATGTCAACAATTGTCATCTTGAAGGAAACTATCGAGAAACGCACTGTACTTGTGCATAAAATGCAATACAAAGAATCCGTAAAATGCACTGTACTTTGAAATTCCCGCCCTGGATTTTACTGTCTTGTTTACGTGGGCGAAAAATAGATGGCGCTGGTCGTTAAGGAAATTTTCCTCATAGAATTTATACGGAGTCGTTCAAATTCAAATTCAAATTCAAATTCATTTATTGTTTATCACAGGTGAAATATTTGGTCTTATTATTATTATAAAAGATCGCTGTAACATACCTATAAGGTGTACAATATTTTTACTTTTGGTTACATAATATTTAACATCTTAATCATTATTATTCGTCCCAAGTCAACATCCATAGTCAGTCTGTTGTTAATTCACAAGTCAGTTTAAAAAATCAGCAAATAGGAACTTTGATATTTTCATGCACATTAAATTGAATTAATTACATTAAAATTAAATAACTCATTGATTTCATAAAAATAATATTATTCATAGATTTCATTAAAATTAAAATTAAATTACTTATTGGTTTCTTAGACATTAAATTATTCAGTGGTTTCGTTACAATTTATTAAATTAGTCATTGATGTCATACAAATGAAATGACTCATGACTCGAAACATTACAGATAGCATTAACCTTAACATTAGCATAGCTTATCTCTGTGTGTAGTCACCAGTATTTTTGTCACTAAAAAAGTCATTGATTGAATAGTAGGCTTTACCAATCAAGAATTCCTTTAGTGTTTTTTTAAAACTATGTAAGGTTACACTATTTTTTACGTCATTTGGTAGTTTGTTATAAATTTTTACTCCTATCCCAAATACACTTGTTTTAAATTTAACTGTCCTACACTTAATTCCGCTTAATACATTTTTATACCGTGCACTTCTCAATGTGTCATAGTTATTTAAATCACGTTTTATCATTACTGCTGCTTCATAAATGTATAGTGAAGGTAATGTCAAAATGTGTAATCTTGTGAACTCTGCTCTACATGAATCGGTTTGTTTAAGCCCACTTATACTTCTAACACACTTTTTTTGTGCCTTAAAAGCATACTCTTTGTTAGTTGAGTTTCCCCAAAAAAGAATACCATACTTTATTGTAGAACCTACGTACGCATGGTAAGCGGTCAGTAGTGTTCTCTCATTAACAACTTTCCTCAGCATGTAGAGGGCATATGAAAACTGGTTTAATTTTTTACAGACCTGATCAACCTGCATTTTAAAGTTTAGTTCAGAGTCAATATGAATACCAAGAAACTTAGTGTTGTTGACTTCTTTTATTTGTTCTCCTTTATAATGTATATGTAGCTTTTTTTTTGAAGTAGTATTTTTATTTGTGAAAGTCATATAATTTGTTTTTTCAATGTTTATTTTTAGATTGTTTACATTTAACCATTTTATAATATCTTCAAGTGCTTTATTAATGTTGGTTTCATAATTATCTCTGTCACGGTTCGTAAAAATAGCAGTACTATCATCTGCAAATAGTACCATTTCCTGTTTTATAATTTTCGGTAGATCGTTTATATAGATGATATCGTTATTCTTCTCCTTTAGAGTGTATATGTTCTGTGGTTACGATTCAGTTGCGGTTCGGTTTAAGTTTAGTTTCCAATTTGTATATGAAATAGTAGAATGACTTTTTAGGTAACTATCGAACGGCGATCGAAGTCGAACTGTTGTTGAAACACAATTAAACGTGTAACGTTGCAAATTAGTAGAATCAGCCCCCTGGACATCTTTTGGTTGAAATTATGATGATTAAAGTAAAACAAATTATAATAAGTGTTTTTTTTTAGATTGATTACAGTAGTCTTTTGTGTGAAGACTGCTTTACTACTGCTGCAAATCAATTTTCTTCGGAATCAAGAGCTGTCTCGGAAGATCAATGTGTGTGGTGCCAAAAATCCATTGTTAACCGTCACTCTCATTCATTGGCCAACGGTCCTGAAAGAGACGATATCGCTCGCCGTATACTGCCTCGACAGGTAAGAATTATAGCATTGACTGACTATCACCTGTGCTTATTTTTGATATAAACATTATAAAATTAATTTAATACATTAAAATCTACTTCATTTTACGTGACTAAGACTATTCTATGTCATGAGATTTAAGTTGTAATATTATAACTTTCTCATGTTTTGATTATAAAAAACATTAATATTTCCTTTTTACATTCAACCAGCAAATAAAGTGTGCTATGCATGTTGGCTCGCTGCTCATAGAAATGTTCTACGAGCACAACAGCAAGAATTGATCAGAATGGAACCACCTGCTCATCAACACTTCACTTCAAACACTCCACCTTCACCGTCTCAGCCTGAACCATCAACCTCACAACCTGAACCCTCATCCTCACAGCCCATACCCTCAACCTCACAGCCCCAACTCTCAACATCTCAGCCTGAAGATATATCCTATGATCCAAGGTGTGTTTGGTGTCAAGCCTCACTTGCTAGACGTCATTCTCATTCTTTGCCTGAAGGACCAGAAAGAGACTATGTTGCCCAAAGAATTTCTCCCAGACTGGTAATTAATACTATTTGTTTTTATACATTCTTGTAGGCGTAATGATGTTCGTATGTTTCATACACATGTTTTTGTTTTCAGATTACAACTCATAAAAGAGTGTGCTATGCATGCTGGTTATCAGCTCGGAGAAATAACCAGATTGTAGTTGAAGAAGTTGCTGATGCATCAACAAATGATGAAAACAATGTTCTTCTAACCACTCTACACAATTTTAGACGGACAAGTAACTCACAAAGGTCATGTTTTGTACATGGTTGCATGAATGTCGAGCGACATGTTGTACCAAACTTTTTAAGGTATCGCATATTAAAATCAAATAAATTATATACAACATGTAACATAATTAACGCACATCCTGAAATTAGTTTGTTCAGAATCGTTTACTGAATCGATTTCTACCATTTTTAATATAGGTAATTTTTTATCCCAAAATTAACTAAAACTACGTAAATTACAGTCACACTGCCCCTGTACAGCCAAAACAAACTGAAATGGACTGTAAGTCAAGGCAATAAGAATTTTAAAAGTGCAGTTTTATTTGTATTAATACAAATTCCGTCATTTAATACAAAATACAGAAAAATGAACCTTATTTCAAGGAGATTAAAGTCTTTACAAATACAGTTAAGTAAACTTAACGATTGTAATCGCGCGCACACACTTACAGGCACTGGACAAAGGACACAATAGAAAAACCAACAAAATACAAAATATGACATGCTTGTTTTCGTTCCCTTTCTCCTGCAAACTAAAACCCCGGGATAGAGCGAGATAGCTACGACGATACCGGCGCTTGCGCGGCTACAATGAAAGCAAACTTAAATGTAAACAATATTAGTCATGCGCGGACATTTTACAGGAAAGTACGCTAAGTGTTTGCAAATAATTTTTCGCGTGCGATGTTTTTCAATACACAAATGTTCAGTACACCGAAATGGTGAAGACATTGACATGGTGTGGTGATAATGTGGCTCTAGGTTGCAGAACATTCTACCAAAGGTATGTTACCTACAAGAGTAGACCGCAGGTTTACATATGTTAGCTGCTGCTCAGCGGCTTCGCGACCACGGAACGTTCCGTCCGAACACGGCCATCGACAGGGGAGCCGATGTGCCTACACATACTCGTCTTCAAAACGAAATACTGGACTACTTCGACGAGAATCTCCATGCACCCGAGAAGCAGCGCCACGCTTTGAATGTAGTCATAATGCATGTGCGGAGAACACTTCGTGGTGATAAAAAACATCCATTCCACCTCAGAAGATGCCAGTGTGGGGATGTACAATCAAAATCAACACATCACACATTAAATGGATGCACGAAAATTCTCACGCATGCAGAGTGACCTTCCAACACCGTTTCTCAGTTAACGTCTGGGCCGGTGTCACTGGTACATACATACTGGGGCCTGTTTTCTTACAAAGATTAACACAGCTAGAACGCTGCTAGAAGACATACCTCTTCATAATTTACAAATGGTTTTCTACCAACACGATGGTGCCCCTGCGCATTTCACTAGGAGTGTTCGACAGTAGCCTCCCAGATCAGCTGATTCGACGCGTCTTGTCTTTTTTTGTGGGGACGTAGGTATTAAATCGTTAGTTTATTTTAGTGAGACAATAAGTGCCGAGGACCTAAAAAACAGGATAGTGAACGCTTTTGAAATAGTGAAAAATGACACTGAAGTGCTTTCTAAATTAAAACATCAATTAAGAAAACGGGCATTAAAATGTATTGGACAGGTGGAAGTTTTGAAAGTGGTTTAAAGGTCACAGCTCATTAGAGCCACCCGGCACCCACTCCGCACCGCCTCGCCTCGTGCGGTTAGTATTCTTGATATGGACTTGTATGGGTATGCGCTCACTACATCAACTCCGTAGCGTCACCGGATCGCCTCTATCGTAAGCCGTCCACGCGCGGACGGCGGGTGGACCACTCGGTGACAACTCGCTGCCCTGCGTTGACTGCGCATCGCCAACGCGCGGGTCCGAAGCGGACCGCGCGCTGCCCGCGAGTGATTCACTATGGTGATTCACGCGAGGACGATACGTTGGCAATGCGCCGCTCCCCACCCTCCCTTCATTCCCAGCATTTCTTTCGAACGAGTCGGACGTATCGTTTTTGTTTTTAAAATGAATAAAGAAAAACTTATCGAAGAAGTTCGTAAATATAATTTATTGTATGATCTAAGTGACTCAAAGTACAGTGACACTGTAAAAAAGGAAGATGCATGGATGGAAATAAGCAACACCTTAGCGATACCAGGTAATATTTATTTATTACAAATATTTAAAGAAAAATAGTACAATAGATTGGTACTTGTTACATAATTCGGTTTTCCCTTGTTTCGCAAAATATTAATATAGTCTAATGTTAATTCGATTATACATTGCGAGCTAGTAATGGACAAAAAAAAATCTAACCTACAATGTATATCAAATGAACAAGAGCCAAATTGATATTTTTTCAAATGGTATAATGCGAAACAAGGTACTTCCACATAATTCGTTATTAATTAGACATTTACACATATGTAGGTACGTGATGATTAGTGCATAATAAAAAAAAAAATACTAAATTAAGTATTCCATGGTAGCTGCCCAACCGATGATTTGAAATAAGCAGCAAACGAATCACGTACGTCGAAAGCGGTACTGTTTCCACCAATGTGACGTAGATCACTGAATGCCTCCTGATGTAAGTTTTTATGCGCTGACCTGCGACTGGGGCAATACTGTTCGTTGCATTCGATATTATAAGTTCGCATTACATTATGCAATATACATGTTGTCAAAACAACATTATCAACAATGTCTGGACATAAACGAATATTTTTGTTGTATATTTCAAAGGGAATTGCTCAGTTTGTTAGGGCAATTTGGCTTAACGTGAACATTAAGTATAATATTTAATGACTAGGGTTTTTAATAGTTTATGCCTCAAAGAAATGAATTATAGCAATAAGGTTGCAGGAGAGTGTTAAAATGGTTCATATTTAGCATGTCTAATGCTAAAACTTGTCGCTGAAAAAGTTACAATTATGAGTATTTATTTTCCAAAATAAATCATTTGCCTTTATAATAATGATATTATCTTACTTTGAATGCAGTAGTAACACCCTGAGGTAATTTAAATGGAAAAAATAAAACTATTTTTTTTTTGTTTTAATGATTTTTATTCTGAATCATAAATTAATAAAATATCATCTAAAAACTGGGCAGGCGGCCTAATATTATTTTCGTGCCTTGCCCAGCTTAAGTACCATATTATGGTCATAACGTGAGCACAGCAACCCACCGTTCTTCGCCCTACAAGGCAATTGCAACAATATTGAATAATTGCTTCTCTGCCTTGCAGATTATTATTAATTATAATATACACAAAATATATTTTTCGGCTTATGTGCCTGCTTTGAATTTTTCCTCGTAATAGAGTGCAATTGCCAGTTAAGGGTAAACCTTCAAGGAGGTTGCTGGCTCTCTCTGTACACACTTCAATAGTATAGGAACCGTCATTCCTGATATGCTCCCCATAATATGATCTAGCTTGCTTTAACTGATATGTTCCACAGCTGAATAAGATAAGCTCACTGTATGTAAGTCTTGGGAATGATATATTACTGATGTTTACATTTATATTTACAAACTGTGATCGTCTTCTATTTAAATTATTTTGGATTACAAACTCAGCGAGTGCATTATTCATGTACAATCTTTCGTTAACTATTTCAAGGATTTGGCTGGCATCTTCTCTATTCCTGACTCTTTGGTGAAACTTATTTATCAACGCGGCAGCCACCTTAAAATCTATGATGGCATGCTTGGAAGCCAAGTTAAAAAATTCATGACGGAATATTTTAAAAGAGTGTTTAAAGATCCCATTAACCGCTTCTACAACCCACCTACATATAGTAACAGTTCTGGATTTATTTGCTGCCAACGTTGATAACTGAGTTTCACCTGCTTGTAAAGATGCAGGCATATGTACAGAATAATTACACTCTTCTAATAACGATACACAGTCTCTAAAACCCCTATCCAGAATAAACACATCTCCTGCCTGAAAATACTGCCTTAAAGTGTTTGCCTCAGTTCTAAATTCGTTTAACATAATATTAGCATCAGATGTTGTTGCTGGATAGGGGCCTAATACATCAATAATGTATCCATCAGAGCATACCATTAGAAATGGCTTCATTAGGTTCCTGTACTTCTGCAAGGAGTATGTATTTTTTTGATACAGATAATTTGAACTCTTTTGAACATATAAATATGTACCATCAATTATGATAATTGGTTTTCTGTCTTCTCCACCAAACAAACCATTGGGGATGATTAGATTTCTTTGGGATATTTCTGCCCTTGCAATATGGTTTATTCCTAAATTACGAGGAATAAAATCCTCATTTAACATGTTGCGAGCCTTGCCCATAAGTCTAGATAATGTTGAGCGTGGTACATTTAACAATGATGAAATTCTTTCATCACTATCCCCAGTTCTAAGTTTAATTAAATATGCAGTAAGACCCAATGTCCCATTATGCACCCCAGATAACCTTGGAAGGTCTGCTTTTAACTGAATAAATTGTTGTTTGGACAGTCCGATCCAGAAATGGACAATATCTTCAGACATTCCCTCTATATTATTAAAATCAAATGTTTGGTTCCTTTCTTTAATAAATGAAGCAAAATCCTGAATATATTCTGCAGTAAATGAATGGTTGGGATGAGAAATGTTTGATAAAAGTTCAGCCCAGTTATTGTTTCTTAAATGAAACCCACATATTCTACTGTTTTTTGGCACATAAAAATTAAAATCAGTAAACAACTTCACCCTTAGCCATGTTGGGATACTCAGTCGCTGTGGTGAGTCACAATCTGGACAAAAACAATGAGCTTGTGTATCAGGTGCTCGAGTATAATTTGGCAGGGATATTGTTTCTGTCGACGCTGGTAGATTTGCAGATATTACAGCAGGAACTGGTGCTCTATCAGCTCGTTGCCAACATGGATGGCAGATGCGATCGGATCCATGAACCTAAAACAATTTAATTCATAGTTAGTGGTGTTGGAACACCAACTGACATCGTTTTTATTGATCGCACATTCACTTCAATGAATATAATTATCAGAATAATATATTATTCATTAGTTGAAGATATATGACATTATGTCTGCACATTAAAGTGTAAATAGTATATCACACTCTTTTACAAACAACTTTTCATTGAACAGATCATTCTAAAGTGTACATTTCTTTGTTGTTCTATTACATATATTCTAAATGCAAACAAAATACATAAAATAGTACCTGACGTGGTGATATCCACTCGCTAATTACATTTCTTATGTGTGTTTCTCTTTCAGAATTTGTATGCAGAACATGATATCTACTACGTAGTATTGAACATCCACAATTTACACATAATTGTCGTTGATGACCACTACTTGTGCTTTGTTCATTTTCTTGAACCGCTGAATTGTTGAGAGCCAACATCCAGCAAGAATGACAGACCAAGCTCTGGGCTGTAACCTGTAAATAAGAAATATGCATATGTGTTCAGTTTGTATGGATAATGGAAAAGATTATTTCAAAAATATTATATAGAACATTAGCTTACCACTTGTGGAGCAGTCCATTGTCGAATTACTGATAGTATTTCAACGGGTTCCAGAGTGCGTCTCCTGCGATGCATAATATCAATGCCACAATTGACGCATCGCATTGGTTCCTCATTCCCACTAGGGGCAACCAGATCGTGCGCAGGAGCGTCAGTGTTCATGCCAAGGTTGTCATTTATAGTCGGTTCCACGTTTAACAAAATAGCGCCAGGGTCATCGTCAGGAGCAGAATCAGTGTCCAAGGGTAAAGCTGGGTCTTCAATTGAAGCGGTATCGGAGTCCATTATAACAAAAACCAAAAACTTCGCAAAAGTAACCGAAACAACATTCACAATACACGGAGGCAAAGCGAATGTTTTTAATTTCATTTCGTTGTCTAGATTTGTCAATATTGACAAATCGGTGTTGCCAGGTAATAAAAAAAAAATCGATTTGACAACAACCGAACTAATATTATAATCGGATGTAAAATGATTTGAAGGCCAAAAACGATGAGTGTTTTGTTTGTATTTAATGTATTTAAAGGAAAATAAATATAAAACCTTTTGAAAAATCATTTGATTACAGATTTTCAAGAAAATACATACTTTTTACTCAGATTCAGAAATCGATTATTATCTTTAATAAAAGACTGAAATCACAATTATTATTAATGTGGCAACACAGAATCAGCTTCCAACCATAAAATGGCGACGCTTTTTGATCTCAATCGGTTTAAATACTTATTAAACGACTTGTTTTTACATTTACTTTCCAGCAACGAGAATCAAAAAAATATTTATTTTAAATTTAATGATATTTTTTCGTAAAAATACTTTTTACAGAACAACTTGTCCACGTTAAGCCATTATTGAGCAATTCCCTTTTTGGTATAATATTCCGAATGCATCTTCGACTACTTTGCGTGTGCGTGACAGGCGATTGTTAAATTCTTTTTGGTCCTGAGACGGGTTTTGAGAACGAGAATATGGCCTCATTAAGTTCTTTTGTAATGGAAAAGCCTCATCCCCCACAAAAACATGTGGAAGTGCTACGTTTGTCCCGGGCAATGCTTTGTCATTTGGAATATTGAACCTAGTATTTTGAATTCGTTTTCCAATTTTCGAAGATGCAAAAATACCACCATCGCTGTTTTTGCCATAAGCACCGATGTCAACAACTGTAAATCTGTATTTATCATCAACTATGGCCAAGAGAACTATCGAAAAATGTTTTTTATAGTTGTAGTAGAGCGATCCGCTGTTGGGTGGAGCTATTATATTTGTCGGAGTTGGTTGTCAATTGCAATTGTGGGTAGTCACCAAATTTTGTTACGAGTCTATTTTCTTATTATTAATCTAAGTGATTTTTGCTATTAATTGTCTAATAAATCGAAACATAATTTACTAAGTACTTAGTGTACGCACTAATTGGTTTTTGGCAACTTATTTCGATAAGTGTGACCGTTAGTTTTGTTCAAAACAATCGATGACATGTTCCTTTGATTTTAAAATGATTTACTTTGTGAATTCACCATTTATTTTGTTAAAACAATTATTATTGTATTATTTGATTACTTTATAATGTAAGTCTTATTAGATTTAGCACATTTTTGTATCAAGTAAACACGTGACGTTGTAGATGCGTCATCGGACAGAGTTGTCGTGGAGGGATTGCAAAGTGGGGCATCGTCTTATAAAAGAGCGTGCACTCGTAAGCTCGTCAGTCGGATTAGCCAGTGAACCACGCGCGCGTTAAGTTGTTACTGTGTTTTATCAACCGAAGTGCGGGTAAACCAAGTTTTAAAATTTAACCGCCACCGCCCGATCCGCAAATTTCAAAAACTTTCCGTTGAAAGTGTCTCTCGCTGTGACCGTTATGGGTGCATAGTACCTGTGCGTTCACAGCGGGAGCCCTGCATCACCCGGTGCCTGATCACCGTAGCGGATGCGGAGGAGCACTCCAAATTCTGAAGATGCCAACGACCCCACCGCCGGACCAGTCGCCGAGGGACCGGGCGGCGTCGCTTCCGACCATCGGGGGCCCGCCGTCCGGTGCTCCGCCGGCTGCTGCCGCTGCTGAAGACGAAGAGAGGAGGCGCCCGCCCACGTCACCAACATCGCCTATTCCGCTGGCGCAGGCGTCGCCACCAGCGTACACTGCTACGCCATCGCCAACGCCACCGCCTGCCTGCCGCCACCCGGTGCCCATCCGTCCGCCGGCGTTCCGCCCCGTGCCAACCCAGGCCCCGGGGCCCGCCGGCAGCGTCAACCGCGCACCTGCTGTGCGCGCCGCCGCCCCCGTCTTGCGCCCCGCAGCGCAGACGACGCGTGCGCCTGCACCGCCCGCGCCCACCACCGCGCGCCCCGCGCCCGTGCCTGCGAGCTCCTTAGCCCGCTCAACCACACGCACGCGCACCGCTCCTACAACGGCCCGTACGGAGCGCGTTGCGTCGCCCGCACCCCGCCGCTTGCTGGCAGGCTCAGCCGCCGCAAGTGCGACCGCACAAGGCTCGCTGTTGTCACCGCCGCCGCCCCGAAGCTCTGCCCAGGACTCCCCCGCGGCGATGTCCCCCTGCTCATCAAGAGAGGAAAGCGACATCTCACTGACGTCGGGCGGCTCCACGACTGATCAACAAGGCGTGCCGGACGAAACGCCCGCACGACCCGACGCCACCAAGGAGTTAAAGGTTAGTGGAGTGCCTTCTCCTATGGACGATGACGACACCCTGGGCTTTGGCTACGAGTTCCAGCTCGATGCCAGAGCCCAGCGCCGGCCGAGAAGCTCCGACGACGAGGCCTCCGAAGAGGCAAAGCGAGTCTGCACCGCCGACTCCCCGCTCCCGCACGTCCCACGCGGTGGAGCCGGAGCCGGCTCGCCGACCTTCGCCGAGGCGACTCGCCGTCCACCCTCCGGACATGACACCCGCTCCACGGAGACGCCTGCCGCCGCAGCCCCTGTACAAGGCACGAGCGCAGACGCAGCTGCCAAGGCGAAGAACAAAGAGAAGAGGCCACGCTACCCTCCGCTGGTAGTTGAAAAGATGCCAAACTGGGCCGCTCACTTCAGGGCCGTGAGTGCCAAGCTGGGCCACCCACCCAATGCCCGCCCTTACCAAGGAGGAATTCGCTTCCTGCCCGAAAGTGAGGACGAGTATAGGGTGGTCCAACGGTACCTCACCGACCTAGAGAGGTCGAGCGGACTAAGTTGGTTTTCGTACTCTCTGCCAGCGGAACGTAGCCTGAAGGTGGCCATCAGGGGGCTGCCGGCGGATACCGACCCGACGGACATAGAAGAGGAGCTCAGGCTGTTGGGATTTCAGCCGGAGTATGTGCGTCATATCAACGCACGTCAGGGACGACCCGGCTGCATTTTCCATGCAGTCCTGAGGAGGCAACCAGACATCCGCCGTATATACGACACCACCACGTTCCTGTGCATGCGTGGTGTCCGTATTGAGGCGTGGAGAGGCAAACGTGGGCCCGCACAGTGCCACCGGTGCCAAAAGTTCCGGCACAGCTCGCACCAGTGTCACCGCCCGCTCGCCTGCGTGAGATGCGGCGAAGAGCACGCCGCCCGAGACTGCCCACGCCCTAGGACAGAGCCGGCCACCTGCGCCAACTGCGCGGGCGACCACCCTGCGTGCAGTAGCGGCTGCCCCGTGTTCCGGAAGGAGGTCCGGAACAAGCGAGCGGGCACTGTCGCCATCACGCAGCAACAGCACCGACCCGCTAAGGAGAGGCCACCTCCACCTTCCACTGACAACCACGAGGCCCCTAGCGCGACGCTGATGGCGGCAGCAAACGGGCCCACCACCAAGGATGCCACTGCCTCGAGACGGAGGAAGAGGGCGCGCGGGAGAAGGCAAAAGGGGGGGAAACAGAATCAACCCCAGCCACCCGCGCCTCAACCCGGGCAAGTACCTTTTTTTTTTTTTTTTTTTTACGCTGGGAAAAAATGCATTACGCATACCCAACCGTCGGGGGACGGGAGGGGTATGTGGGACTCCCCGGGTGGACCCGGTATACCCACTAAAACGACCCAGCGCATTCCCGCTTCGTCACAGTGGTGGGGGACTGGGAAACCGGCACAGCCTTTACTTCCAGTCCTCCGCCGACGATTGCTAGGCGGACCCCCTCACACCCTCACGGGTGTGGGGGGTCGGGAATGACCGACGAAGGTGACGGGTGCAATGCGGGCGAAGGCACCCCCGCGCCTGTCGCCCGCCCGTCACCATGAGGAGGGAGGGCACGACGCCTTCTCCCCCTTCTTCGTCTGCGGAGCGGCGCAGCGAGAGGGTCGTCCTCCCGCGCGCGCTCCGCCTCCTCCTTTTGCGACATCACGTCCTCGCAAAAGGAGGCTACGGCTGACCAGGCCTCCTCACTCCCCAGCATGGCGTCGACCACGCCGGGAAGCGAGAGGTCCGGTCCGACCACCGCGGTCAGACCGCGGCGCAGCTCGGACCACGCCGGGCACACCTCGAGGGTGTGCTGCGCCGTGTCCTCCGCCGCGCCGCAGTCGTGGCACGCCGGGGTCTCCTCCCTCCCGATCCGGTGCAGGTGCGATCCGAAACAGCCATGTCCGGATAACACCTGCACCAGACGGAAAGAGAGGAAACCGTGGGACCGCTCGAGCCAGCCCTTCAGGACCGGACCGAGCGCGTCCAACGTCCGGCGGCCAAAGGCGGCGCTGGCGAGGTCCTCCGTCCAATGGAGGACGATGGCGTCCTTCGCCTCTCGCCGCACCGCCTCCCGCTCTTCGCCCGTGGGGCGCTCCCCGAGCGCCTTTCGGCGCGCCGTCCACTCGTACACTCTGGCGAGCACCCACGCCTCCAGCTCCCAAGGAGGGGTGCCGGCCAGAGCGCACGCCGCCGAAAAGCCCACTGAGCGGTAGGCCCTCGCCACCCGCTGTGCAATAGCCCGCTGGGGCCTGCGGATGGCGGTAGCATTCTCCCTCCTATGGAGGGAGTCCGCCCAGATGGGAGCCCCGTAGAGGGCCATGCTCCGCAAAATGCCGGCATAGAGGCGCCGGCACTTTGCCTTTGGTCCCCCCAGGTTTGGGAGGAGCCATGAGAGGGCGTCCGCGGCCTTCAGCAGGCGCGTCGACAGCCCGCTGAAATGCGGGCCGAAGCGCCACCTGTCGTCCAGCACCAGTCCCAGATATTTCATCTGGGGCTGGACCCCTATACGGACGCCCTCCACGACGATGTGGGCGTCGGCAGGGCAGCGCTGCCGGGGACCGCGAAAGAACACGGCCTCCGTTTTGTGCAGCGCCACCCTCAATCCCAGGCGGCGGATCCTTTCTGCCACCAAGGACCCGCCAGCCGAGGCCAGAATGGCCGCGTCGGCAAAGTTCCTCCCCCGGGCAGTGAGCAGAGTGTCGTCCGCGTAGCAGATGACACTCGTGCCCGGGAGGAGGGCACCCCGCAGCAGCCAGTTGAACCCGATGTTCCACAAGGGGGGGCCTAGCACCGACCCCTGTGGAACACCGGACTCTGCGCCGTACCGCCTCACCGTGGCCGATTTGTCTACGAGGAGGACCTCTCGGCCCTCCAAGTAGTCGGCCAGGAGGCTCCGCAGATATTGGGGTACTCCGTGATACCGGAGCGCCTCCAATATCGTCGAGTGGGGGACGGAGTTGAAGGCGTTGGCAATGTCGAATGACACCGCCAGCACTCCGTCCCCCGCCTCCACCGCCTCCTTCACCTGGCCCTTGAGTAGGGCCAGCGCGTCGATCGTCGAACGCCCACGACGGAACCCGAATTGGGCGTCCGACAGATCCGGCCCTACCCCCCGCAGGTGGCTCTCCAGCCTCCCGGCGACGATCCCCTCGAACAGTTTACCGACCTCATCGAGCAGAACGATGGGCCGGTATGCCGAGGGGGAGTCCACCGGGCGACCCTCCTTTCGGAGCAGGCAAAGCTGCCCCTCCTTCCACAGTTTCGGGAACCTCCCAGCCGTAAAACACGCGCTGAAGAGGTCCCGAAACCTGGCCTCCATTTGGGTGGCGGCGATCGCCACCACCCGTGCGACCCGGGCAAGTACCTGCCCCAACGGCGCAGGCACCTACGCACACCACCATCGCCACCACCACCACTCCGAAGCCCACCGACGTCGCTGCTGGCGCCGGCAAGAAGGGGAAGCGGGCGGGAGGACGCGCCCCACCCTCAGACGCGACCGCAGCCGTCGTCGCACAAGTAGCAGCGACGACTGCAACACTGCAACCAACAGCCGACGCCTGTGATCAGCAGCGGCGCCGCGCACCACGCACTGGCGCTCCAAAGAAGGAGCGCCAAAAGGAATTCACTGCCTGCGCCATTAAACTACTAATGGACCTAATCAAGGCCATTAGACAGGGGCAGGACGCGGAGCTTGTGATCCTCGACGGGCTGGCCGAACTTCTTACGCTGTACCATGGCTAGTCCGTTGAGAATCATGCACTGGAACGCCCGCGGCCTCAGATCAAAGGTTGCCCCACTCCGCCTCCTCCTCAAGGAGCAAAGGATCGACGTGGCGCTCATCAGTGAGACATTCCTGGGGCCTGCGGACAATCCCAGGTTCCCGGGATACCACCTCTACAGAAGGGACGAGAAGTCGCCGCTCGGCATCATATACCGTGGTCTGGCGGTATTAGTGAGCCGAAGAGTCGTCCACCAGCCACTCCCTCTGACGTCACCGGCTTCTTTCAACGCGCTGGGTGTTCAACTGCACGTCGCCGGCGAGGACATGAACATCTACGCCTGCTACTGCGCGCCCAAGGCTCCGCTCAACTTCACCGAGCTGCGGGCGCTGCTGCACAACTCGCCGCACGCGACACTCCTCGCGGGCGACATGAACGTCAAGCACCCGGCGTGGAATAGCCGGACCACGAACCCCGGAGGGAGGCGACTCTTCGCGGATGCAGAAGCCTGTGGATACACGGTGTCCGGCCCTGATACACCTACCCACTACCCAGATGACCACGCGCATGCACCGGACGTGCTGGACATCGTGGTCCACAGAGGCCTGACCTGCCAGCTCACCCAGCAGGTGATAGACGACGAGATGCAGTCGGATCACCAACCGGTACTCGTCGTCTTATCAGAGATGCCGACTAGACTCTCGCCCCCAGCGCCACGTCGAAAAACGGACTGGAAGAAGTTCGCGGATGTGATGGAGACCACCACTCCTACTTGGCCCATCGAGACCGCCGCAGACGTCGACGGGATGGCACAGGAAGTCACCGCTTGCATCCAACATGCCTACGAAGAGGCGACCACAACACTGCCGCTACAGGGGCTTGTTTACAAGCCTCTGCCCGCCCACCTTAGAAGGATGATCGCGGAAAGGAAGAGCCTTCGCAAGCGGTGGCAAACCACAGGATGCCCCAGAGTGAAGACCCAACTCAACCGTCTCGCGGAGAAGGTTAGGGCCAAGCTTCAGGAGCTCAACGCCGAGAGCTGGGAGGAACGTATCGACGCGGCAGAGGGAGACTGGCCGTCGATACACAAGCTGTGTCGGCAGCTTGCGAACACCCCGGCTCCGGTACGCCCACTACGCCACAGCGACGGGGCGCCAAGATACATCGCAGCAGACCGTGCGGAGATCTTTGCCGAGCACCTGGAGCGTCAATTCGAGCCAAACCCAACTGACGACACCGAGCACATCGCAGCAGTCGAGAGGCACCTTGGGGAGTACTTCGCGACGCCGATAGCTCCCGATGAGGTACCAATCTTTTTCTCGCCTTGCGCAGTCAGACGCGCCATCCTGAAAACCAAGCCGAGAAAGGCCCCCGGTGCGGACGGTGTGACCAACACAGCGCTGCGCCACCTGCCCTTCCGTACGGTAGCGGCACTGGCGCGCCTGTACACGGGCATACTGCGCACTGGGGCCTTCCCGGCCGTGTGGAAGGAAGGGCGCGTCTTCATGCTGCCCAAGGCGGGCAAAGACGTCACGAAGCCGGAGAGCTATCGGCCCATCACCCTCCTGTCAACCATCTCCAAGGTGTTTGAGAAACTCCTGCTGCGACACCTCTCCCAGCATATCACACCTCGCCCGGAACAGTTCGGGTTTCGCTCGGAACACTCCACGACGCTCCAGCTGTCGAGGGTACTGCACCTGCTGGCGGCAACGCTTAACAAGAAAGAGCGCGCGGTTGCAGTATTCCTCGACATGGAAAAGGCCTTTGATCGCGTCTGGCACGCCGGTCTGCTGTACAAACTGTCGCAGACAGACGCGCCTCGTCGCTTGATACAGGTGGTCTCCTCCTTCCTCTCTGACAGGTCCTTCAGGGTGGCGGTCGACGGCGCGCTTTCCAGCGCTCGCCCGATCGCCGCGGGCGTGCCGCAGGGCAGCTGCGTCTCTCCGCTGTGTTACTCCTGCTTCACCGATGACATCCCCACCACTCCTGACACCACGCTCGCGCTGTACGCCGACGACGCCGCGTACATCGCTACCTCGCTCAACGCGAGGCACGCGGCCGTCAAAATGCAGCGCGTGCTCGACCTGCTGCCTGACTGGCTGTCAAAATGGAGGTTGTCGGTGAACGTGGGAAAGACGCAGGCGCTGGTTGCCGGCGGCACCACTCTCCCGCCTCCCCTGAAGCTGCAGGGAGCCGTCATCGCGTGGTCGCCCCAGGTGAAGTACCTCGGGGTCACCATCGATCGTCGGCTCTCCATGGTAAGTCACGTCCGCTCGGTTGTCACCAGATGCAGAGCTGCCCGCAACCCGCTCCACCCAGTGCTCTCTTCCCGCCTCCCGCTGCGTGCCAAGCTGGGCGTGTACAAAACGTACATCCGCCCACTGCTCACGTACGCCGCCCCAGCCTGGCTCGCCCTCACGAGCGAGAACACAAGAAAACTCCTCCGCGCACAACAGAATCTGTCGCTGCGGAGGGTTGTCGGCGCCCCTCGCTACGTGAGGAACACCACCATCCAGCGGGACCTCAAGATAGAGAGCCTGGAGGACTTTTGCCGCCGCCTCGCGTCCACTATGTTCGCGCGTGCGGACGCTTCTGCTTGGCCCCACGTCAAGCACCTAGCGCCATGGCACGCGCGGCCACCTGACGCGAGGCGCCTACCACGCGACCTCATACCAGCGGACGTGGCTAGCCCCCCCCCCGGATTTGACGCACCCGAGTAAGTCGCACCCACCTACACGCGGCCTACTCAAACAATGAGACTCCACACTCACTACATGCACTCGGTACATGTCGTGTTCTAGGTTAATATAGGCACGACACGCACCGCACCACACAGACACGACTCCACAAGCAACTAAACTCACGCGATGAACGAGCGGCGCGGGCCTGCTATTCTATCGCTAACATGAGCGGTGTTACACAAGTACATTGCCGCTCATACTCACATACACGGCCCTTTGCCTGGCGCGTAATCGGCTAGCTCTGAAAGCGTGACAGGCGGGGGCCAACAGCCGCGGTAGGGAGCGCCGAGTCACCTCCGTCGCTGGTCGTCACCCGCTAGGCCTCCTCCGGGTAACCGGAGGTCTCACCTGGCGGTGACAGACCGCCGAGGTGGCGTGAAGATAGCGGCGCTATACATAGCGCCGTAGCGCCTCCTACCGGACACTTTCGCAACTACACATAGGCAGGCTGCGTTTTAACGCGCCTGTCACTGGCCGTGCCTACAGCGGCAACCACAAGGAGGTGCCCGTAGTTACGGGCACCATATTGATCCCGCGGGAAAGGGACGTTGTCCACACCCCGCCAGCCGCGCCTCCATGCGGGGGCGTAGCGACCACCACCGACGCTCGTCAGTCGGTCTTCGGATTCGACTCATTACAGAGCTCCCCTGCTCCCGACAAAACTGTCGGTTTATCTGGTACAGCGTTGCTGTATATTTATTTACATAGTTGTTAACTTGCTGTTAGCGAGCCTTGCTGTTGACCTATGTAATTGGGTGGCTTGGCCACTGTACGAACTGTGACCTTAAAAAGTCTGTTCGGCTAACAGTATTATTAATTTTAATTGCTTTATCTTTTTACTATTTATCATTTTGTATTGTGTATTGTGTGTCATTAGTACCTATTATAATAAAACTCTGTAATTGTTTATACAGTCTTGTTTATCCCAATATAATGGGGACTCCAAACCCTGACGATATACCTCTCGGCACTCCTGATCCTACATCAGAAGTGGGATTAGGGTTAGCCCAGGAATCGGAAGGTGTTGGTGAACCATGGCGAGTAATGTTAGAGCTTCAGAATCATAATATGACTCAGTTAATTGAAGCGATTAAGACACAATCCGCTCCATCTAGTTTAATTACTTTGCCCGATTTTGACCCAGACCTACCTGATTCCGATGCTCAGTCTTGGAGTACAACCGTTGATATTTGCCTATCGGAAAAGCCTCTTCAAGGTGGCACTCTTATTATCGCCCTCACTAAAGCCTTGAAGGGCAGTGCTAACATATGGCTTTCCCAAGTATCATATGCAGGTATGACCTGGACAGACTTCAAGAGTCTCTTCCTCTCTCGTTATGCCGTTTCGGAAACTGTTGCTGCTACCCTCATTAACCTTCATAATAGTCAACCAAAAGAAGGAGAATCTTTAGCCGCATATGCCAGTCGACAGGTCACTTCACTAACATCTAAATGGAATAGCCTAAGTGTCGAAAACATCGTTGTTTCTACTGTACTGGCCCATGTCTCCAAATTTGATTCCCGTGCTCATCGACTAGCATTTACTACCGAAGTACATACTAGGCATAAACTTCAACAAGAACTGAGTGTCTTGTCCCACCTTAAGAGAAAGTCGCAGATTTCCTCTGACCAGCAAGATTCTTCCGAACCTAAGAAGTTCAAACCAGGTACAATAGTATTGTTACGAGCTGGGTATGGGATAAATTAATTACTACCAATCAGACAATTTAATAACTTTATTAAACACAAAACACTTAAATCTTAATCACAAGTACACTACTGATCACTATTCGCTTGGATATCGCACTTCTAGTTCACTTCGATTCGCTCCGTTGTATCGCCTGAATCAGACTACTCCTTGTGTGTCGGCGCTTGTGCTTTTTATACTACCCCATTATTCACGAACATTCCGGCGATGTGTAGAATGGTTCGATAAAAACATCAACAAAAAAACATTACCAAGTAGTAGGCAAAAAAATAATAACCTACTTGTACCGAATAAAGAAGTAGGTACTTTATGGCCTCGGCGCACGGTCGAAATTACAATGACAATTCCCAATATTTTTTATAAGTAGTCACCTACTTAACCTTGAACCAATAACAATGGCACGCTTCTCGAAGCCTTTAGCGCAAACACACCGAATCACGTCCCTTCCCGAAAGATCTCGTACGTACGACGTAACACTGCCCCCTCCTTAGACATGCTCGTCCCGAGCATCATTAGCCCCGTAGTATCGGGCCAATCGGTCTACATGAACAATCTTAGGCGCACCTCGTAGACCCTTCTGTATTCGGTAGGTGACATCGTTGATCCTAGTCACGACTCGGTATGGTCCATCCCATTTTGCTTGCAATTTCGGAGACCTCCCCTTGCTCCGCACTGGGTTATGTAACCACACCAGTGAACCCTCGTCGAAAGCCCTACTGTTTGCCTTGCGGTCATAACGGGTCTTCATCTTCTCAGACATCTGTTGGCCGGATTGTCGGATATGCTCATAAACATCATTCAGCTTGTTACGCAAATCATGTGCGTAATCTGTTACACTACGTGGAGCATCAGGGGGAGTTCCAGTGATTAAATCTGCAGGCAACCGTAATTCCCTTCCAAAGTTCGCGAATGCTGGCGTCACAGTCGTACTTTCGTGGACTGCGCTGCGGTAGGACAGTAGAAACGGCTGTATGTGCTTGTCCCAATCCCTTTGCCTGCTTTCCACGACTCTTGCCAGATATCTTTCCAACGTTTGGTTGAATCGTTCCACCATTCCATCAGATTGTGGGTGGTAAGAGGTGGTTCTGGTTTTGTAGGTACCCATCAATCGACAAGTTTCCTGAAATACTTGCGATTCAAAATTCCTTCCTTGATCGCTGTGTATTTCTAAGGGTACTCCAAAACGACAGAAAACTTCCTGAACTAATTTATCTGCGACAGTTGTAGCCTCTTGATTAGGAATGGCGAAGACTTCTGGCCACTTTGTGAAGTAATCCATGACCACCAGGAAGTACTTGTTTCCGCTCTCACTTTCTGGAAATGGTCCCGCAACGTCTAGTGCTATCCGTTCCCAAGGGGCTCCAACGTTGTACACTTTTAATGCACCTCGGCTGCGTGTGTGGGGTCCTTTCACGGCCGCACAACTGGTACATTTGCGACACCAGTCCTCCACATCATCTCGACAGTGGATCCAGTAAAAGCGTTCTCGAATTTTTAGTAGAGTCCTTTTTACCCCCATATGTCCTCCTGAACATCCATCATGGTAGAGCCGTAGAACATCTGGTACCTTAGCTTTAGGGACAACCATTTGTAGATGACAGCTGTCCCCTCGAGCGTTTTCCCATTTACGGCACAAGACTCCATCCTGGATCACCAAGCTGTTCCATTGCGCCCAATAACTCTTCGTGATGGAACTCATCGCAGCCACATCACTCCACTTAGGTTTAGGAGCACCAGCTTTGATCCACTCGAAGATCGGTTTGATGTCCGAGTCATTTTGCTGAGCCTGCTGTAGGGTTTCCTTCCATTCATCGCTGAGATCTGTTCTAAGCATCCTCACGGACACTACTTCCTTAGTCTCTTGCCTGGCACA
The DNA here is from genome assembly GCA_964057025.1 of Standfussiana lucernea. Classification (NCBI taxonomy): domain Eukaryota; kingdom Metazoa; phylum Arthropoda; class Insecta; order Lepidoptera; family Noctuidae; genus Standfussiana; species Standfussiana lucernea. Next base: position 6,118,555 of record OZ059811.1, read on the forward strand.
GTGCTTACAGTCTTCAGGACAAGGTCTTCTTGACAAGGCGTCTGCGTTACCGTGAGTTCTCCCACTGCGATGTTCAGTTATGAAGTCAAACTCTTGTAGTAGTTCAATCCATCTCGCCACTTGCCCCTCTGGATTCTTAAACTGTAATAGCCACTTCAATGCAGCATGGTCAGTTCGTAATTGGAATTTACGTCCCAGCAAATATTTACTGAAGTGCTGCAATGTCTTTACTACGGCGAGTAGCTCCCGTCTTGTAACGCAGTAATTTCTTTCTGGTTTGGATAAAGACTTGCTGAAGTAAGCTATCACAACCTCTTGGTCTCCTTTCCGTTGAGACAGCACGCCCCCAATTCCAGTATTACTTGCATCTGTGTCAACTATGAAGTCATTTTCAGTGTCAGGATATCCCAAAATAGGTGTATTGCACAGACGTTTCTTTAATTCCTGAAATGCGACGTCGCAGTTCTCGTCCCAACAGAATTGCCGCTTTTCCTCAGTGAGTTTGTGCAGAGGTTTCGCAATGTCGGCAAAATTCTTGACAAACCTTCGATAGTAGGAGCACAAACCCAGAAAGGCTCTGACCTGTGTCTTGTCTTTCGGAACTGGCCAATCCTTGACGGCGATTACTTTTTCCGGGTCTGTTTGAACACCTTCCCCCGAAACTATGTGTCCTAAAAAGTTTACTTGTTGTCTGAAAAACGAGCACTTTTTCGGACTTAACTTGAGATTTGCTGTTTGGATTTTCGACAGCACTCGCTCGAGGTTTTTAAGGTGATCTTCAAATGTACGGCCCACGATGATAATGTCGTCTAGATATACAAGACATGCGTCTCCAATCAATCCGGCGAGTACTTGCTCCATCAACCTTTCAAACGTCGCAGGAGCATTGCACAAACCGAATGGCATAACTTTAAACTGCCACAACCCTTTTCCTGTTGAAAATGCAGTTTTCTCCTTATCCTTGGGGTCTATTTCTACTTGCCAGTAGCCACTTTTCAGGTCAAGTGTGGTAAACCACTTCATACCAGTCAGCGTATTCAGTGTGTCATCGATCCTAGGCAGCGGGTAGCTGTCCTTCTTCGTGACGTCGTTCAGTCGTCGATAATCCACACAGAAGCGCATACTGCCGTCCTTTTTCTTTACCAGGACCACAGGAGAACACCATGGACTCGATGAAGGCTCTATAACACCGTCCTTCACCATTCCCTCAATCATGGTTTCCACCTCTTTTTCTCGTGCAACTGGCAGTCTTCTTGGTCGCTGACGGATTGGTAGCTCGTGGCCTGTATTAATCTTATGCTGAACAAGTCCAGTTCTCCCTATGTCAGCATCGTTTGAAGAGAAAGTGTCGGCGTACTGAAGTAACATCTTCTTAGCCTTGTCCATTTCTCCTTTAGTTAAATCGCAGTTTTCCAAAAGCGTTGACACGTCAAATTTTGCACTACGAATTTTATTTCCGGTAGGCGGATCCTGCAATTGACGCATCCAAGCTACTTCCTCGCAAGTACCGATCAAGGTGCCCTTCTTGATCACATGCTCCTTGTAACTTGGATTCAGTATGCGTACTGCTGAGACGTTGGTGGCCTTGACCAGAGTACGTGCCATCTTCCATGGGAAGTCATTGTTCACCCTTTCTATCAGAACACTTCGATCTTTGTGTCCAGAATTCTGTGGTAATCTAATTGGCACAATTGTTTCTGATCTGCGAGGAAGAACAATCTCTTTCAAGCAGTACACTTTTCCTGATGGTGCACCTTCCATGAAGACTTCATGTGAACCACATTTCAATACTCCTTGATCAACGTCGATCTCGCAACGATGTTTCCGCATGAAGTCCAAGCCCAAGATGCAATCGTCCACTATATCGGCCACGATGACATTGTGCTGGTAAGTTCTATCACCCAATTTTAACTCCACCTCCTTTTTTCCTCGGACGATTATGTGCTGACCGGTAGCTGTTAGTAATCGTATACGGTCGTGGTTATTGACGTAGTCCCCAAGGAACCGACTTGCTAGGTGAGAATTGACGACCGTGTGAGAAGCTCCAGTATCCAACGTCAGTTTGCATGGTGTTCCATTGACTTCGCCTTTGATGGTCAGGCTGTTCCCATCATGTGCTTGCGAGATCAAGATTCTCGGGGCCTTTTCAATACCAGCCAGCACTCGCCCCCCAGTCCTGGCATTTATTCGTTTCCCTGCTGTGGCTGGGCAGTCACTTCAGCCACCCTTCCCTGCTGATCTTCTCTCGGAGTGCCGCGCTTAGGACAGCTTGACCGAAGATGACCCCTTTCTCCGCAAGTGTAGCACCTAAGACTGTACCCTTGCGGCCGGTCGCGTACAGGAGATGCTACAACCTCTCTGACGCGGTGCGTTCGGTGGTCCTGCCTCACTGCCTCTACTTCTAAGGCATGGGCCAAGGCGTCTTTCAGCGCCTCATGATGCCCAAGTCTCACAGCGGCTCTAACTTCTAGGTCGCGTATTCCATCAACGAACGCTTGTACCAGATTCCCATCGATAAGTGCAGGGGCAGACTGGTATGCTTTCCGAACCAGCTTTTCAACTTCGAGGGCCCACTGCTGTAGATTCTCGCCACTACGTTGAACACGATCTTTCAACTTAGCACGAAATACGTGCTCCAGGTGCGCGTCACCGTATCTGGACTCTAACGCCTCCAGCAGCTGCTCGTAGGTTACATTCTTGCCGAGCGCCTCCAGAATATTAAGGGCCTGGTCTCGGAGGGCCAAGGTGAGCGCGGTCATGGCTTGCGGTTTTGTCCATCCATTCGCCTTTATAACGGCCTCAAATTGAATTTTATAAGCCGACCACGAAGATGTGCCATCGAATGGAGGCACCTTAAAGCCCCGCGCTGAAGGTGCAGCAACTACTGAAGCTACAGTCAAGTCTCCAGTCTTCAGTTCCCCCAAAGCCTTCTTCACCCCAGCGATCTGAACTTCGGCTTCTGAGAGGCGATTCTCGTGCTGCTGTACCTGATCCTTCATCACCTTTAGGTCTTTGCCAAAAGTTGCATGAAGATCCTTTATGAGGAGCATCTGCTCCTCTTGGCGGCGGACTTGCTCCTCTTTGTCTCGCTGCAACTGCTCTTCCAACCGGCGAGCCTGCTCTTCTTGACGGCGAGCCTGCTCTTCTTGACGGCGAGCCTGCTCTTCTTGACGGCGAGCCTGCTCCTGTAGCAGCGCCATTAAAGCTGACAAGTCTGGCGCCATTGATGCTGTAGAAACTGCGGATGGGCCAGCGACTGGCACTGACGTAGGCTGGACACCACCCGGTGTCTGTGTTGGGGAATCTCCAAACCGCCTTTGGTCCATGTCCTGCTGTCGCTGACTCCTGGTACGGATACCGTCCGTGTCGTCCTTCGGTAGAATTGGCATAATTTATCCCTCACTTCTGACACCAAATTGTTACGAGCTGGGTATGGGATAAATTAATTACTACCAATCAGACAATTTAATAACTTTATTAAACACAAAACACTTAAATCTTAATCACAAGTACACTACTGATCACTATTCGCTTGGATATCGCACTTCTAGTTCACTTCGATTCGCTCCGTTGTATCGCCTGAATCAGACTACTCCTTGTGTGTCGGCGCTTGTGCTTTTTATACTACCCCATTATTCACGAACATTCCGGCGATGTGTAGAATGGTTCGATAAAAACATCAACAAAAAAACATTACCAAGTAGTAGGCAAAAAAATAATAACCTACTTGTACCGAATAAAGAAGTAGGTACTTTATGGCCTCGGCGCACGGTCGAAATTACAATGACAATTCCCAATATTTTTTATAAGTAGTCACCTACTTAACCTTGAACCAATAACAATGGCACGCTTCTCGAAGCCTTTAGCGCAAACACACCGAATCACGTCCCTTCCCGAAAGATCTCGTACGTACGACGTAACAGTATGTCACTTTTGTGGTATAGCAGGGCATAAATCTACAAACTGTCGCAAGAAGGCCGAGAACACTAATAAACATCCTGGACCTGCCAGCTCGTCACACAAGGCGACACCCAAGAAGATCGTCTGTTACCGCTGTGGAGAGTCGGGACACGTCGCTCCTCGCTGCCCAAACGCGACCGGAAGGCGGCCGGGTGGTTCAAGCGAAGATACCGGAAGTCGGACTTCGAGCAGCCAATCATCCGTGAAGCGAGTTGAAGCCTGTGATGTACGACCCATCACTGGTGTTCTATAGCAATCTGGTGAGTCGTATGCATTTTGTTATGACTCTGGGGCTGAATGTTCTCTTATTACTGAAACATGTGCTGAAAAGTTGTCTAGCAATCGTTTCTAATCTGAAAAATAACTCTCTACCCCCTGATATTGCCCAAAGTTATGAATTACGATCGGGAACCTTGTACCGTAAAATACAACGCAATGGACAAACTCGTTGTTTACCTATTGTCCCGAGAGCTTTTAGATGGTCGGTTATAAACCACATCCATGAAGCAATCATGCATTTAGGTTTGGATAAAACACTTGAAAAGGTCTATGAGCATTACTGGTTTGATAAAATGGCTAGATATGTTAGAAAATTTGTGGATAACTGTATCACGTGTAAAATCTCAAAATCTAACTCTGGTAAAATTCAAGCAGAATTACATCCTATACCTAAAGTCAGTATACCTTGGCACACAGTGCATATAGATGTTACAGGAAAACTTAGTGGAAAGAGTGATCTCAAGGAATACATCATTGTTTTAATTGATTCGCATTAAAGCCCTTAAGTCTAGTGTCTCTTTATTTGGAGCACCTTCTCGGGTTATAGCTGACCAAGGTCGTTGTTTTGCTAGCAAAAACTTCAAAGAATTTTGTGATTCCCATAATATTGGTTTGCATTTAATAGCTACCGGTGCATGAAGGGCTAATGGTCAGGTTGAACGCATAATGAAAACATTAAAAAGTATGCTTACCGCCGTTGAGACCAGTGAGCGCTCATGGCAAGATGCCATTGAAGACGTTCAAATTGCTCTAAATTGCACAATTAATCGGGTTACTAAATCTAGTCCTTTAGACTTGTTGATTGGACGAGTTGCTAGACCTTTGGGTTTGATGACTATTGACAGTGAGGAGATAGAAGTAAATTTGTCCCATGTAAGGAAACAAGCAGCCCTGGGTATAACTAAAAGTGCCAAATACGATAAAGCCCGTTATGATAAGACTAAAGCTATTTTGAAAAAGTTCCAAGTTGGTGACTTTGTACTTATTGCTAATGAGGAACGAAACCAAACTAAATTAGATCCTAAATTTAAAGGTCCTTATAGAATTTTAGAACTATTAGATGGTGATAGATATTTGTTAAAAGGTTTGACTACCAATAGAATTTACAAATATGCCCATGATCGTGTACGAAAAATGCCTGAATGTCCAGTTACTGTTAGTGATGATATCAATACTGATGATGATTCATCTGCTGCTGACATAGCATAACTGAATTGACAAGATGTCTATGATGACTCTTGTTCAGCTTAACGCTTAATCGGATGTCTATGTTGACTCCTGGATTTGGACGTTGATCTTGACGCTTATGCGGGTTGTCTATGTTGACGCCTATGCGGGTTGTCTATTCGACTCCAAATTACTTGTCGAATCCTATGGTGTGATTTCGGCTGGGAGACTATGTCTCTACTTTAGTTGAGCTATGTGTTGTCAGTAACAGTATGGTAATTTTGGATGGTTGCGATGCAACTGCTATTGATAATAATTTTATTTGACTAACTCAGGATTTTTCTTTTCAATGTACCTTTTGTTAAGGCTTTTGTTTGTCAGAAAGGCCGATCGATACTCACAAGAGATTGTCTTTTTCAGGATCACACGAGGACGTGTAGACCGTCAGTTCTGGCCGTGTCGGAGTTGGTTGTCAATTGCAATTGTGGGTAGTCACCAAATTTTGTTACGAGTCTATTTTCTTATTATTAATCTAAGTGATTTTTGCTATTAATTGTCTAATAAATCGAAACATAATTTACTAAGTACTTAGTGTACGCACTAATTGGTTTTTGGCAACTTATTTCGATAAGTGTGACCGTTAGTTTTGTTCAAAACAATCGATGACATGTTCCTTTGATTTTAAAATGATTTACTTTGTGAATTCACTATTTATTTTGTTAAAACAATTATTATTGTATTATTTGATTACTTTATAATGTAAGTCTTATTAGATTTAGCACATTTTTGTATCAAGTAAACACGTGACGTTGTAGATGCGTCATCGGACAGAGTTGTCGTGGAGGGATTGCAAAGTGGGGCATCGTCTTATAAAAGAGCGTGCACTCGTAAGCTCGTCAGTCGGTCTTCGGATTCGACTCATTACAGAGCTCCCCTGCTCCCGACAAAACTGTCGGTTTATCTGGTACAGCGTTGCTGTATATTTATTTACATAGTTGTTAACTTGCTGTAAGCGAGCAATAACCTATGTAATTGGGTGGCTTGGCCACTGTACGAACTGTGACCTTAAAAAGTCTGTTCGGCTAACAGTATTATTAATTTTAATTGCTTTATCTTTTTACTATTTATCATTTTGTATTGTGTATTGTGTGTCATTAGTACCTATTATAATAAAACTCTGTAATTGTTTATACAGTCTTGTTTATCCCAATATAATGGGGACTCCAAACCCTGACGATATACCTCTCGGCACTCCTGATCCTACATATTTATATGCTTGCCATCTATGGCACCAATGCAGTTTGGGAAATTCCACCTGTCATTAAACCCTTCCGCAATTTTTTCCCAATCTTCAGCTGTAGGCGTTGGCATAAAAACACCCATCATTTTGTCAATAATAGCTTTGCACACCTCCTTAATTATTGACCTAATAGTCGTTTCGCCTAATCTAAAGCTTGTAGATAAATTTCTGACAAAAGCGCCGCTTGTCAAATATCTGAAATATAAAAGTTTTTTGAGATTGTATTAAGCAAAATAGGGTGTAACAAGAATGTGTTGTACTTAGTTAATATTTTAGGGCTGGAATCTGACTCGATACTAAACAAATTCCCTAACTTTTTTATGTATCATTCTTTACAATTACTGTTTCATTTTTTCAGTATCAATGTGCAAGAAAACGTGGTCCAATTTAAGGGAAGCTCATCGTAGGGCTATTAAGAAAAAAAGTACCAAAAGTGGTCAAGCTGCAATAAGTGATAAAAAATGGCAATACGAGGATGAAATGAGTTTTTTGCTACCGTATTATAAAGAAAGAGCAACTGTATCTTCACTACTCAGAGATAGTGATCAGGAAAGTACTGCCAATGAAGATTCTCAATTGTCTGCTCCGGATTACCAATCAGATATTTCAATAATAGATGATCGTCCAACATCTGGCTTGTCTACAACGACATCCAAGTTTCCAAATATAAAAAGGTCAAGGGTGGAAGTGGAAGATGGATCTACTGCATCGTCATTGTTAATGAAATATATACTAAAGGAAAAAAAAAGGAGGAAGATGATATTGACAATTTTTTTTATGGTATAGCTGCAACGGTGAAGAAATTTAATGAATACAACAAAGCAATGATCAAATCTGAAATTTTTAATATTGTTTCACAAATGGAACTCCGAGAAATCAATGAAAAAGGAAATAATTACTACGGCAGTAATGCAATACATGCAACTGCAGGACCTTCTGGAAATTATTCAACTCCAGGACCTTCTGGAAATTATTCAACTCCAGGATCTTCTGGAAATTATTCAACTGCAGGACCTTCTGGAAATTATTCAACTCCAGGAACTTCTGGAAATTATTCAACTGCAGGATACAGTACTACACCGAACTATGATCCAGAAAGGAATGCCAGACAGCTGAACACACCAGTATTGAGTGATACTGAAAAAGATTTAACGGATTTTTAAAAGTATTTCTACTCCTATACTTTGAAATTACTCTCTAATTATTTTAAGAAATTGAATGATTAGTACTTAATGAATGGCAAATTCATGTCGAAGTTACAAAAATAAAGGTTGATTTAGTATGCTCTTACTTTTTTTACTTTTACATACATACATTTAGAGAGACATACACACATACAGACATACATACATACAGGCAGACAGACATACAGACATACATACATACATACAGGCAGACTGTCGAGAATATCACGACGCGCCGGGCGATCGCGGGCGGGGGAGCTGAGGCCGCGGTGCGGGGCACTCGAGCTGCGAGTGCGCACCGGCCGGCCCGGCACTGCGTCATCGTCCGCGCCACTGAGCGATTCATTTATCGGTTGCTTTCTCGCCACATCATAGTATTTAAACCGTTTGTTTTCCTTCCATAATTATTGTAATACAGTCCACTTTTTAGAAATAACGCGTTTTAGTCCTCACACCACCAGGAGGATATTACCCCATTTCTCTCTACAGACAGACATACATACATACATGGGCATTTCTCTACAAACTGGGCAACTTACTGTCTCAGTCAATTTTAACTACTTCTTTAATAGTAAATCATCCCCAACAATGCAATTTCCATAAAAGATGAACATAGTTTTTAGGAACCTATCTTTTTTATTTTAAAAAGCATTTAATTTGTTTGTTATGGTTTTTTAAATATGTCTAAAAACAGTCCCCTGGAGTGTCCCAAACCCAGATTTAAATTAAAATGAGTTTAAATAACTAATATTTCTGATAAATGACTAGGATTTTGCAAATATTCTTAAAACAAAAGTTACTATTTTCATTGGATTTCATATTTATTTTAAAACACTAAAAGTGTCATTAGGGTTAAAAAACAGTCCTCTGTAGCCGATTTAAAGACAAAATAACCATGCTTTTAAAAAAAAAAATGATTGCACGTATGTTAATAATCGCAAACTATATCAATATTAATATGAAAAAGGAATTTAATTTTTATATTGTTAGTAATTCGACATCGAACTTGGCAGAGGACTGTTCAAAGTTGCCCAGTTAGTAGAGAAATATCCACATACATACAGACATACCGGTCAAAAACATAACCCTCCTTTTGTTTCGCCGTAGTCGGGTAAAAATAGAAGGCTCTTAGACAATTGCCCGTTGTACCTTATGCACCATTGATCTGCACCATTAATGGTGCAGAGGAGACTAATTAGTTTCGTTTGCACCATTAATATTAATACAACTACTTCACCATACTTTTCCCGTGTGCACCTTTTACTTGCGCCATCAATGGTGCAGAGGAGACTAATTAATTTCGATGAAAATACTTTCTAAGACTAACATAATAACACATCCACAGTAGGTATACTTATTAATGTGTCGCGAGGTAGTAAATGTATAAATTTTATGCCTATTTTATATTATATGCCTGCCCAGTCTTCGCACACGCCAAGCCTTATCAAATCCATAGGATACAGACCCTCCAAAACCGTTTTCTCCGAAAGGCCACGGATTCCCCGTGGTTTGTCAGGAATGAGCGACTCCACGTCGACCTCAAAATTCCCACCATAAAACAGTTCATAAAGCGTATTACCAAACGCTTCTTTGACACTGCTGAAAAACACCGCAACCCGCTAGTGGTTGCGGCTGCCCGATACGTCCGCACCAAAGTAGGGAAAATTCGCCGTCCCAGGCACTCTCTAGCTGAGCCCGATGACCCCATCACCCTACTTCAAGAAAGCCGTAGGGAAACCAGCACATTACGAAAATACAAAAACAGACCGCATTCCGTTTTCCGGCCTCGCCGCCGAGGCCCATCGCGACGCCCCCGTAACACGCCCACCCGACCCTTGCCCAACGACCCAGCCTGTCCCCACTTGCTGCCCTCCCCAAAATGACGCCCTAAGCCGAGGTCCGAGCCCCACAGGGGGTGCCCTTAGCGAGCGGTCATTAGTAGTATAAATTAGCTTGTAAGCCCTGGCTGGGGGCCTTAAATTCATTTGAGGTCACCACAGGATAGTCGGGTTAAGTAGTAAACCAGCCGTAGAGAGCTGGAAAACTGCGAGTGGCCATTACCAAAAAAAACAAAAACTCAGTTAGAGGCAGTGATATCACTGGCCCTAACAAATGAAGAAATAAATTCGATTTTGAACAATTAGATGTTATGTCTGATGAACAATGCCTTTACTGGACAGGCATAACTAAAGAAAAATTCATGACAATAATCAATGAAGCTACCCTGTTAAGACAACAGTTTAAAAAATATAAGACTGCTCTTGCAATATTTTTAGTTAAATTAAGGACAGGGGAGTCACATTCGAGATTAGGACAACTGTTTGAAATGTCTAAATCATCTATTTCAAAGACATTAACTACAGTGAGAAATATTTTAAATGAGCAATTTGTACCACTACATATGGACATTGGTCATTTGCCAAGAGATGAAATAATTAATCACAATTTAATTATACCACAAGGTCTATTTGGTGGTGAGGAAGGAGGCAGTAGGAAGGCTATTGTTATCTGTGGTGGGACATATACAAATTTACAAAAATCATCAAATTACTTATTTCAAAACCAATCGTATAGTTTACATAAATACAGAAACTTAGTAAAGCCTTTTTTAATAGTAACAACAGACGGTCACATACTCGATATTTATGGCCCCTATGCGGCAACTGTGTCGGACGCTGAGATAATGTCACAATTGTTTAGACATGAAAGTAATGAGCTGCGAAAATATTTTAGAGGAGGAGACGTTTTTATTTTAGATAGGGGATTCAGGGATGCAATTCCATTACTAACATCTTTAAATTATAATGTTTATAAAACTGACTCCCTGGAATCTGGTGAGACACAGTTGCCTAATCTACGTGCAAATAAATCTAGACTTGTTACAATGTGTAAATGGGTAGTGGAAGTTGTAAATGGTAGGTTTAAGAGAGATTACAAACTAATAAGACATGATTTCAGCAACAATGCTGCTACCCATCTAATAACTGATTTTAGAATAGCAGGGGCCATGATAAATGCATTCCATGTTCCCATCACAGATAGACCAGATGCTTCTCTACTTTTGGAACGTGCCTTGCAAAAATTATATCAACCAAATGTATTAGCTGATTTTATTATTGAAAATAATGAAGAGCATCTTTTGTAAACATTAATGCTGATGTACTCATAGACGAGTTCCCAGTGATGACAGAATCAGATTTAATTTTATTTGCACTGGGAACATATCAGATAAAGCAGGCTCGTTCCTATTACGGAGAACATATAAGGCAAAATGGAGTGTTCGAAATTGAAGTTTGCCGTGATGTTGAGAGTCTTCATATACCAGATTTGGAAAATGAATTGTTTTTATTTAGGGGTAGAATCCAATTGAAACACCGTAGTGGAAGGGCTTATTACACATATATTTTATTGAATATGCAAGAAAGCAATTGGGAGCACAGAATCCACGGATATTACTGTAACTGCATAATTGGAAAACGTACTGTAGGTTGCTGTGCTCACATCATGACTATCGTCTGGTATATGGGGTGGGCTCGACATCAAGAGCATATAAGTAGGATATTATTGGGCATTCTACCCCACCTTCCGTTCCATCGGCTCACTCCGTTCGCCTCGTCACTCTCGGTGGAGTAGAATGCCCAATAATATAAATGAAATCCTACATAGCGCAGTAAAATACTGGTTCGGCGCCTATTCCGCCCAGTGGATTAAACAGTGTAATAAAATACTGATGACTTACCTCGATCAAGTACCGCAGATTCTCGAATTGAGCACTAAACCACTACTTTAGTTGACAAGTTTTATAACACCAAGTTTCACACATAACCACTACCTTAGCTGACTGTTTTTATAACAACAAGTTTCACACATATTTCGTTTACTAATGGAACTATACGAACATAGTAAGCTATAATCCAGGACAGATTGTCTCATGTCTCTTCACAGAGCAAGAAATAGCATGCACCTATAGGCACACGCACATTCTATTTCTGTGACCCCAGATTGGGCACCAAGGACATCTGAATTATAGGATACTGTAAACATTAAACTAAAATTTGGGACAGATTGTCTCATGTCTCTTCACAGAGCAAGAAATAGCATGCACCTACAGGCACACACACATTCTATTTCTATGGTCCCAGATTGGACACCAAGGACATCCAAATTTTAATTTAATTAACTCATACAGTTGGCACTAGCTTACATGTTAACAAATAAGGGAGCTCGCTGCTTGAACCATTAGCCTAAAATTCAGGACAGATTGTCTCATGTCTCTTCACAGAACAAGAAATAACATGCACCTACAGGCACAAGCACATTCTATTTCTGTGACCCAGATTGGGCACCAAGGACATCTGAATTATAGGATACTGTAAACATTAAACTAAAATTCAGGACAGATTGTCTCATGTCTCTTCACAGAGCAAGAAATAGCATGCACCTACATGTACACACACATTCTATTTCTATGGTCCCAGATTGGACACCAAGGACATCCAAATTTTAATTTAATTAATTCATACAGCTAACACTACCTTACACGTTAACAAACTACTACTGGTTGCTTTGCTGGTCTGTTAATCTGCGTTGTGCTTTATTAAGATGCTTTCGCACTCGTACAATTGCCTTCGAAACGGTTCGTGTGCCGTCCCGTGGTCATCTATTGTGTCATACTCTTTGTAAAACGCCTGACAACGGCGCCGGAGCGCCGATCGTGTTAAGCTTTCACAGTAGGAGTAAGTGATTCTTAAGAATCTCAAAGTTTGCAAAATTGCGTGTTGTAAATTTGCAGTGTTCGAACTTTGTTACACGAGGTGTATGTATGAGTCATTTCTATGTATTCAACAATTACACTGTAAGATGATCGCTGTGCATGTTGCAGTCATTGATTAAAATTGATCTTTATAGGATTTCCTAATCAATGCAATTAATTTAAATAGAGGATGATCCTAGGAACATCATCATAAAGTTTCGTAACAAATTGTTTGAAAGATGAATCTTAATATCAGTACCTACTGAACCTTTGCATGAAATGTTTATAAAAAAATCGTTTTAGACGTTAGATGATATTACTTATATTGATGTTAAGTTTTACTGCAGCATATTAGTGAACTAACTTTTTGACGCGAGTTCGTTTACATAGATTATTATGCACAAAAAAATTTTTCAGGATATTTTTCTTTCAGCACGTCTTACCTTGCATCTTTGAAAAAAAATCATTTTTTTAATTCACATGTGTGATGTCATGCGGAGTTTTACATCAAGGTTTAAACAAACATACATACTTTATTATAATACGTAATGTATTAATCATAAGTGTCATGTATCGTCGTCACCTTTGTCGGCGAGGGTAAAAAGCTGGTTTTTTATTTCATTTCTCACGATAAAATTGCAATTTGACGGAAACAATTTTCAATCACTACGATTTAATTAGACCTAAGTAACATAAATTAATCATACAACTGTGACAACATGTAGTTAAGGTTTAATTTTGTAATGGGATAAATATTGCTGAAATGGTATTTTTTATGAATAAAATCAATCAATTTTGATCACAATATTACATTCCCTTCAGTATCTTCCAGTGATAAACACCGGTTACCTTCGCTATATAATTAGTTACGTTATACTCGTACAACCTTCAACTTTAAAAAATGTAAGTAAGTACTACTAACTTTACTGAATTTGCTAATGTATTTATTTAATCACTACCCAGCTACGGACCTGGTTTCTGCCTGCCGGCTGTTGTATCGGAAGTCTTCATCAAGTCATAGTTATAAGGTAAAAAATTAATCTTTATTTGCTCCATTTCAGGTCTGACTCCGATTCAGAATTCCAGACACGGTCTGCAGCTGTAGCCGAGGTTGCGAAGGTGCAACCAAAAAAGAAGGTGTCGAAGCGCAAAGCTCTCGAGAGCACCACGCCGTCAGAATCGAAATCAAGGTAATTTTGTGTAACTGCTTTTAACTTTAGGTGTTTGTTGTGTATGTTAAGTCAATTTCGAACTGTAACGCAGAGAGCGCTGAAATCAATTTCCAATTATTATTCCTTGCAGGAATGTTTACAGTTAATTCATGAGGTATTTTTATTGGAATTAATATAACATAACATCATGCTTTCTATCCGCGTAGGGTTCGACAGAGGAGTATATAATACACCCTCAATTCGCCACTTAAAAAATAAATGTAATGTAATGTGTTGTGTAAATTATTATAAATAAGAATTATGTTAAATTGTTTACAGTAAACGACGCACTTCGAGCTCGGACCTTTTTGGCTTGGTGGACTACATTCCGTCATCGACCTCAATTGGAGACTTCGGTTCGAGCCTCTGCAGCCGTGTCGCCAACGGCAAAGTGCGACGAACGGCGAACTTAACCGGGGACTTCTATGTGGAGGTAAAAGTCTACAACAAGACCGAAGTTGCTTCCACCCCTAAAGAGGATAGGTGGAAGAAAGCCTCGGTGGTTCTAAAAGTGCAGCTAAACCGTAACACGCCGCAGTGGGACGGACTCCAAGTTTTTATGAGACGGACTCATGAATTATTTGATGATTCTGAGCCCGTCTTTTATAGTGACAATATAAACATAAAATAAATATTTAAGTTATTGGGCACCAGGTATATTCTATTATATCCAGGTATTTTTTGTTGTACATCATAATCTTAATAATAATATATTGCAACATCTAATAGTAAGTTTAGAACTATTTTAATCTAAAATGCCTTTCTGTACTGTTTGTAACACATCTGTTGAGCGCAGTCACTGGACAGGTCACCTACGTAGTACTAATCATAAAAACAAAACAGTTTCACATTTTTGCGATGGTGTTGAAATAATACATTCTGCATTTCGTAATCGTATAGCTTCTTATAGAATTGTCGATCCGTCTGAGAATTGTTCTCTAGAGCCTTTTCTTAATAATATTTGGAGCAAAATTAAAACGTTAATTGACATGTCTCTTAAAAAACATACTTGTATAAAAGTTAATTTCGAATATTTTGCGTTGTTTTTAATGTTTAAAAATGATTCTCAGGAGATGAAATCATTTGCCACAAAAAACGTTACTATACATCAGAATTATGAATTTGATTCATTATCGTCTCAAGTAAAAAACATTTTAACAAAAAAGATAGAAGAATTTCAGGACCGAGACAGTGGGTGGACGTTCTTGAGCAGTTCTCATTTGGAAGTCAATGTTAACAAATATCAACCCTTACGCGGTTCGGGCTTTATCGAATTGCCTTCTGCAATAAAATCGAAAAAAGCATGTGTTAATATCCACAATAATGACGAGTATTGTTTTTTATGGTCTGTTGTTGCTGCTTTATATCCAGCTAAGAGTCACCCTGAAAGAGTATCTTCTTACCCTGATTTTCGTAACGTGTTAAATGTAAAGGACATGTCATTTCCAGTGAATTTCTCAGATATTGCGCGGTTCGAAGTGAATAACCCCGAAATTTGCATTTACATTTATGGTTTAAAAAATGATACTGTCATAGGACCGCTTTACAAACCAAAAGCCTTGAACGGAAAAGTGATTCATTTACTTTATTTAGAAAGAGATGATTTGTCACATTACTGTCTCATTAAAGACTTGCCGCGACTTGTTAAAAATCAAATAACAAAACACCACAGTAAACTGTACTTTTGTGACGTTTGTTTAATGTTTTTTAATTCATGCGATAATCTTAGTTCGCATAGTTGTGGCGGGGTCGCCACTGAACTACCTCCAAGGGGTTCTTGCATACAGTTTAAAAATTATAATAGAAAGCAAATTGTACCATTTGTTATATACGCAGATTTTGAAACAATGCTAGAACGGTATGAATCTTGTGACCCTGACCCCACTAAGGCGAGTACTGTAACGCGACAGCGACATGTGCCTGTAGCTTTCGCTTATCATATCACGTGTACGCTAGACGAAAGTCACAATCGTTACGTTTCTTATCGCGGCTTGGATTGTGTATCAAATTTTGTGAAGTCTATCTACAAAGATTCAAAAAAAATTTACGATATTTTAAAAAATAACGCTCCTATGATTTACTCAAATGATAATGCTCACGACTTTGAAAACGCGATGACATGTCATATTTGTGAACAGTTCTTGTTCGGCGATAGGGTTCGCGATCATTGTCACTTGACTGGTAAATATCGTGGCGCAGCTCATAGTTATTGTAACTTACAATACAAACTACCAACATTTTTGCCAGTATTTTTTCATAATTTGTCCGGATACGATTGTCATCTTTTTATAAAAGAATTAGGTGAAGCTCCTGGATCTATTAAAGTGATACCTAAAACAAAAGAAAACTATATTTCATTCACTAAGTTTATTCCGATTTCTACCGGGGAAAGCATCCAGGTACGGTTTGTAGATTCTTTCAAGTTTTTAGGAACTAGCTTAGAAAAGTTGGTTAGTACAATGAAAAAACAAGACTTTAAACAATTAAAATCTTATTTTCCTAATAAAAAACAATTTAACCTACTGACGCGCAAGGGAGTGTATCCATATGACTATATGTCTCAATGGGAACGTTATGAAGATATGTGTTTACCCTCTAAAAAATATTTTTTTAACTCCATAACTAATGAAACAATAAACGACGAAGACTATGAACACGCTCGATCTGTTTGGTCAGTATTTAATATTCAAAACATGGGTATGTACACAGATTTATATCTCAAAACAGATGTTCTGTTGCTAACAGATGTATTTGAAAATTTTCGAAAAACTTGTAAACTACATTACAATCTCGATCCCGCGTTCTATCTTACAGCACCAAGTCTATCTTTTGATGCAATGCTTTTAAAAACAGGAGTTCGATTAGAATTGATTAGTGATGTTGAAATTTTTAGAATGATACAAAAAGGTATTCGAGGAGGTGTTTGTATGTGTTCCAAAAGACATGTCAAAGCCAATCATAAATATTTAGATACTTACGATCCAACCCTTCCAAATTCATTTATAATTTATTTAGACTGTAACAATTTATACGGTTATAGCATGTGTCAATCCCTACCCTATTCCGATTTTAGATTTATAAATAGACAAGAAATTGATTTTTTACAATTGAACTTAGCAGACATCAGTGATACTGCGGAAAACGGTTACATTCTTGAAGTTGATTTAATATATCCGGAGAAATTGCACATGGAACACAATGACTTTCCCTTTTGTCCAGAAAAATGCTTGCCACCTGGTGGTAAGAATAAAAAGCTAATACCAAATTTGTATGATAAATATCACTATGTTATTCATTACGTACATTTAAAAAAATGTTTACAGCACGGTTTAGTATTGAGAAGGATCCATCGCGCTATTATATTTAAGCAAAGTTGTTTTTTAAAGCAATATATTGATATTAACACCCAGTTACGTCAAAAAGCAGAGTCAACTTTTGAACAAGATTTTTTCAAATTGTTGAACAATAGTATTTTTGGAAAGACCCTGGAAAATAATGAACATCGAATAGACGTTAAGTTAGTAAACAAGTGGTGTGACTCGAACAATAAAACGAAAAAGACTGCTTGTGCTGAAAAACTGATAGCCAGTCCATATTTTCATAGCACCTCTGTATTTTCTGATGATTTAGTGGCAATCCAAATGAAACCTGTACGTATTATACTTGATAAACCAATTTACATAGGGTTTGCAGTATTAGAATTATCTAAGACTCACATGTACGACTTTCACTACTCTATCATAAAACCTTTTTATGGTAACCGAATTGAATTGTGCTATACTGACACAGATAGTCTAGTATATGATGTACAGAGTAATGATGTTTACAAAGACTTTAAGCTCCATTTTCTAAAATATTTGGATACCAGCAATTATGACTGTAACAATGACTATAACTTACCAATTATTAATAAGAAGGTTCCAGGACTGTTTAAGGATGAAATGGGTGGCAACATTATCAAAGAATTCGTAGGATTGCGCTCAAAGCTTTATTGTATTAAAACGTTAAACAAAACAATTAAAAAGGCAAAAGGTACAAAAAAATGTATTACTAAAAATTTAAATATGTTAGATTATAAAAATGTTTTGTACAATTCCAATGTAATTCGCAAAAAAAATGTATTGTTCAGATCAATAAAACATGAAATATACACTCAGGATGTAAATAAAATAGCACTTTCAAACAATGATGATAAACGATTGTTATCGTTTGATAAAGTTTCTACTTTAGCCTGGGGTAACGCAACCATATTTATGTAATGCGTTACCATTATTTTTAAATGTAAGTAATTACAGTAGATACATTTTTTACAATGTATTTTAGATAACGTCCTAAATGTAAAGACGAAATATTATGTAAGTACCTACTAATGACTATTACCTAAAGCAGGCTCCAGATACAAGTAATGTGTAATGTAATTGTAAAACATATATTTTCTTGGTGCCAAATAGATTTAAAAATAGATATTATTATCTTTTTACTTGTAGCAAATAATGTTAGAACTTATTTAGTAGTTAATTAATTTTAAGAATGTTTACGCGACATTTCGTAAAAAATACTAAAATATTTACTAACTTTTTATATCGTATCCTACTTAGACGTATCATGTTTATTAAATCATGTTTATTATTCATTTCCAAAACTTCGGACTTTAAAAATTGTATGAAATGTCGTGCCGCATGAACATGATGTTTTCTTTTATTTGTAATAAATAAATAGTATTTTAAGATCACAATTATATCTGTTTCATTTCCATTCCTGATTGATGACAAAGTCACGGTGCATCAATACAATCATGTTTTGATCCAGGCTGATATTTGCTAATTTTTTCAGAATATTGTAATTATTTATATTAAATTAAATAATGACGAAAAAATAAAACATGAAAACAAAATCCAGACCGGAACAAATACTTATTGTATGTTCCGTGCGGGAATCGAACCCGCGACACTAATTTGGCGCAATTAGTCGCAGCTAGCAACACGCTTATAACCTAATACTTACCATTGTGATGCATCAAGACGAGTTCATAACCAATGCGCCAAACGTGTCGTCGAAAATGTGATAAAATATTGGATTGCTTTGAAGAAGCACGCGCGGTGCAGAATTTGACACCGAACAGGTGCTCGGGCGCAAGCTTGAACATGTTGAAACATGAAATTGAATC
Organism: Standfussiana lucernea; assembly: GCA_964057025.1. Lineage (NCBI taxonomy): Eukaryota > Metazoa > Arthropoda > Insecta > Lepidoptera > Noctuidae > Standfussiana > Standfussiana lucernea. Next base: position 6,137,576 of record OZ059811.1, read on the forward strand.
ACAGCATAATGCTTTATGGAGTCTAATTGCATATTATTGAGTAACATCCATCATTAGACAGTCAGCCGGAGCGGTCATATCACATCGAGTAAAAACGAAACGAAATTGTAAGTATTGTACAAGTACCCATCTACTTATAAGATTATTTCATCATGTTTTTTTATGTAATTTAGTTAATTATTATTTTGTTTGTTTCAGATCGTTGACAATGTGTGATTCTCCAGATATTATCGACTTCTCACAATACGCTCAAGGTTATCCGACTCCGAGTTTAAGTTGGCATATCCCTGAACAACAAAGACCTGTCAACAAGGAGCCTAGAGCAAGACAAGACTACGAACCTGCCAGCAAGAAGCCTAGAACAAGACGGGAGTGTCTAAAACAGAAGCCATATCTGCATACAAGTCAATCATTCCTGATAAACAATGAGAAGAAAAAAGGTTTACGACTGATCCAGGTACAAGTGTTGGATATCAGTGAACAACAAGAACCTGCAAGTGATAATCAGGACATGGTAATGTTAAGTGTGCAGTATGTAGTGACTGAATCAGTGGATCATGTTATGGATGAGACGCAATCGTTAATTAATAAAATATCAAAAAAACTTTGTGGAGATAGATGTTATTATTAACTGGTGTCATTATTTTGTACGTACCTACTTTATAAGTTGTTGTGTAAAATTTGCAGTAATAAGTAATAATAAATTATGTAAGTAATCTACTAGTTATTTGGGTATATTAATATTAGGAATGTATACCATTTATTTGCTTTCTTATTCTTTAGTGTTTTGAATGTATAAAATGTTAAATATGAAATAATTATATATGTTTTACTGCAATTAACTCTTTGTATTTTATCTTGTACTTATTATTTTTGGGTAGGTAGTTATAATTAGATTGTAATAATTGCAAATAATGTAAAAAAGTAAATAAAAATATATTCTTTCATAATTTAATTTACGTTTTTTTATTACTTATTAATACTCGAACTCTAAATTAGCTCTAGTGTGATGTATAATTGTAGGTTATTTGCTTTCAGTATTTTTATAATTAAATTTAAATTTTACATGTTATAATTATATCATGTTACTGCAGCTAATTTAAAGTTTGTTATGTAGGTTACCCTGATTATACTAAATAAAACACTCATAAGTAGATAGACATTTTTTATTAACTGTTCAACACAATAATAATTAAAATAAATTAAATACAGACATGTTATTATCAAAATACCATTTCCTTATACAGATAGCATTATTCAACGCACAATTCATTTTATGATTCACACAATTAAAATCAATTTTATTTTTACAAAACCTTCTTTTTAATTCTGAAAAATTAGGGCATCCCTTCTCACCTATGTCGATAACTTCACAGTTTGCACATAACTCTTTAATCCATTTAATCTTTTCCAAACCCTTTGTGATAATTTTTTTATTTTCTAAGAATGGTAAAATTACACGTTGAAACTCTTTGTAGTCTATGTAACCCTCGCTCCAGTAAATTCCTCGATTTCTTTCTAACCACCTCACCTGCTTTTTTTCTTCTTGTGTTAGGTAATGGAATGAATATGGTGGTTTTACCAAGAACGTCTGTGTATGATCCTGACTCGCAATGGCCAATTCTTTGACAATAAAATTATTTATAGAATCTTTAAATCCTTGGAGTTCCACTATAATGGTATCCGCCTTCATGATATCTTCTTGACAATGCTGCTTAAGGGTTTGTATTCAACAATGCAATCGTTCAGAATGAGACAGTATGCTGAAGTTTTATCTGGTATCTCTGAATCACTCTCAATTTCTACTCTCACATCCACAACCGGACCTGTCTTTAGATTATCCGCTTGTCTAGAACAATCAATGACAAACAGCGGTGCTAAATCTCTAAACTGTTTTTCGCTTAATATGGGCTCCGGACGACGTCCATAATACGACTGTTGGAATCTGGTGTATTGCTCGTATAATAAAGCGATTCTGTTATTAGCAAAACTCACATTTAGGTTTTCATACGGAAAATAAGTTGAATTGAGGTACACTCTAACGTTTCGAACATGACAGTGATCGAATTGAGACATGTCTGAACTTGCATTGCTTTTCCTATTTGACTGTAGCCCGATAATAACGTATCTTGGTTTTTCTATTTGAGATGAAGTTTTGATAGACCAAGTATGTTTTGTAGTTTTAGGCAAAGCTGGATATTCGTACAGATCCCAATTTCTATATATCATTTGAAGTGGGCGATCTTTTTCTAATACTTTTAACAAACCAATTTTTTCTTTGTCTGATACTTTAACATGCGGTACGCGCCATATGATTTTATTAATCTGAACATCATCCACTACTTCGCCAGTATTCAGTTTTACAGCGTTCAAATTAGTATTACTTCGTAACAATATCAGTTCATGTCTACTATTTATCACGACTTTTTTAAAATCTTCAGCAAAACCGAGGAGGTTACAAAGTGGTATTGAAGCAGAAAATCTTCCTCCATCAATATTTTTTATACCATCAATATTCCAGCCCCAAGCATTAGACATTTTTGATTCACTTTCGTTCATTGAAATTAGTGATTTCATGGTTGTTGTTATACCTGCATTTTTTATTTTGTCAATCTCCACTCCATTTAGCTCATACCTAATGTCTTGGAACAAGTAGAGTAGAGCATTGTTCGTGAAATTGACACTAGTAGCTT